>SJXQ01007388.1:0-44306 GCA_006408695.1 Aepyceros melampus | reverse complement strand
CAAATGCACTTCAGGAGTGGGGATCTGAATTGCCAAAATGCTGTCCTTAGTACAAAGCAACTATTTGAAAAACCAGTTAGTTCTGTTTACTGATCTTAGGGGCAGTGTTGCCAGGAGATAGAGTTCCCCTGATCAACCCAATTTTCTCATTGAATACCAAAGCCCCTAGGTGTAAATGAGCCTCTTGCACTGTGCACTCACACACCTGTGGCTCACAAACAGAGCAAAGTTCTATGCAACTAGCCTGCCTGGAGCCTAGGCCCAGGAGCATGTTTCCCTTAACACCATTTTCCAACTCACTGAACTAAGTCTCAGAGCTAGTGAATACATTGATGGGTACTTTGTTTGTTGTTCCAAATACTGAGACTGTCATACACTGATGGAAATCTCCCTGGTCCTTAGTTTCTTGGACTAGATAAAGGTCCTTTCTAGCTCTCAAATGTCCTTTTCTCTCTGGGCTTTCAAAATTATATTAGTATTTACTTAGTAGTCTTCATTTATATGTAAGTAATTCCTTGGGCACAAAATCTGTCTAAACCATAGAATATGACTCTCAGGTCATTACTTCTTAACCATCTGCAGACATACCCATCAATTCTTCTTGGTGTAGTTCAGTTCAGTCGCTCAGTAGTGTCCGACTCTTTGCGACCCCATGAATCGCAGCACACCAAGCCTCCCTGTCCATCACCAACTCCCAGAATTCACTCAGACACATGTCCATCGAGTCAGTGATGTCATCCAGCCAACTCATCCTCTGTCATCCCCTTCTCCTCCTGCCCCCAATCCCTCCCAGCATCAGAGTCTTTACCAATGAGTCAATGCTTCGCATGAGGTGGCCAAAGTACTGGAGTTTCAGCTTTAGCATCATTCCTTCCAAAGAAATCCCAGGGTTGATCTCCTTCAGAAAGGACTGGTTGGATCTCCTTGCAGTCCAAGGGACTCACAAGAGTCTTCTCCAACACCACAGTTCAAAAGCATCAATTCTTCAGTGCTCTGACTTCTTCACAGTCCAACTCTCACATCCATACGTGACTACTGGAAAAATCATAGCCTTGACTAGACAGACCTTAGTCCGCAAAGTAATGTCTCTGCTTTTGAATATACTATCTAGGTTGGTCATAACTTTACTTCCAAGGAGAAAGCGTCTTTTTCATGGCTGCAGTCACCATCTGCAGTGATTTTGGAGCCCACAAAAATAAAGTCTGACACTGTTTCCACTGTTTCCCCATCTATTTTCCATGAAATGATGGGACCAGAAGCCATATTTTTTATTTTCCGCACGCTGAGCTTCAAGCCAACTTTTTCACTCTCCTTTTTCACTTTCATCAAGAGGCTTTTTAGTTCCTCTTCACTTTCTGTCATAAGGATGGTGTCATCTGCATATCTAAGGTTATTGATATTTCTCCTGGCAATCTTGATTCCAGCTTGTGCTTCATCCAGCCCAGAGTTTCTCATGATGTATTCTGCATATAATTTAAATAAGCACAGATACAATATACAGCCTTGATGTGCTCCTTTCTCTATTCGGAACCAGTCTGTTTTTTCATGTCCAGTTCTAACTGTTGCTTCCTGACCTGCATACAGAATTCTCAAGAGGCAGGTCAGGTGGTCTAGTATTCCCATCTCTTTTAAATTTTCCACAGATTATTGTGATCCACAGAGTCAAAGGCTTTGGCACAGTCAAGAAAGCAGAAATATATGTTTTTCTGGAACTCTTTTGCTTTTTCAATCATCCAGTGGATGTTGGCAATTTGATCTCTGGTTCCTCTGCCTTTTCTAAAACGAGCTTGAACATCAGGAAGTTCACGGTTCATGTATTGCTAAAGCCTGGCTTCGAGAATTTTGAACATTGCTTTACTAGCATGTGAGATGAGTGCAATTGTGTGGTAGTTTGAGCATTCTTTGGCATTGCCTTTCTTTGGAATTGGAATGAAAACTGACTTTTCCGGTCCTGTGGCCACTGCTGAGTTTTCCAAATTTGCTGGCATATTGAGTGCAGCACTGGAATAACTAATCCAAAACAACAACCCCTGCTAACCTTAAGGGAAGTGAAAGTTGCCTTATGGAAAGTAGACACAGATAGCGCAGCATGCTTCAGTTGTTTTGATTCTTTCCGGCTATCTGAATAGCAGTGTCATGATGAGGATGAGGGTTACAGAAAGAACAGATGGGTTTAGAAAACTCAGACAACTCTGTCAGAAATCCACCAACCAGGCCTCATTTGCTATTTTGAGGTATGAAATCTTCCTAATATATCAGACACATGCCTATTAAATGCTCATACCATGTCACATTCACATTCCAAAGCTATATACAATGATCTTTTTATTTTTTTTTGACCCCCCCTTTCCCTCCAACAGCACAGATAACCAAAATTGATCATTTCTTACAGAAGTTCTTTAATTTTGTTTTGCACAAAGGATATTCCTTTAAGGCAGCATTTATCTGAAATTTGCAGTGCTACAGAGGGATCTAAGATTGATAACTCAAAATAATTTCAAAGTTTGTGGTATCATCAAAAGGCTACAGAAATGGGAAAAGTTATTTGTTTAATTGTCATGGTCTCTTCCTTAATGTCTTTAACATTGCAAAATGGAAAGTAACATTTGACTAGGGAAGTGAGGAGAATGAAAATCTACTCTTTGAAGCTTCCTTCCCCCAGACTTCTGTATACTCTGTTACATTTTTGGAAGATGTTGTCACAAATTTTATACTCTACCAAGAATTGCTGAAAATCCTAAGGACAAAGAGTTATCGGAAAGAAGTATCTGGGCCTGGCTATTAAATTTGCAAATGTTCTGATAGGGGAATTCAGGAAAAGCGAAATTAAAGTCCTAACAAATGCTGAAAAAATGTTTTCATTTCCACCAGTTGATAAAGAAACAGTTGATAAAGTATGTGATTCTGTGTATGATGAGGTGACAGAAATATATGGATCTAAAAATGTTCCGAAACATGGTAGAAGTAACATTGTTATAGAGATGGTTACTGCTTTAACTAAGAAGGCAATCTCTGATTTCAAGATTCAGCCACTTTTTTCAAGAGGCTGGTCTTCCCCCTTTTTTTCATTTCTAAATGTGGATAGCATCATGCAAAGAATTCAACACTTATCATGTAAAACCTTTACAGAGATAAACAGAAGCTTGAAGGAGAACCCAGTTTCTTCACTGGAACAGTTATCTACACTTATTCCCCTAACCTCAGACCAGAAAAACAAAATGGACATTTTGGAAATAGATGGCAGAGCAGTTAATGGAAAAGAGAACTTAAAGAAGACGTCAATGAAAACAGGCAGCATCCAGCAGCCAATATGTATTAATATAAGTAGTATTATGAAGAGCAAAGTAACTACCATAGCATTAGAGTCAGTTGGAGGTATGGCAAAGAAAAAGAAAGGGGATGGAAAGAAAAAGGAAACTTCAATTGGAAAAGATGAGAACATATCAAAACTTACTTCAACTACAACCAGTGTGAAAAGTAAAGATGCTCCAAGGCCAGATTTGGGTACAGCATTTACAAAGAATGAAATCAAGAAGAAAGACCACGTGTCTAGAAAAGATGAGAAAGGGTGAGGTGATGAGCTATATGAACATTTTTCACCAGCTATGGATGATACAAAAAACAAAGTTGTCCTGAAACCAGGTTTTGAAATTTGTGGTAAAAAGAAGAGTGACCCCCCCCAAAAAAAAAAGGAAGTTCATTAGGAAAAAAGGATATACCTCTTGAATTACCATCTCTGACATCCAAGGTGAAAAATACAGAGATCCAAGAAAAGAGGAGGGATTCTCCAGTTACCCAGCTGCAAATGACAAACAGATTTTACATTCTAAACATGCCCAAAATGTCCCTGTAAGCATTTATAGAAATGTTATAAAAACTTCTCTCCAAGGACCAGTGGATGATTTAAATTACCCAAGTCTCCTAGGTGAAAATGGGGCATACATAACTCAAGCTTCTGGCCAGGATTTTGCCCAACATGCCTCAGTGAATTCAGCTAAACAAAATGCTCCTGCAAAAGAGGAAGAGAGTGAGATCCAAAGGCAACCTTCTAAATGAGACAATCCTCAGAACCTACTAGAAAAAAAACCCAGGATTTTCCCTGCTAACTTTTTAGAAGATGTTATCTCTGAAATAGTTAACAAATTGATTTTTTATTCCTCACTGGATATGTATGATGCATGTCAAAATGTAACTGATGATGTAAATCCAGCTGAGCTCTATGGCATGGCTATGAAACTGATTGATTCCCTGTTAAAGGAGTTTTCAGATGCTCAAATTAAAGTATTAAACCCAGATCAAGGAATTAAGTTCCTTACATCTGAGGATAACATTTCAGCAGTTCATACAGCACCTCTTAGGCAAAAAGAACTGTCTGTGGTTAAAAGACCTTCCAAGAAAAAGATAATTATGGATAATATACCACCCATACATAACATGGCACCTGTAACTAAAATATCTTCTTCAGATCAGACACCTTTTATGGCTAAAATACCATCGATTGATAAAATGTTGGTCAATAAGATTGTTCACTCCTCTATATGTAACATCTTACAGGATTATAGGGCTTCCCTGGTGTCTCAGAGGTTAAAGTGTCTGCCTGCAGTGTGGGAGACCTGGGTTCGATCCCTGGGTTGGAAAGATCCTCTGCAGAAGGAAATGGCAACCCACTCCAGGTCTCTTGCCTGGAAAATTCCATGGAATGAGGAGCATGGTGGGCTTCAATCCATGGGGTCACAAAGAGTCGGACACGACTGAGCGACTTCACCTTCACCTTACAGGATTATAGATCTCAAGACTCCATCTGTGAGGACATTTTCCAAGAAAAAGATAATTATGGATAATATACCACCCATACATAACATGGCACCTGTAACTAAAATATCTTCTTCAGATTAGACACCTTTTATGGCTAAAATACCATTGATTGATAAAATGTTGGTCAATAAGATTGTTCACTCCTCTATATGTAATATCTTACAGGATTATAGGGCTTCCCTGGTGGCTCAGAGGTTAAAGTGTCTGCCTGCAGTGTGGGAGACTTGGGTTCGATCCCTGGGTTGGGAAGATCCTCTGGAGAAGGAAATGGCAACCCACTCCAGGTCTCTTGCCTGGAAAATTCCATGGACTGAGGAGCATGGTGGGCTTCAATCCATGGGGTCGCAAAGAGTCGGACACGACTGAGCGACTTCACCTTCACCTTACAGGATTATAGATCTCAAGACTCCATCTGTGAGGACATAAATTTTAATGTTGAAAAATTAGCAAAAAGGCTAGCTAATGCAGTAATAGAAGAAATTCTTCAGTATCAGCTAAACTTGCTATTGTATGATGAAGTTTCAGATTCAGAATATTTGCCTCTAGAATCTAAGAATGTTATGAAAAAGATCCATAAAGTGGCCCAAACAGCCTGCAAAGAATGTGAAACATAATGCAGTAATAGAAGAAATTCTTCAGTATCAGCTAAACTTGCTATTTTATGATGAGGTTTCAGATTCAGAATATTTGCTTCTAGAATCTAAGAATATTATGAAAAACGTCCATAAAGTGGCCCAAACAGCCTGCAAAAAATGTCAAACATCATCACTGTATTCTATAATGCTGCCTTACGAATTTTTAGAAAGGATAATTTCTTCTCTTCTATCAAGAATTTTTTCAATAGTAGCCAATGCTAAAATAGAAATGCCTGAGGATAATTTGTACACAGAGTTAGATTTCCTTCAAATGAAGTTAGCAAGTACAGTTAAAACAGAGATCTCCAAAGATGAAGATATGATGATATAGTACGTAAAATCCTTACATCCTAATGATAATGAACTTATTCAGTTAGTGGTTCAAAGTGTTTATAATAATCTCTTGCCTCAATTTGGATCTCAAGAGAGCATATGAAAGTGTATTAGCAGTGGTTGCAAAATCCTTTCAGAAGCCATAGTTAATTTAGTTGTACAGGAAGTGACTGGAAATCAGCTACAAAACGATTTTTCTGGAGAACTAACACCACTTCAGTGTACAGAAATTGATAGTACTATTGAAAATATCCTTAGCAGTGTTATCCAAACCAGTGAAGTTCCCTAGCCTCAACCATCCTGGGCTTACAAACTGCCTTTTAACATAATAGAAGAAATTGCTGTAAAGTTTTTGTCAAGGCTTCTATCTATGTTTCCAAAAGTAGATAAGGAACAAAACAATTCTCTGAACACTGAAATGCAAAAAAAGAAGCTCAACAATTTTGGGTTCATTCCAACAATCTATCTCTAAAAGTCATATTACAGCAGTGCCACAGGTCAAAGAGTCCGCCACTATATCTTTAACAGATAGTGGAACTATTGAAAAAGTAGTATCTCAAGAGAGCATACGAAAGTGTATTAGCAGTGGTTGCAAAATCCTTTCAGAAGCCATATTTAATTTAGTTGTACAGGAAGTGACTGGAAATCAGTTACAAAATGATTTTTTCTGGAGAACTAACACCACTTCAGTGTACAGAAATTGATAGTACTATTGAAAATATCCTTAGCAGTGTTATCCAAACCAGTGAAGTTCCCCAGCCTCAACCATCCTGGGCTTACAAACTGCCTTTTAACATAATAGAAGAAATTGCTGTAAAGTTTTTGTCAAGGCTTCTATCTATGTTTCCAAAAGTAGATAAGGAACAAAACAATTCTCTGAACACTGAAATGCAAAAAATAAGCTCAACAATTTTGAGTTCATTCCAACAATCTATCTCTAAAAGTCATATTACAGTAGTGCCACAGGTCAAAGAGTTCGCCACTATATGTTTAACAGATAGTGCAACTATTGAAAAAGTAGTTACTTCTGTTTACAGCACTGTTTTAAAGCACTGTGGCTCCCATATTTCAGTGTACAAAGATTTAATGGGTAAGAGCAATGTTCTTTCTGATATAATAGGATTTTTAATGGTGAAGGAAATTTCCAATTCAGAATTTCATCCTCAAGAACAGGAAGGAACATCAGGTTCAGAGTTAGTTCTAGAAGCCATCAAAATTATGGAAAATGTGGCTAAGATTATTGATGATTGAAGTCAGAGAAAAAGTCTCCCACCAAAAAAGAGGCTGTATTAGATGCCAGGTTTTTAGAGGAAACACTTGCCTTGTTCTTGGCTAAACTAGTCAAGTTGCCAAGTGCCTCAAGCAAAGATGCTGAAAACTTATCAAAGCCTGAGTTAAATAAAATTTCATCTCAATTGACAAAATCCATGACAGCTGAAATTTCCAGGAAAAACATTAGCATTGTAGCTGACAATCCTGAAGAATACTTTTTAAATCCAGAAAGCATAGAAATTGTTTCTCAGATGGTTGATTCTGTTTATAGTGGTGTACTACAACAATCTGGAGCACATGAAGAACTTTATCGTGATATGAAAGATACAAATCACATCTTTCCTAAAGAAGTGGCTTCTTTAATTATCAGGCAAGTTTCCAGTTGTCCATTAGCAATGATTAGCTCAGGAGATCCATGCGCTAATCTCTTTAGTGATTTGGACATCGATCGAATTGTTGAAAAGGTGCATGAGTATGCTATCAGAATAGAACCTGGACTAGAGCAAAAAGGGTTAGATCAAGGTTTAAGGGAAGAGGAGCTTTCAGTTAGAATAATTCCTCACCTAGGCAGAGAACCAATTAATATTGATCCCGACATTGTTGCAGAGCACTTAGGGGTCATTTCTATAAAAACACAGTCTCTTGAGAAGCTGCAGACCGAGTGTTTAACTAGAACTGGACACAGCATTGAAACACTGAGAAAAGCATCAATAAATGGGAAGAGTTACTCCACTGATACCTGCTGCGGGAAACAGAAAGAAAGAGAAACATATCTCTTTGGATCAGATGGGACGACTGAATGTAAAGCCTTTAGAGGTAAGTGCAAAAGGCAGTGGTGAAAAGAAATGAGCTATTAGTAAGACCTATCTGTTGTCCTTCTGAGATTTCCTTTTTCAGGGAGGTCTGTGGGAATGCACTTGTAAAGTATGGTCAATTTTTCTTGCCCAGCCCAGTAGAATTAGGGAGTCTGATTCCTCCAGTACAATCCTCTGCTTTCCGGGACTAACCCCATCAGCAATGTGGCTCGTGTAAAGGTGGCAGGCAAGTTTCCAATAGCAGGAGGAGAAAGGGACGACCGAGGATGAGATGGCTGGATGGCATCATGGACTCAATGGACGTGAGTCTGAGTGAACTCCGGGAGTTGGTGATGGACAGGGAGGCCTGTCGTACTGCGATTCATGGGGTCGCAAAGAGTCGGACACAACTGCGCGACTGAACTGAACTGAACTGAGTCATACTGAACTGCCATTTCCTGAAGAATGGGAGTGAAGAGAAACACCCTTAATAGCAAATAGAGCTGATTGGAATTATAGTTTTCATGTGGCAACTGAGAGGAAATACAATTCTGACAGTTACAATTCTTTTTAGTGGGTATACATTGTCATAGTACTATATGAATCCAAAAGGCCCAGTTAGAACATCAGCTATACTCGTCTCTATTGGATTGAAATCCTCAATTTTAAAGCTCCTCAGAAGTATTGTTTTCACTTAGTAATATTTATCAACAAACAGACCAAAAGCTCTTTAGAGTTTTCTTCTTATTTCACTTTTGTTCCCTTTGTTTCCCAGTTCTCTATATACATCCTCAGCACAAACTAAGTTTCTTTCCCATTCTAGCCTTGTTCTGGATCCAGTTGTCTTCGTGCTCCTATTTTTATGAACTAGTTTCTCTGCAGTCCCATATTTGGGCTCAAATGCACTTCAGGAGTGGGGATCTGAATTGCCAAAATGCTGTCCTTAGTACAATGCAACTATTTGAAAAACCAGTTAGTTCTATTTACTGATCTTAGGGGCAGTGTTGCCAGGAGATAGAGTTCCCCTGATCAACCCAATTTTCTCATTGAAAGCCCCTAGGTGTAAATGAGCCTCTTGCACTGTGCACTCACACACCTGTGGCTCACAAACAGAGCAAAGTTCTATGCAACTAGCCTGCCTGGAGCCTAGGCCCAGGAGCATGTTTTCCTTAACACTATTTTCCAACTCACTGAACTAAGTCTCAGAGCTAGTGAATACATTGATGGTACTTTGCTTGTTGTTCCAAATACTGAGACTGTCATACACTGATGGAAATCTCCCTGGTCCTTAGTTTCTCAGACTAGATAAAGGTGCTTTCTAGCTCTCAAATGTCCTTTTCTTTCTGGGCTTTCAAAATTGTATTAGTATTTACTTAGTAGTCTTCATTTATATGTAAGTAATTCCTTGAGCACAAAATCTGTCTAAACTGTAGAATATGACTCTCATGTCATTACTTCTTAACCGTCTGCAGACATACCCATCAATTCTTCTTCTTGGTGCAGTTCAGTTCAGTCGCTCATTCGTGTCCAACTCTTTGAGACCCCATGAATCGCAGCATGCCAGGCCTCCCTGTCCATCACCAACTCTCAGAGTTCACTCAGATTCACATCCATCGAGTCAGTGATGCCATCCATCCATCTCATCCTTGGTCATCCCGTTCTCCTCCTGCCCCCAATCCCTCCCAGCATCAGAGTCTTTTCCAATGAGTCAACGCTTCACATGAGGTGGCCAAAGTACTGGAGCTTCAGCTTTAGCATCATTCCTTCCATAGAAATCCCAGGGTTGATCTCCTTCAGAATGGACTGGTTGGATCTCCTTGCAGTCCAAGGGACTCTCAAGAGTCTTCGCCAACACCACAGTTCAAAAGCATCAATTCTTCGGTGCTCAGCCTTCTTCACAGTCCAACTCTCACATCCATACATGACTACTGGAAAAACCATAGCCTTGACTAGATGGACCTTAGTAGGCAAAGTAATGTCTCTGCTTTTGAAT
This sequence comes from Aepyceros melampus, assembly GCA_006408695.1. Classification (NCBI taxonomy): domain Eukaryota; kingdom Metazoa; phylum Chordata; class Mammalia; order Artiodactyla; family Bovidae; genus Aepyceros; species Aepyceros melampus. The sequence continues at coordinate 34,464 of SJXQ01007388.1, read as the reverse complement.
ATGCTATCTAGGTTGCTCATAACTTTTCTTCCAAGGAGTAAGCATCTTTTAATTTCATGGCTGCAGTCACCATCTGCAGTGATTTTGGAGCCCAGAAAAATAAAGTCTGACACTGTTTCCCCATCTGTTTCCCATGAAGTGATGGGACCAGGAGCCATGATCTTTCTTTTCTGAATGTTGAGCTTCAAGCCAACTTTTTCACTCTTCTCTTTCACTTTCAAGAGGCTTTTTAGTTCCTCTTCATCTGCATATCTGAGTTATTGTTATTTCTCCTGGCAATCTTGATTGCAGCTTGTGTTTCTTCCAGCCCAGCATTTCTCATGATGTACTCTGCATATAAGTTAAATAAGCAGGGTGACAATATACATCCTTGACATACTCCTTTTCCTATTTGGAACCAGTCTGTTGTTCCCTGTCCAGTTCTAACTGTTGCTTCCTGACCTGCATACAGAATTCTCAAGAGGCAGGTCAGGTGGTCTAGTATTCCCATCTCTTTCAGAATTTTCCACAGTTTATTGTGATCCACACAGTCAAGGGCTTTGGCATAGTCAAGAAAGCAGAAATAGATGTTTTTCTGGAACTCTCTTGATTTTTCCATTATCCAGTGGATGTTGGCTGTTTGATCTCTGGTTCCTCTGCCTTTTCTAAAACCAGCTTGAACATCACGAAGTTCATGGTTCATGTATTGCTAAAGCCTGCCTTGGAGAATTTTGAGCATTGCTTTACTAGCATGTCAGATGAGTGCAATTGTGTGGTAGTTTGAGCATTCTTTGACATTGCCTTTTGTTGGAATTGGAATGAAAACTGACCTTTTCCAGTCCTGTGGCCACTGCTGAGTTTTCCAAATGTGCTGGCATATTGAGTGCAGCACTGGAATAGCTAATCCAAAACTACCCCTGCTAACCTTAAAGGAAGTGAAAGTTGCCCTATGGAAAGTAGACACAGATAACACAGCATGCTTCAGTTGTTTTGATTCTTTCCGGCTCTATGAATAGCAGTGTCATAATGAGGACAAGGGTTACAGAACAGATGAGTTTAGAAAACCCAGACTACTCAGTCAGAAATCCACCAGCCAGGCCTCATTTGCTATTTTGATGTACCAAAACTTCCTAATATATCAGACACACTCCTATTAAAGGCTCATACTGTGTCACATTCACATTCCAAAGCCATATACAATGATCTTTTTATGTTTGTGACCCCTTTCCCTCCACCAGCACAGATAACCAAAATTGATCATTTCTTACAGAAGTTCTTTAATTTTGTTTTGCACAAAGGATATTCCTTTAAGGCAGCATTTATCTGAAAATCTGGTTTCCAGTGCTACAGAGGGATCTAAGATTGATAACTCAAATTAACTTCAAAGTTCTGTGGTATCATCAAAAGGCTACAGAAATGGGAAAAGTTATTTGTTTAATTGTAATGGTCTCTTCCTTAATCTGTCTTTAACATTGCAAAATGGAAAGTAACATTTGACTAGGGAAGTGAGGAGAATGAAAATCTACTCTTTGAAGTGTCTCTGCTTTTGAATATACTATCTAGGTTGGTCATAACTTTTCTTCCAAGGAGTAAGCGTCTTTTAATTTCATGGCTGCAGTCACCATCTGCAGTGATTTTGGAGCTCACAGAAATAAAGTCTGACACTGTTTCCACTGTTTCCCCATCTATTTCCCATGAAGTGATGGGACTGGAAGCCATGATCTTTGTTTTCCGAACGCTGAGCTTCAAGCCAACTTTTTCACTCTCCTCTTTCACTTTCATCAAGAGGCTTTTTAGTTCCTCTTCACTTTCTGTCATAAGGATGGTGTCATCTGCATATCTGAGGTTATTGATATTTCTCCTGGCAATCTTGATTCCAGCTAGTGTTTCTTCCAGCCCAGCGTTTCTCATGATGTACTCTGCATATAAGTTAAATAAGCAGGGTGACAATATATAGCCTTGACACACTCCTTTTCCTATTTGGAACCAGCCTGTTATTCCATGTCCACTTTGAACTGTTGCTTCTTGACCTGCATACAGAATTCTCAAGAGGCAGGTCAGGTGGTCTAGTATTCCCATCTCTTTCAGAATTTTCCACAGTTTATTGTGATCCACACAGTCAAATGCTTTGGCATAGTCAATAAAAGCAGGAATAGATGTTTTTCTGGAACTCTCTTGCTTTTTCCATCATCCAGTGGATGTTGGCTGTTTGATCTCTGGTTCCTCTGCCTTTTCTAAAACCAGCTTGAACATCAGGAAGTTCATGGTTCACGTATTGCTAAAGCCTGGCTTCCTGGAGAATTTTGAGCATTGCTTTACTAGCATGTCAGATGAGTGTGATTGTGCAGTAGTTTGAGCATTCTTTGGCATTGCCTTTTGTTGGAATTGGAATGAAAACTGACCTTTTCCAGTCCTGTGGCCACTGCTGAGTTTTTCAAATGTGCTGGCATATTGAGTACAGCACTGGAATAGCTAATCCAAAACTACCCCTGCTAACCTTAAGGGAAGTGAAATTTGCCTTATGGAAAGTAGACACAGATAGCGCAGCATGCTTCAGTGTTTTGATTCTTTCCAGCTATCTGAATAGCAGTGTCATGATGAGGATGAGAGGGTTACAGAAAGAACAGATGGGTTTAGAAAACTCAGACAACTCTGTCAGAAATCCACCAGCCAGGCCTCGTTTGCTATTTTGAGTTACGAAATCTTCCTAATATATCAGACACATGCCTATTAAACCCTCATACCATGTCACATTCACATTCCAGAGCCATATACAATGATCTTTTTATTTATTTTTTTTGACCCCCTTTCCCTCCAACAGCACAGATAACCAAAATTGACCATTTCTTACAGAAGTTCTTTAATTTTGTTTTGGACAAAGGATATTCCTTTATGGCAGCATTTATCTGAAAATCTCATTTGCAGTGCTACAGAGGGATCTAAGATTGATAACTCAAAATAACTTCAAAGTTCTGTGGTATCATCAAAAGGCTACAGAAATGGGAAAAGTTATTTGTTTAATTGTAATTGTCTCTTCCTTAATCTGTCTTTAACATTGCAAAATGGAAAGTAACATTTGACTAGGGAAGGGAGGAGAATGAAAATCTACTCTGTGAAGCTTCCTTTGGAAAATATGTTCCAAGGATTAGGGTGTTGGAGGAGTGAGGAGTGAACATTCAAAGTCCTTCACAATTTTGCTATTATTTGGAATAACTAACCCAAAACAACTACCCCTGCTAACCTTAAGGGAAGTGAAAGTTGCCTTATGGAAAGTACACAAATAATGCAGCATACTTCAGTTGTTTAGATTCCTTCCAGCTATCTGAATAGCAGTGTCATGATGAGGATGAGGGTTACAGAAAGAACAGATGGGTTTTCAAAACCCAGACAACTCTATCAGAAATCCACCAGCCAGGCCTCATTTGCTATTTTGAGGTACCAAATCTTCCTAATATATCAGACACATGCCTATTAAACGCTTCATATCATGTCACATTCACATTCCAGAGCCATATACAATGATCTTTTTATTTTTTTTGACCCCCCTTTCCCTCCAACAGCACAGATAACCAAAATTGACCATTTCTTACAGAAGTTCTTTAATTCTTTTTTTTGCACAAAGATTATTCCTTTAAGGCAGCATTTATCTGAAAATGTGGTTTGCAGTGCTACAGAGGGATCTAAGATTGATAACTCAAATTAACTTCAAAGTTCTGTGGTATCATCAAAAGGCTACAGAAATGGGAAAAGTTATTTGTTTAATTGTAATGGTCTCTCCCTTAATCTGTCTTTAACATTGCAAAGTGGAAAGTAACATTTGACTAGGGAAGTGAGGAGAATGAAAATCTACTCTTTGAAGCTTCATTTGGAAAATATGTTCCAAGGATTAGGGTGTTGGAAGGGTGAGGAGTGAACATTCAAAGTCCTTCACAATTTTGCCATTATTCATCAGTTTAAAAAATCCAGGTCAGCACAGCCAACACTTTGTCTTTTTCATGAAAAATTATTTAGATTGGTGTATTAGTTCCCTAGTAAGAAGTTCAGAAAAACATGTTATCGTGTCTAAATCTGTTATAAGACTTTCAAAGCAAATGATGAAAACAGTGTACTTAAAGTATGCATTTTGCATTTCTTGATGAGTAAAATGTAAATTTGAAGCAAAAGGAGGAAACTTAGTTAGGGTCTCTTCTTTGAACTGGACTGTTAATCTTGAATGCAAAAAAAGAATTATAGAAAAGAGCAAATGTTGCTTGTGATTTTTATTTATTTTTTTTCTTTTAAACATATGACTAATATATAAGTAAAAGGCACTTAAAGATAAGTAATTTTACTAAATTGAAATAGAAACCATGTGAAAGTTGCCTTACTTTTCAATACCATAGAACCACAGCAAAAATGACTGAATTGATTGTTTTTTAACATTCATTGTCTCTTTAATTCCAGACTTCTGGTAGGAATTCATTTCAGAGTTTAATAAAGCCCTACATCACCAAAGTGGAGCTTTTAAAAGATGTCCAAAGCAAAAAAGATCTTATCATTCGGTCAATAACTCATGATATTAGTCAAGAAAATGTAGAAAATAAAGAAGAAAGCTTAGCTTCTGATGAAGATGAAGTTGTTTTACAAGAGGTTATAAAAGAAGAAGAAGAATTTCCAGAAGGCCCACTTGAAGATCAAGTAAAAGAAGACACGAAGCTCACTACCAGCACAGTGGCTCACTCTATGCCACCGATTAGCAAATGCAGTCTGAAAAAAAATTTTAAATAGAAACCATGTGAAAGTTGCCTTACTTTTCAATACCATAGAACCACAGCAAAAATGACTGAATTGATTGTTTTTTTTTTAACATTCATTGTCTCTTTAATTCCAGACTTCTAGTAGGAATTGATTTCAGAGTTTAATAAAGCCCGACGTCACCAAAGTGGAGCTTTTATGTCCAAAGCAAAAAAAGATCTTATCATTCGGTTAATAACTCATGATATTAGTCAAGAAAATGTAGAAAATAAAGAAGAAACCTTAGCTTCTGATGAAGATGAAGATGTTTTTACAAGAGGTTATAAAAAAAGAAGAAAAATTTCCAGAAGGCCCACTTGAAGATCAAGTAAAAGAAGACACGAAGCTCACTACCAGCACAGTGGCTCACCCTATGCCACCGATTAGCAAATGCAGTCTGAAAAAAAAAATTTGTCAGTAGGAGAATGTCAGGCTAAATCCAGTGTAACTATAATTACTGAAGTGTCACTAGCAAAACAGAATCTGAATAGACACTAATAAGAACTGTTTCTAACATTGATGTAACTACCTCAAAATGCTTGACTGTCACAAACTCGCCTTGAGAGAAAGACAAAATTGAGCGTAAGTGAGAAATGTAACTATCAGAGACCAGATTCTATAGAAAGGGTAGAGAGTTTCCCAAACTTAGTCCAAGGAAAACACATCGGATAGGAAGATAAGGGCATCAACTGGATCCCAAGTAGTCTCTCTCAGCTCTGATGATATTTACAACAAAAGGGAAATGATTAACAGATGAAGCCAGGAGCCTCAGTTGAAGAAAAACAAATCATGGAAAGAGTCCTAGGCTATTTAGAAGGACAAGAAAAACAGAAAATAGAAACTGGTTAGGAGAAATACAAGCTAATTATTAAAAATGATAGGTTGTGGGGGTTTTTGGTACACTAACCTGTAAATATTCATTGGAAGTTTTGTGTGTACCAACTCCATTCCAGTGGGCAGGACCAGAAGATGGACTTGAAGGAGTAAAAACATTCATGCAAATTCAGCCTTCTGGGTTTGAATTCTGGCTTTGTCACTTAGTAGCTTTGTGACTTTGGGGTACTAACCTGTAAATATTCATTGGAAGTTTTGTGTGTACCAACTCCATTCCAGTGGGCAGGACCAGAAGATGGACTTGAAGGAGTAAAAACATTCATGCAAATTCAGCCTATCTGGGCTTGAATTCTGGCTTTGTCACTTAGTAGCTATGTGACTTTGGGGAAAGTTATTTAACCAACTATATTCTTAAAAATTACTTATCCAGCTTGATAGTTTAATATGTTGAATATTCCCCCTAAAAACAGCCCATAAACTCTAGGTCTTAGTCCTGGTTCTGTTACCCTTCTAGTGGTGATCTGGGCCTCACTGACCTCTTGGATTAGCCCTACCCCCAAAATTGTACCTTACTCATATGTATGGGGATTACACATTATTTAGAATTTCCTAGTAAAACAATCCCATGGATTATCCATTTGCAGGAAACCTGGGTTCAATCCCTGGGTTGGGAAGATCCTCTAGAGAAGGGAAAGTCTACCCACTCCAGTATTCTGGCATGGAGAAGTCCATGGACTACAGTCTATGGAGTTGCAAAGAGTCATACATGACTGAGTGACTTTCACTTTCACTTCTTTCCAATTAACTCAGAAGCAGCAATGAACCAGAGTCAGGGTTCAATCCCTGGGTTGGGAAGATCCTCTAGAGAAGGGAAAGTCTACCCACTCCAGTATTCTGGCATGGAGAAGTCCATGGACTACAGTCTATGGAGTTGCAAAGAGTCATACATGACTGAGTGACTTTCACTTTCACTTCTTTCCAATTAACTCAGAAGCAGCAATGAACTAGAGAAAACAAAACATAGGGGTATGACTCTGGCCAGTTCAGGAGCTCATCAGGTCAATAGCCTTATACTAAATCTATGTACTGGAATCTGTTTATTTACTGGAAAGCCATGTGATATCTCATGAACAAACAAAGTGTGCCTGGCTATATAGATAACTAAGGAAATGTTGTGGTATATTTTATTTATTATAAACACTTTTTTGTGTCTTACTTGTATTTTTCCAGGAAACAGAAATGAGACCTAGCACCGAACCAACACATCACTTCATCCATAGAATGATGAGTGCATCTTCATATAATGAAGAGGATCTGCCCTCGTTTTCTAGGTACAGTCAGTTAAAGTAATACTAGTTGGCTAAGGGGGCTTCCCTGGTGGCTCAGACAGTAAAGCACCTGCCTGCAGTGTGGGAGACCCAGGTTCAATTACTGGTTCGGGAAGATCTTCTGGAGAAGGAAATGGCAATCCACTCCAGCACTCTTGCCTGGAAAATCCCATGGATGGAGGAGCCTGATAGACTACAGTCCATGGGTCACAAAGAGTCGGACATGACTGAGCGACTTCACTTTCACTTTCACAGAAATAGAAATCTGAAATGAAGACTATGTTGATTGGAAGAATGGGTCCCTCAAGTAAACCAGTGAGGAAGCCAGTTTAGCCCTTCAATCTCCCTTCACTCCTTCCCCTCACTGCCCTCTGTGCTTACTTCCTGGGCCCTCCCTTCACATCTTTTCTCCTATTCCTATTTTTCTGGTCTCTACTTTCTTCTGCTGGGATCTACTTTCTGGTATAGTGATCTACTTACAAGAGGTTATAAAAGAAGAATTTCCAGAAGGCCCACTTGAAGATCAAGTAAAAGAAGACACGACGCTCACTACCAGCACAGTGGCTCACCCTACACCACCGAGTAGCAAGTGCAGTCTGAAAAAATTTTTGTCAGTAGGAGAATGTCAGGCTAAATCCAGTGTAACTATAATTACTGAAGTGTCACCAGCAAAACAGACAGAATCTGAACAGACAGTAATAAGAACTGTTTCTAACATTGATGTAACTACCTCAAAATGCTTGACTGTCACAAACTCGCCTTGGGAGAAAAAGACACAACTGAGCGTAAGTGAGAAATGTAACTATCGGTGACCAGTTTCTATAGAAAGGGTAGAGAGTTTCACAAACTTCGTCCAAGTAATACACATTGGGTAGGAAGATAAGGGCATCAACTGGATCCCAAGTAGTCTCTCCCAGCTCTGATGATATTTACAACAAAAGGGAAATGATTAATATAGAAGCCAGGAGCCTCAGTTGAAGAAAAAAAAATCATGGAAAGAGTCCTAGGCTATTTAGAAGGGCAAGAAAAACAGAAAATATAAACTGGTTAAGAGAAATACAAGCTAATTATTTAAAACGATAGGTTGTGGGGGGGTTTGGTACACTGAACTGTAAATATTCATTGGAAGTTTTGTGTGTACCAACTCCATTCCAGTGGGCAGGACCAGAAGATGGACTTGAAGGAGTAAAAACATCCATGCAAATTCAGCCTATCTGGGTTTAAATTCTGGCTTTGTCACTTAGTAGCTATGTGACTTTGGGGAAAGTTATTTAAACAACTATCTTAAAAATTCCTTATCCAGCTTGTTAGTTGAATATGTTGAATATTCCCTCTGTAAACAGACCATAAACTATAGCTCTTAGCCCTGGTTCTGTACCCTTCTCATGGTGATCTGGGCCTCACTGACTTCTTGGGTTAGCCCTACCCCCAAAATTGTACCTTACTCATATGTATGGGGATTACACATGATTTAGAATTTCCTAGTAAAGCAATCCTATGTATTATCCATTTGCAGGAAGCCTGGGTTCAATCCCTGAGTTGGGAAGATCCTCTAGAGAAGGGAAAGGCTACCCACTCCAATATTCTGGCCTGGAGAATTCCATGGACTACAGTCTATGGAGTTGCAAAGAGTCATACATGACTGAGTGACTTTCACTTTCACTTCTTTCCAATTAACTCAAAAGCAGCAATGAACCAAAGAAAACAAAACATAGGGATATGACTCTGGCCAGTTCAGGAGCTCATCAGGTCCATAGCCTTACACAAAATCTATGTACTGGGATCTGTTTATTTACTGGAAAGCCATGTGACATCTCATGACCAGACAAAGTGTGCCTGGTCAGAAATGTTGGCTATATAGATAACTAAGGAAATGTTGTGGTATATTTTACTTATTATAAACACTCTTTTGTGTCTTACTTGTATTTTTTCAGGAAACAGAAATGAGACCTAGCACTGAACCAACACATCACTTCATCATAGAATGATGAGTGCATCTTCATATAATGAAGAGGATCTGCCCTCATTTTCTAGGTACAGTCAGTTAAAGTAATACTAGTTTGCTAAGGGGGTTTCCCTGGTGGCTCAGACAGTAAAGCACCTGCCTGCAGTGCAGGAGACCCGGGTTCAATTACTGGGTCGGGAAGATCTCCTGGAGAAGGAAATGGCAATTCACTCCAGCACTCTTGCCTGGAAAATCCCATGGATGGAGGAGCCTGATAGGCTACAGTCCATGGGGTCACAAAGAGTCGGACATGACTGAGCGACTTCACTTTCACTTTCACAGAAATAGAAATCTGAAATGAAGTTTATGTTGATGGGAAGAATGGGTCCCTCAAGTAAACCTGTGAGGAAGCCAGTTTAGCACTTCAATCTCCCCTCACTCCTTCCCCTCACTGCCCTCTGTGTTTACTTCCTGGGCCCTCCCTTCACATCTTTACTCCTATTCCTATTTATCTAGTATCTACTTTCTTCTCCTGGGATCTACTTTCTGGTATAGTGATCTTTAGTACAGTTACTTTGAGTCTTTAATGTGTTAGGTTCTTGAATCTGGGAGCCAGGCTCTGAATCAACAGTCCCCACACTAATGGCTCACCTAAAGGACTTCCCATTTAGTTCATGTATGTACCTAAATGCTCAGCAGGGTGGCACTGTCAGAAGAACCCCAAGGACGTAGAGGGGCAGTGTAAATTAGAGCACACAGGGAAGAATTCTCAAAAGCATTAGAGTTGGAGTTGGGCTTTAAATGATGGATAAGATTTAGATAAGACCATCCAGGTTGGAAAAGACTATAAGAGAAAGGCTGGACCATGTGGTATCTATAGAGACAGGGAGGAACAAAGTACGCTGAAGTCCTAATAATTTTTCTAGAATAGCCAAAACATGTCTAAAATTGCCCTTGTCTTTATAAGAATATTCACAAACTGGGAACAGTAGTACTCTATTATTGTTTTTTAAAACTTTTTATTTTATATTGGGGTATCACCAATGAACAATATTGAGTAGTTTCAGGTAGACAGCAAAAGGATTCAGCCATACATATACATGAATCCATTCTCCCCCAAACTCCCTTCCCATCCAGGCTGACACATAATATTGAGTAGAGTTCCCTGTGATATACAATACTTCCTTGTTGGTTATCCGTTTTAAATACAGCAGTGTGTACATGTCCATCCCAAACACCCTAACCATCCCTTCACCCCACCATCCCCGCTGGTAACCATAAGTTCGGAACAGTAGCACTTTGTATCACGGGAGAAATAGGACATAAGGAAGAAAATCCACCCTGTTCCAACTATATCCTTTTCCACCTAGCACCATGAAATTAAGATTTCTTTTTGACCTGATGCAACTTTAGGACATCCACTCCTGTCCCACCACTGGCTTTATATCCACTCATGCTTGTCTTAACATAATTAGTATTGCAGGCAAATCTCAACTATTGGTATGATTGCATAAGACAAGTGGGAATATATAAAACCAAAGTCAATGTAGCTGTCATTTTTATTTTGAGAACTCACAGACATACCATTCCAGGTTTGCATCTATATAAATAAAGACTTGGATAGATGGTTATTTTAACAGTCATTATTATTCATTAATCATTATTCACTCCTTCATATATAATACAAAGAAAATGAAAAGTCTTGTATCTTTTCCTTAGCTTTGATGATGAGCATTCCACAGATCCAAGTGCCAAGGTTACAGAAGGTTGGATTGATTTCTTTTCTTCCTTTAAATTAGATTGTATTTAAAAAGAGTTTGTTCATCACATTGATGAATACTGAGTTTTCCAGTAGGCTGATCTAAATTGGAGGAATACTGAGTCAGTTAACCAGTTAGTGTGATGAACTAGTTTGCTTTTCTGAAACACTAGTAAGATTCCATTAATAATTGTGGTGAAAAGTATATAGTGTGACTATAAGTTTACAGTTACCATGATCCTGTGGGAACTATGCAGGAAATAAAGGTTTATCACGTCTATATGTAGACTACAGCCCATGCTACTAGGATTTAATCATCTTTTCTTCCTTTAAATTAGATTGTATTTAAAAAGAGAGTTTGTTCATCACATTGATGAATACTGAGTTTTCCAGTAGGCTGATCTAAATTGGAGGAATACTGAGTCAGTTAACCAGTTAGTGTGATGAACTAGTTTGCTTTTCTGAAACACTAGTAAGATTCCATTAATAATTGTGGTGAAAAGTATATAGTGTGACTATAAGTTTACTATTACCATGATCCTGTGGGAACTATCCAGGAAATAAAGGTTTATCACATCTATATGTAGACTACAGCCCATGCTACTAGGATTTAATCATCTCTTTAAGAATGTATGCTTGCTTTGTATAACCAGGTTAGTGCTAGCAAAATATATTTAAAAGCTTTTAAAGCTAAAAATGAAACCTACATTTATTTGCTTACATTAAATCCTGGCCAGGGTGGACCCCACTTTAATACTGTCTCTGTTAAAACTGACTCATTATTTATGAGTTGGGTTTGGTCCTCTATTCTTTTAAAGCTCAAAGGATCAATGTGGCTCTAACAATGGGACAGCGCTGAGGTAGGGGTGTCATGTTTACTGTAAAGATGGCCTGAAAGCTCCACCTACAGAGCTGGAGTTGGCCTTGGTTGTTTCAAGCCTGCACCCACTCAAGAAGTTACTCAAGAAATATATCCTCTCCATTTGAGAGTGGGAATAACATTCATTAAAAGATGAATCATAGAATGGAGGTAAGTTGCCAGAATCTCATAAACAGGTCATCGTCAGAGGATGATACATCACTGGTGTGTTTCCTGTCTTATGGAATCATAGGCTGTCAGAGCCAGAAAGTAGCTAGTATAACCTTATTTTACAGCTGAAGAGACTAAGGTTCAGGGTACGGAAGTGACTTGTTCAAGGTCATACTGTCAGTCAGAATATAGATCCCAAGTTTCCTAAATCTGAATTCAATGTCATCATTTTCTTCAATTTCACTGCAGTGAGTCATGCTTAGACATAGGTATCCTGTGGTAATATTTAATATTGCTCCTGTCCAGTTCATGCATTCATTCACAATCACCAGAGTCACTGAGCACTTTCTTCAGGCTGGATTCCAGAGCCAGAAAGTAGCTAGTATAACCTTATTTACAGCTGAAGAGACTAAGGTTCAGGGTAGGAAAGTGACTTGTCCAAGGTCATACTGTCAGTCAGAATATAGATCCCAAGTTTCCTAAATCTGAATTCAATGGCATCATTTTCTTCAATTTCACTGCAGTGAGTCACGCTTAGACATAGGTATCCTGTGGTAATATTTAATATTGTTCCTGTCCAGTTCATGCATTCATTCACAGTCCACAGAGTCACTGAGCACTTTCTTCAGGCTGGACGCTGTTCTAAGTTGTGGAGATATAGCTGCAAATGAGAGACAAAGTCTTCACTTCCTTCTAATTGGGAAGGGGATATAAACACAATAGGGCTTCCTCTGGGGTGGTGAAGAGTTGGACAGGACTGAGCAACTGAGTACAGCATACAAACACAATAATTCTAGATAGGATTAAGTACTTCCCATTTCACCCACCCAGGATAAAAGCCAGGGTCTTTACAATGGCTTACAAGGCCACACATAGTCTGGATTCCACTCGCCCCTCCTGGTGACCTGTCTGACCATCTATGATCCCTCTTAATCACTCCACTCTAGCCACATGAACATTTATCTTCTTCAAATCTTTGCTGAAATATTATATTCAAAGTCAAAAATTCCCTGAACACTTTTCTTTAAAACTGAAACCCCAATGTCACCCCATCACTCTCTGCTTTATGTACTTCCCATTTCACCCACCCAGGATAAAAGCCAGGGTCTTTACAATGGCTTACAAGGCCACACATAGTCTGGATTCCACTCGCCCCTCCTGGTGACCTGTCTGACCATCTATGATCCCTCTTAATCACTCCACTCTAGCCACATGAACATTTATCTTCTTCAAATCTTTGCTGAAATATTATATTCAAAGTCAAAAATTCCCTGAACACTTTTCTTTAAAACTGAAACCCCAATGTCACCCCATCACTCTCTGCTTTAATTTTATCCCTAGTATTTGTACCATCTGAAAGCTTTTTTAAAAATGTGTTTCTTGACTCTCTCCTTTCCCTAGAATGTTAGTTTCATGAGGGTAGGGATTTTTCTCTGTTCACTGTATCCCGATGTGTCTACAAAGAAGCACAGAGTAGATACGCAGTATATATTTGTGAAATTCATGAATGAATATGAGAGAAAAAAAAAAAGAGCCCAAGTGATACAGAATGACTGGCTAGATTAGTTTGGTCCAAGAGGTCTAGAAACATCAGATCTTAATAACGGGAAGGAAGTGAACACAAGAAGATCTGGAGGCAGAGGGTCCCACACAGAGAGTTCAGTAAAGTGCAAGGGACCCTACATGGGATGAGCTTGGCATGTTAGAGGCACCTTCCCCAAGACCTGTGCCCAGAATTTGAAGATCTCACCTCTTTCAGTTTCTTCTACTTGCCTAGTTTCTGCGATTCTCAGATGAAATTATTGAGGTTATTTTTGTGCCAAAATGTGTACATGTCTCAGAAATAACTGTTTTCCAATATTGTGTTTGGGTCACAGAAAGTCTTGAAAGTCCATGTCTGGAGAATTTGAGCAGTCTTAAGGTAAATATTTTTCACTGGCTCCCCTCATTGTGAGCCAGTGGAACCTTGACAGAAATGAGGGAGTGTCTTAAAGTAAGGGTGTGGTGGTGTGCCTTCAGGGGCCTCAGGAAGCATTCCCAGTTGGGGCCAACCCCTGGTTGAAGTTACTGTCCCCGAGTAAGTGCAGAGAGTAAGCCCCTTAGCACCTGAGAACAATGACACACAAGGAGTGAGACCCTGGAACTGGATGGCCTGATGGGGGCAGCGAGGGAACAGATGCTTCAAAGAGGAAGGGGCGCTGGCTGAGGGAATTGAATGCTGGCTCCATCTGCTTTGCAGGGCACCCTTTCTAGGCAGCTTTCCCAAAATCTAGCGCACTCCTTAGTGTGATCCCAGGAAATTCCCTCCACCTAAAGTCTTCTTAGGAAGTCTCTGAGGAGACTGAAACTACAGATCCTCCTAGATCCTCCTCCTCTCTATTTTGTATTACTTTTGCTTCACTTTAACCATCCCCCAGCATGCTTGTACACACACATAAACCCCACCCATCCCCCTTATCCTGCCTTATTTTCTTCACAGCACTTAGGTCACCATTTAGTCATTTAGTCAACACTTATCAAGTGCCTATTATGTTCCAAAGGCTAGAGATTCAGAAGTAAACAAAGCTGTCAAATATTCCTCCCCTCATCCTCTGGCAGAGGATTCACTTGAGTATAAGCTTCATTACAGGAAGGGCTTGTCTTCTCAGAAGAACAGCCTTAGTACCATCAGAGTCAAATATCAACTAAGTCTGGAGTGCCTCAGGTCCTACCCCCATGAAGTTGATGGACAGCCCTGTGTGGGAACTGTTACACAGAGCAGAGGTTCTCAACCCTGGCTGCACCCTGGAATCAACTTTAACAACTGACACCCAGCATCCCATCCCCAGAGATTTGGATTCAGTTGGTCTGGGTTGCAGCCTGGGCCCTGGGTGATTTTGATGAACAGGCAGTGTTGAGAACCACTGAGTTAATGGACTTGTGTCTGGCCATTTAGTAGCATCTGCCCCTTCCCCTCCTTCCTTTAGATAAGGAATTCTCAACCTGACTTCATGCTAGAGTCACCTATGCAACTTAGAAAAGAGAACAATGTTTGCCCCAGCCTCAGGGATTCCTGTTCCTTTGAGGCGGGGTCCAACACGCCTGTTTGTAATATTTCTTCACATGGTTGTGTTGTGTAGCGTGTTGAGAACCAGTCCCTTAGATTGTTCTGTTCCAGTTTATCCCTTTATGTAGTCTATCCTCAGTATCTTAATCCACAAACTGCCTCAAATCCAAAACTTTCCCATAATACTCTGCTCTCCATACCAATGATAGGTGTTGGTATGGAGAGCTTCTCTAATCTTGCCTTCATTGCTTTGCCCCATCCTTTCTGTCTGCCCTCATCATGGCACACCTAGCCCAGCCACCTCCCCCAGCCTATTGCAGGCCCTTCTGGGACCCTGATGCTTCTGTATTCCAGGGGGTGAGGAAGGTCCACAGAGCAAAGCCAGCATCTGAGCCAGCATCTCCGCCTTGCCCCCTCCAGGCTGCTGCAACCTCACACTACCACTTTCTTGCTCCAGACCTCACAATGATTAAGAATTATTTCAAAGAAGATTGGAGTAGTAAAGTGGATCTCCCCTTGCCTCCTTCTTCCATTAAGACCTCCACAATCATTATCTTTGCTCAAAGAAGGATCGAAAATGTTTTATTTGTTCCAAGCTCCAGGAGGGGAAGGGCAGCATGGCTGACATTGTTTTGTGACTTGGGACATGTGAGCCCTTGAAATTACCCACCAGGGGCAGCCCTTGTCTGAGTCTGGCGCCAATCCTGGGTGTCCTAATTAGCAAGAATTATGAGAAGTCATGCCTAGGAATAACCAAACTCCCAGAAGATAATTCTTTGAGACTGAGGGGCCCTGAGATGTCTATTACGATGTCACAATGGTTGTGCTCCATTCAGGGTTTCTAGTGTTCGCTGTCCTTCAAAGGGCAGAGGCTTAAGCTAGTATTGCACCTTTGTCTTGGCAGTTTCTCACCCTCTATCAACGCAGAAGTGACCTGACCAGCCAATATTCCTCAAACGATGGCACTTCAGGTACAAAAATTTTACCATTGTAGAATGAAGCTCTCAATTATGTCATTTTGAATATAGGAGTTTTGATCATTCAACCCCCACCCTTGCCCATCACATTGAATGGCTCTTGCCTTGCAGCACACCCACCCACCAGCAATATAAGGATGAAAAATATGACTTAGTATGTATGTGTGTGTGTATGTGAGTCGCTCAGTCATGTCTGACTCTTTGCGACCCCATGGACTGTAGCCCTCCAGGCTCCTTTGTCCATGGGATTCTCCAGGCAAAGATACTGGAGTGGGTTGCCATTTCCTTCTCCCTTAGTATGTATGTAGATTGTAATCTGCAGGTTATTATGCAGTTCTCTGATTTAAACCTCACAGCAAATGAGTGACAGGTACTGGGAGTAACATTTATTAGGGACTGGCCATGTACCAGGCATTCTGCTAAGTGCTTTTCTCACATCCACCTTGTGAAGCATCACTTCCATTATATTGACAAGGTAACAGTCACTAAAGCTTATCATTCCATGCTTCCTTGCAAGTCTCGAAGTTGTCTCTCAGAGAGGAGAAAATGGAGGCAAATGACCTGCCTGAGGTGGCGCAGCCAGCCGGTGGCTGAGCCAGGGCTCAAACGTCACAGGTCTTGAGGCTCTGTCCCGTATTCTTTTTCCTGCCAAGCAGGGGACATATCTCAGAACTAAGCGGTGACCAGGAACTGCCTGCAGAGTTCAGTGATAAGTAGAAAAGATCCCACCTAGGTTTCCAAGTAGCATGTCCAATCAAAGAGTAAAATGACATTCTTCTGTGACTTCAGTTTGATGAGCACACTCCTCCCAACCCCTAAATTCTACACAGTAGAGGAATTCACTGAGAAACAGCTCAGATAACCTATTTTTGCTCTGATAAGGGCTTTTGGAGGAAGAAATGCAGAAATGGCTCACCCTGTGCTAAGGTGCTCAAAGTAGTAAAGCTCCACACAGAGGACAGTTTACATTGAATGTGAAAGTACAAGGATACCTGCTTAGGAAAACCCACCCAAGAAGAGGGGACTTCTGGCCCAAGACAGGCTCATTACAGCATATTTTTTCACAAATAGGATTTTGGGAGAATCAAAATCTGTTCATGGTACGATGTGTCATTTCCTAGCCCTTGGCGTGTGTCATGGCCATAAACACCCAGGAACATTTCCCCTTTAGAGTGACCAGTACCAACCAAGTAAAGTCCATGGTGCTGCCCACAAAGCAGATCAAAGCAGCAGCAGCGTGTCTTGAAGGAGACCTGGAAATGGTGACCAGGCACCTACATTTTTAACAAGACCTTGTTTTGCAAATTGCAAAAACAAAGCTTTATTTTTCCCCTCAAAATTTTCAGAATGTGGCCCTGCAGTATATGCTTGAATTCTGTAACTAAATCTGTCTTAATTTTTCAGAAGATATCTCTCCATTCAAGCCTTTACCTTTGCCTTTGCAAATTTGTCTTTTCCCTTATTAATTTCTTGGTGGTTCTTATTTTGTTTAAACTATCAGCACATTCCAGTACTGCATTATTCATCTGAAGAGCTAAACTATTCCCCTCGCCCTTTATTTGGGGTTAAATTTGCTCTCTGCTACCTTAGTTTTAATCATAGATCCTTGAGGTTCCTAAGGTTATATTGCTAAAGATAAAAACTGAGGATTTGCAAGAGGTCTCAGAGAACCATGTCTTTTACTAGAAATAAATGTGCTTTACTGCCCTGTGTCTTTTTATGACATCTTGTCACAGTGCATCAGCAACAAAAATAAATGCTCATTTCTATCCATACAGATAAAACAATCATTTTGTTAACAGTAACCATTGCTTTAAGAGCCCTTTGCACAAGACAAGTGATATAGAAAAATGAGTCCAAATGGAGACTTTTATTGGCCACACAAGTCCTGTATCACTCACATAACAAACAGATCACTTGGGGTCAGACAACTGAAAATGTACCCTAATTGAGTGAGAAATGATAGCCTTTTGTAGTGCACAGCTGCTTTTGCCTGGATATTTTGAAATGGACAGCAGTACTGTTGAGAGTTGAAAGTTACCTTCTTGTGTGGAATTAGCTCATCAGACTACCCATGTGACCTTAGACAAGGCATCTGACCTCACTGGGTTTCTCCTGCTTTCTTCCCAAGGCTGTCAGAAGGAGCAAAATACTCTTTGTGAAAGCACTTGTCAATGTATAGCAAAATAATACAGTATTGTAAAGTAAACAAACTAAAAAATAAAAATTAATTAAAATAAAAAAAAAACAGTTCAATAATTTAAAAAAAAAAAAGCTATTGTGTAACTACTTATTTCTGAATCCTGAATGATCACTCCCCGGGGCCTGACAGCAGTTGGAAAGCCTGGTAAGTGATCACATTTCTCTTTTGGTTGTTCACAGACTTTGAAAAGCCCCATACTTCCTCTAGACAGGGGTCTGAAATGATGAGGAAGATACCATCAACTTTCTCCAAAGTGTTTTCAAGATCTAACACCAGTGTTCTGAAACCTTCTTCACCCTCACCCCCTCACCAAGACAGAAAATGAGACTGTAATACCCAATAAGCATGTTGACCTTCCTCAAAAAAATAACTGGTTGTTAAAGCTGACATTGTGTCCTACACACTGATTCTTATAAATATTGAAAATAAGAGCAAAGAAAGCATAAAAAGGAAGTTGGAGAAAAGGAGGGTTTTAATAAATGCTTCTGACAGGCATTTTGGGATGAAAAGGGAAACTTTGTGTCACATAGAGATGAATCTAGCAGGCAGTGTGGGGTTGAAGCTCTGCTCTTGAGGGCCCTGCAGCCTTGCTGGGAAGATGAGAACTAACTTTTAAGCAAAGGTCTGATACTAATAAAACAACGTGTCTTCACATCCTTCAGGCACCCTAGGTGTTCAAAGAAGGGAATCATCACTATGGGCTGGAGCGGTCAGGATACATTTGCTGGAGGAACTGCAATTCAGACAATCCTCAAAGGGCCGTTAGGATTAGGGAGGCCTTGGCAGCACCAGGAAGGCTATCCCCTCAGGCCACATACCTGGGTACACTGCTGCCATGCCTGAACAATTTAGCTCTGGTCCATAGGACATTCTACCACAATGGAAATGGCCTATATCTGCTCAGTTTGGTACAGGAGGCACCAGCCCCACGTGGCTATTGTCACTAGTATGACTGAGGAACCCAGTCTTTCCATTTATTTCAGTTAAATAGCCACATGTAGCTAGTGTTTCCTTATCAGACAGCACAAGTCTAATCGATATAAGGCCTCAGGGACAGCAGCCAATTCCAATTAGGTTGAAGGATTCCCTGAAAGTTCATTTCCAAAGTCTATCCTCAAACAAAGACCTGTAGAGATCTACCTCCTCAGGGGGGCTTTGAAGCCTCCAGACATTCTCTTGGTTCCTTTAAGACATACACCACCAGTGTGGCCAGAGAGGAGCTCATGGTTTCCAGTCATATTTGTGAAGGATAAGCCCCATGGAGAACACCAAAGTCAGGGAATCACAAATTGGAACCTGCATCTGCCAGCTGGCCTCAAGCAGTGCTTGGCTAGAAACGGCTTCCATGAGACAGAAACACATGAAGAAGATCACTCGCTAGTCATTCTCATACCCCAGCTTTATCTAGGAATTTAGGTCAGTGGAAGGTCTCAGGCTTATACTAATGCCCAAGGGAAATATTTCTATGAAAGTCAATTTCCTTTATGCTGTACCTATAGTCCAGAGATGTTAAGTGAAGTTTAGTAAATAGAATGGCAGGCAGTTCTGCCCAAATATCACATATACCTACATTACGCTGCCTTCACCACATTTTCTGCCCTTACATACTGAAGTTCATCACACGTGGCAGCACAAGTTTTAAAGTTAGCTTTTAAAGATCCACAATAATGACAAGTACTGATCTTACATAAGCCTTTGTTTTTTTTTTTTTTTTAAGTAATACCAAAAAATAATTTCTTTAAGTGATAGCAATCAGGTTTGGAAATCAAAAGTTATAAAAGCTACATAGAAAAGTTTCTTTCTCCTCTCCCAGTTGTTGGCCTGGTTCACCTCTCCCAAACCAATCTCTATTACCAATGGGACCACTATCCTTCTCACAGAAAGGCTTTGGATAACAAGTGTATTTTCATATGACTTCAGCAAGAAGTCTAATATCTTCCCTCAAAAAAGGCAGAAAACAGAGAGGAACAGGGAGGTGAGAATGGAAGGAGAGAATCCGTGCACACTATCTGACAACTACTATGTCCTATATCACGGCATTCATAGTCTCAAATAAAATCAGTCATTTTTTAAAACGCTCTTTTGTCTAATGAACTAAATATCAAAAGGTGAGCACCAGAATGGGAGGAAAAAGGTACCCACCATAGCTCTTCAAAATCTGCTGACCAAAATACATTAAGAAATTATGAGCTGGTAACTAGTCCTTAGAAATAGAACCATTTAAATACTATTTTTTAAAAATGAAAGCACTAAAAGTAACAATACAGTGAAGTAAAATGCAAAGTAGAATAACCCAAATGTATCACAGTATACCTTTCAGAGAAGAAAAAAGGAATAAAATGATAAAAATCCAGTGTTGCCCAGATGTAGGGAATTACATTTGAACTCTACTGTGGTAGAGTTCAAATGTGGTGACAGTCCTACACATTTGATCTTTCTGAAAAGCAGTCTAACAATAAGATGAGTTATGGTTCCAGCTGTACTTTTGGACCTGATAACTACATTTAGGTAAATTTGGTCCAATGGAATAATATAAAGTGAAAAAAAATGTAAAGGACTATATAAAAATGTACATAGCATTACTATTAATTATGAATAAAAATTAAAATAATCCTAGTGGGACACTGGTGTGGTGTATTATCAGGAAAGAATGCTATACAGGCACTGAAAAATGACAAGGATAGTGAAAATATACACACAAAGAAATGCAGACATGAAATAAGTAAAGCCAGCACACAAATAAAATGTGACCACAAAATAAGGCCCTGTTCAGGCCTCCCCACACAGGGGCGCTGGGAGAGGAGGCATCAGTGCCACTTCCTTCCCATCTCGTGGTGTGGACGTGTTCCAAGGGGCCCAACTGAGCCTGCCAAGCAAGCAGGATGTGAACCGGAAGGGCCAGAAGGTGGCCACAGATCCAAGGAGACCCCAGGGTTTCCTACAACCACCAGGGAATGCTAGAAGAATAAAAATATGTCACACTGATAACAATTACACAGTATACTTTATGATTTGGCAATCATATTATATACTAATAAAAATTCAAAGAATTAAGAAAACTAAATAATCACGAAGGACCAGTTTTCTTTTTTTTTTTTTTCTGCTGTTAGCTGCTTACTAACAAATGCCTTTCTCTTGAGGAAACATCATCACAACCATCTCCAACATCAATTCTTATGCCAGATCTAAACCTAGCCTAAGGTGGATAATACCATATGCCTCAGTTTCTTATGAGGCGTAGAAAAACAAAGCCTTAGTTCAGATTTTTTTGAACAACTTCTGTAAAGATAGTTGGTCATCTTCAATCAACCACAAGGTGCTCTTCTAAATTCTAAGCTGGCAAAAGGTAACCAAATTTTTGACTGATGTTCATTATAGAAAATATATTGGTGTGGGAGAGGGAGAGGGTGAGATGATTTGGGAGAGTGGCAGTGTAACATGTATGATATCATAAGTGAAACGAATCGCCGGTCTAGGTTCGATGCAGGATGCAGGATGCTTGAGACTGATGCACAGGGATAATCCAGAGAGGTGGTGTGGGGCAGGAGGGGGGAGGGGAGGTCGAGATTGGGAGTTCATGCACACTCGTGGCTGATCCATGTCGATGTGGAGCAAAACGAATACAGTATTGTAAAGCAAAACAAACTAAAAAATAAAAATGAATTTAAAAAAGTATATTGGCATTAAATTAAATATACAATAGCTATATAGCTAGGTGACAAGCATATATTTTAGAGTAACCTGTCATATGGTTTTGCCCCTTTTTAGGACGAAGTACATAATTTCAGTAGTTTTAATGATTCATCTAGGGACCAGTGTGTCTTTGATGACACGCTATTGGTCATACCTAGTTTGCACACATGCTAAATTGCTTCATTTGTGTCCAACTCTTTACAACCCAATGGACTGTAGCCTGCTAGGCTCCTCTGTCCATGGAATTCTCTAGGCAAGAATACAGGAGTGGGTTTCCATGCCCTCATCCAGGGGATCTTCCTGATACAGGGATCAAACTTTCACCTTGAACATTGCAGGCGGACTCTTTACCACTGAGCCACCAGGGAAGCCCATACTTAAGAATAACAAGTGCTTATCACAGATATAATTATTATTTCCAACTGGAAAAAATGATCTCTTCTTATCATTCATTTTATGATGGAGTTCCCAGTAAAACTTGCAGAAATCAGGGGCCACCTACTTAGTAAAGAAAAGATACTAGGCTAAATTCCCATACTTAAAGAATAACAAGTGCTTATCACAGATATAATTATTATTTCCAACTGGAAAAAATGATCTGTTCTTATCATTCATTTTATGATGGCATTCCCAGTAACACTTGCAGAAATCAGGGGCCACCTATTTAGTAGAGGAAAGATACTAGGCTAAATCCTTTCAGTGCAAATAGTCACATCCAGACGTGTCTTCTAAGCTTACCTTTTCAGATGAAAGACACCAGCAAGTGTTTGATTTTTTTGTTTGGTCTCAACAACATAGTGCACAGCACTTTATACCTCCCTAGACTACCATTTAGACAATGACCAGGCTATTCCTTTCAAAAAGCTTCAAAACATCTTTACAGAACATCTCCTGTACTAGACAAGGATCACTTCCAATTTAGGGTTCACTGAGTCCATAAACTGCCAAGATAGATACTTATGAGGTACACATTCCAGTAGGTTAGAGGAAGGAAAGAGACAGACCAGGGTGTTACTTAGGCCACATGAAAGAAATACTGATATGCCAAGAAGTAAAAATTGTTCTTAATGAGCACTTTATTCACTGGCTGTTCAGCTTTCAGGTCACTGCAAGTTTGTCCACCAATGAATTGCAACTCTTCCGTGAACCCATGAAAGGGACCAGTAAACATTCATTGTTGCCAACGATCAACTAAAACCAATAGCTAGCTGGTTGCTCTCAGCTGGGCATAATAAACAAGTAAATGTTTGACTTTATTGTTTGGTCTCAACAGCATAGTGCACAGCACTTTATAACTCCCTAGACTACCATTTAGACCATGACCAGGCTATTCCTTTCAAAAAGCTTCAAAACATCTTTACAGAACATCTCCTGTACTAGATAAGGATAACTTCCAATTTAGGGTTCACTGAGTCCATAAACTGCCAAGATAGATACTTATGAGGTACACATTCCCGTAGGTTAGAGGAAGGAAAGAGACAGACCAGGGTGTTACTTAGGCCACATGAAAGAAATACTGATATGCCAAGAAGTAAAAATTGTTCTTAATGAGCACTTTATTCACTGGCTGTTCAGCTTTCAGGTCACTGTGAGTTTGTTCACCAATGAATTGCAACTCTTCTGTGAAGTGAACCCATGAAAGGAACCAGTAAACATTCATTGTTGCCAACGATCAACTAAAACCAATAGCTAGCTGGTTGTTCTCAGCTGGGCATAGTGCAGGGTGTATTTGCACCTCTCATATCTCTGACTCTAGGGAGCATAAGTGACTGACTGCCACAGCTATTGAGCTCTGAAATGCAATGCTGCTGCACTTTCCATCATTGCTGCATTTTCACCGAGGTCAAATTTCTCATGGGCTACTCTCAGCCAATGGCAGAGTGCAGCAGAGATGCTAAGATTGGTTATTCCTGCAAGACACAGGACTTCCCCCACAGGTGACTGGGCAGGGATGCTGTCAGGGAAGAAGCCCATTCTCACAAAGGATGGCAGGTCGACCTGATTCCAGTTTACAGATGCAAAGTAGACTTCATGGGGCAGAACAAGATAATACTTTATCAGCAAACAGCATGGGTATCAGTGGAGTTCTGTCAGTCCCCAAGGGCAATGCAGTGGGCTCAGAGACATGCTACCTATGTGGTGCATTGCATAACTGCCAAGGAACTCAGGTTCAAGGACCCAGGAGCTTCTGAGCAATGAACAAACAACCAGTGCTCCTTCCCCTGGGAAGCGAGTGGTTAAACAGTAGTCATACTAGGTCACTTTGCCCTACAGAAGTGGTTCAGCATCAAATAGTAGGTAAACTGTGCTTTCAAGAACCTCACCAAGAATGTGCAGATGTTCAGGGCCCATGGTAGACTGCCTGTCCTGAAAGACGCATTTGCTTCACAAAATATCCTTAGAATTACACCACCTAGTTAAGAATTTTCCTCTCCACCCTTCCTTACTTCCCTCTCTCCACCGGGGTTAGAGACCTGCATCGAGTCACACAGCTCTCCCTTGACTCCCTCCCCATTCTCCCTCATAGGCCTTTACCCTGATAAATCTCTTATGTGTTTAATCCCATCTTGGCCCCTGCTTCTCAGAGAACCCGAATTATCACAGATGGTGCCAGCATTGGTCCAAAAGAACAGGCTGTGTAAGATGGGGCCTGGGACTGCTTTAGTCACTGCCTGGTGGGCAGAATGGACACTGTCCTGAGAGGATGTGGGGCACGGACAGTCCCAGGCCTTGAGGACACAACTGCTACAGATTTCTCTGGAGATGATGTGGGAAACCTGAGAAAACAGGCTGCCAGTTGTGGTGATTCAAACTTTTGAAAATGGAGAAATAAGGAAGGCCTACAAAGACAGTGGAAATGTCTGGATACTGTTAAGTGTACTGATGCCCTGAGCAGGGTAATGAGAAATGGATGACTGTTAGTAAGTAAAGAGTATGTGTGAGAGCCAGAGGGCCTCCAGGAGCTTCCAAAGTGGCTCTCAGTTCCTGCAACAAGGAGTGGATGCTGCAGAGCAACAAAGCTGTAAGAGTTGCAGAACTCCAGGGAGATTAAATACTCAATACTTAATATATGGCATGTCGGTTTTGCTGCAGTCAGGCCCACATGATTTCATACAGTTGAAAAATCCTTGGGACCCTGAAAACCTGGGGTAGGAACATCTAGTTACTGTCCCGTGAAGGTAGTTGCTCTGGAGACACCTCCACCCAGCTATTAGTATGCAAAGGGGGCCATTCTTTCCAAACAAGGGTTTGCACACCCTGTGCTGGAAGATGCTAGAGCTGCTCCCCTCAGAAGACATGCAGTGCCCCACCCCCCACCCCCACCTAGGAGCAGCGTCCAGCCTCTTTCCTGGTTACCAAACTGCTATCTAGGATTAAATTCCAGCATTACCTGGCTAGGATTAAATTACAGCTCAGACACAACTGTAGTGACTGAGCACACACACACACACCCACACACATACATACAGAATTTAACCCCCAGGTAAGAACTGCAGGGGCTGAGCAGCTTCCACTGAGGTGGCTCACAGAGGACTGGAGAAAGTTCTGGCCACCACTAAGCAAAGTAGAAACACCTGTCCTGGGAAAGGTCCAAGCAAATAATAAAGACGCCAAGGGGAGTAGGTATCCTGAAGAGGAGATTACATGAGGTGAGAAACCTCACCAGAGGATATCCCACTCACCTAGGAACACACTGGTGAGAGGGGCACCAGTATCATTAGGTTCAGAGTCCACCATGGTATCCCTAGAAGCAATACAGAGAGCCACCAAGGGTTATCACTCAAGATCTACAAGCTGAAAAAGGCAAAAATGAAGAAACAGGGGGCTGAGGGAGGTTCTCTCCAACAAAAGGACTCGATGGACATGAGTCTGAGTAAACTCGCAGAGTTGGTGATGGACAGGGAGGCCTGGCGTGCTGCAATTAATAAGGTCGCAAAGAGTCGGACATGACTGAGAGACTGAACTGAACTGAACTGAACCATGGAGGCTGAGAAGTCCCACAATCTGTGGTCAGCAAGCTGGAGAGCCAAGGGAGCTGGTAGAGTAGTTCCAGTCTGAAAACTAACAGACTTGAGATCCAGAAAGAGCTAATGTTTCCATTTGAGTCAAAAGACAGGAGGAAAAATCCAATGTCCCAGTTCAAAGGCAGTCAGGCAGGATGAATTGTATCTTACTTGCAGGAGAGTCAGTCTTTTTTTGTATTCAGACTTTTAACTGATTGAATGGGCCCCACTCATGTTAGGGAGGGTAATCTGCTTTACTCAGTCTGCTAATTCAAATGTTAATCTCATTCATAACACTCTCACAGACACACCCAGAATTAATGTTTAACCAGATATCTGGGCACTCTGTGGTCCAATAAAATGGACACATAAATGACCCCAAAATAAATAATTTTAAAACAAACAAACAAAAAGACAGAGACAGGGATTCAAGTCTTGCAAACCACAGCCAAGGATACCATGCAGCATCCACAGTCACTGGAAACAAGGGATGGATTCTACCTTGGAGCCTCCAAAAGGAATCACCCCTGTTGATACCTCCATTTCAGCCTCTGGCTTACAGCCCCTTGACCATAAGTTTATGCTTATGGTGATTCATAACAGGGCCCCTAGGACACAAACGCATGAAGTGATAGAGCTGCTTTCATGCACATGCAAATATATTCAGTAGCTACATGGACATTACTGGAATACTCGAGGTCATTGGGCAATTTTGCCAAATTAAACACAAAAGCCATCATTTGGAGCATCCTTTGAGGGGCATCAACTCCCTCTTTCCCCCCAAGGTTCTGAGAATAAAGTCCCTGGTTCTTATTGGATTCATACCTAAATTCCTGTTCACCAGTTTCTGTGCCTAAGTCTAGCCTTGGAAAATCACCTCACGCTGAAATACATAGGGAGTTTCTTAATGAGCTTGATTTTCAGCTGTTAAACTTGATGGAACTCACAGAAATGTTAAAAAAATCAACCATGACAGCCCTGACAGGAGACGGGAACACCCCTATTAGCAGTGAATGAGTGCTGGAACATACCTGATCTCCCCAAGCAGCAAAACCGGTGATTTCACTGAAAACACAACCACAAAGACAGGTTGGGGCAAAGATAAAAGGAGGGGGCTTTATTTTCCTTTTCTCATTACATTGCCACTTTTCTTAGCACTAAGATCCACTCATTATACAGTCACATCTGGATAAGAACACACAAAGAAAAAGCAAAACAATCTTCAAGCATTATTTGCTTATCCAGATATCTACAGATAAGAATATTAACTCTAATACTACTCCTGTGATGGTTCTGTCACTTGGCTGCAATCTGTGGGAAATTCTAATTTGAAATATCATCTCTGAGGCTTATTATTGAAGAAAAAAAAAAAGATTAAAAAACAAAAAACCTGCTAATGCCAGCATTAGAAATTTGGTTTTGAGTCTAAAAAAAAAAAAATCCATGAAAATACCATATTTGATTGGAATTGCAACATATCAAAGCTTGAGGGACCCTTAAAGATTATCTCGTCCAAGTCCCTCTTTTGACAAATGAGGAAACTGAGGCACACAGAGGGAAAACGGCCTGACCATGATCTGAATGTGAGAGAATCCAGAACTGGACTAATCTCCGTCTTCCACTCACAGCTCAGTACTCTTTCTTTTCACTACATTTGAGTGTATACTAATGGAAAACAAATTAAAGCAGAAGACTGCAAAAAGGTTAGAAAATGGAAAATTGCTCATAAAGGATTGTTATTTTCTCAACTGGTTTTCTACAGTACCAGAAATCTAGCTGAAGTAATCCAGGCAGCAAAACAAAGTGGATGACAGTCAAATACTAATCACTACTTTCGTTTGAAAGCTTTGTATTTACAGCCTTTATTTTCTTCACAGGGAGAGACTCCACCTATGTAAAAACTGAATTTAATGCCATTGAAATTTTGCTGTAATGACTGTGGAAAACCACAGGTGATTCGTGGTCCCTCCAGCATACCTGTTATGCCAGGAAACAACTAAAATACCTCACCAGCAAGGCTGGAACCCAAGGGTCAGTCCTCTGAGATTGACTAGGCAAATTAATCACTGATGACACCAGATAGGAATTTGTATGAAAAAAGAAAAGGAAAGACAGGGCTAAGGAGACTGATTCTGTGTGTGTGTGTACGGGGCCAAGTGTGTGGAACTAAATACCACTTTTTCACCAGTTCCGCAGGGAGGCGTGGGCCCCCTGAAGTGTGTGATCGCTAATGGCTCCACTGGGAGCTGAGGGAGCACTGACAGCCTCTTGCGTTGACGATGCAGATAGAAAAATTGAAGCAGTAGTGTGCTTCCTTGCATACCTTTCCCCTCATGTATTCTCTACATGCATTTTAAGCATAATAATTTTCAAAAGTGTTTTCCCAATTAAGTTTCTCTCCTCACTTTGTTAAAGTTGGGAAACAGCAGCCACTGAAACCAGGAGAAAATCATTTGAAGAAAGCAGTCTTTGTGTTTGTCAGGATAACCTAGGATTAAATTAGGGGGCTTGTTTCTTGCCTTTCCCTGACTCTTACTTTTCGGATCATTTTTGGCCTGGAATTAGATAATACTGGCTTCCTATTAGCTTCCAATCTGTGGAGAGAATCAAAAGTTTGGGTGGAGTTGTCATAGCATTCTTTCCATAGAAGACCTTCCTCTGTCCAGGAGAACAAAGACAACAGATAAAAAGGCAATTCTAAAAGTAAAAATATCTTTGTAATTTTAAGTTGACTCTCTAATGAGTGAAAAATGGTAAAATAAGGGAAGGAATCATCTTTGTGCTTTGCATTGTAGGGCAGAAGGAGATAGTTTTCATACTCACACAGCCACTATTCTAGCCAAGGAGACAAGACACACATTCAGTAATAATAACAATATAAGAAAATACAGAGGAAGTGGTCCTAAGATGGCAGAGGACTATTCATCAAAAGAACATGGACACGCTGAGTAAATTCCACAAAACAACTCCTGAATTCCAGCAGAGGACATCAGGCACCCAGAAAAGCAGGCCATTGTCTTTGAAAGAGGGTAGGAAAAAATATAAAAGACAAAAAGAGAGACAAAAGAGGTAGGGACAGAGTTCCATCCAGGGAAGGGAGTCTTAAAAAGAGAGAAGTTTCCAAACACCAGGAAACACTCTCACTGCCGAGTCTCTGGTGAGCCTTGGAACCACAGAGGGCAACATAACTGGGAGGAAAAATAAATAAATAATCAAACCCCACAGATTATGTGCCCAACAGTAACTCGCCCAGTGGAGAAGCCGCACAGATGCCTGCACCCGCCACTAGCAATGGGGGCTGGGTAGGGAGGCACAGGCTGCATTGCTTAGAGTAAGGACCGGGCCTGAATGTCCCAAAGGCAATCTGAGGGAACTGACTTAGGCTAGCAAACCAGACTGTGGGATAACTACCACACAAGAAGTCCAAAGACACCACCAGTGCCGCACACAGAACAAAAGACTGAGCAGAGATAGGAGAAAAGCCCTAACCTAAGACATCATCAGGCCCGTTCACAAAACAAAGGACTGAACAGAGATAGCCTGCTGCAGACCATTTCCCTCTGGTGACAGGCAGCCAGAGCTGGAAGGGGGCAATCACAGCCCCAGAGAAGCATTATCTACCAAACTGCAAGCAGGTTTCTTTGCTAACTAAGACTTCTTGGGGTTCTGGACAGGCAACATCTGCCTGAGAAGGCATGCTGGTTGTACACCCAGAAGACGGAGTGGCAGGGACAGGGGAAGCGAGAAGTTGCAGCAACCACGCTTGCCAAACACCTCATCACCTAAGCTGCTTGTACCTGGGAAGGGCACAAAACCAGGCCCAACTGAGTCTGCACCTCTGAAGACTACCCGAGTGCCTGAACCTGAGCAACTCAGACCTGGGAAGAGCATGCAGCCCAGGCCCGGCCTCAGACGGCCCTCAGCAGAGCAAGCTAGAGCTTGAGCAGTGTGGGCAGGGAGGGCACACATGCCGTGAGCAGGGGCAGGCCCAGTGTGGCTGAGACACTGCAAGCACATGCCAGTGCTATTTGTTTTCAGCGTCTCCTCCCTCCCCACAGCGCAAATGAACAAGTCAGCTTACAAAAGTGTCCACCACCACCCCCTTGTGTCAAGGCAGAAATCAGACACTGAAGAGACCAGCAAACAGTAGAAGCTAAAACAGAGGGAACCATCTTGTATGTCACAGGAGCAATAGATTAAAACCCTGTAGTTAGTGCTGACTACATAGGAGAGGGCCTATAGATCTTGAGAAATATAAGCCAGACCAAGGAACTAACTGAAAATGAACTGACCCCACACTGCCCACAACAACACCAAAGTCATATATATATATATATATATATGTGTGTGTATATATATATGTGTGTGCGTGTATATATATATGTGTGTGCGTATATTTAATACTACTCCTGTGATGGTTCTGTCACTATGGCTGCAATCTGTGCGAAATTCTAATTTTGAAATCCCACCTCTGAGGCTTATCATTGAAGAAAAAAAAAAGATTAACCTGCTAATGCCAGTGTTAGAAATTTGGTTTTGAGTCTAAAAAAAACAAAACAAAACAAAACAAAACAAAACAAAACATGAAAATACCATATTTGATTGGAATTGAAACATATCAAAGCTTGAGGGACCCTTAAAGATTATCTTGTCCAAGTACCTCTTTTGATAAATGAGGAAACAAAGGCACACAGAGGGGAAAACGACCTGACCATGATTTCAGTGTGAGAGAATTCAGAACTGGAATAATCTCCGTCTCCCACTCACAGCTCAGTACTCTTTCCTTTCACATTTGAGTGTATACTAATGGAAAACAAATTAAAGCAGAAGATTGCAAAAAGGTTAGAAAACCGAAAATTGTTCATAAATGATTGTTATTTTCTCAACTGGTTTTCTACAGTACCAGAAATTCTAGCTGAAATAATCCAGGCAGCAAAACAAAGTGGATNGATTATACTACTTTACCAAAAAGCACATGTTCCTTGTCTCATGTGAATATAATACACTGAGATGGTCCTAAACATAATGTAAAGTTTACTTGGAACTTTCTGTCGTTTGCAATAAAAAACCTGGGAACTTTCATATTTCAAAATGGATGGTATATTACTTCCATCAAAACAGGTCATATGAACTCTAAAATATGAATCCTTTGAAGAACAATTTTAATGAACACTAGGTAACTCCTAATGAGAAATATTTATGACAACCATGTATACCTTTCACTTTCAGCTCAGTTGTTGGTGTTTTATATTACTTTTTGACCTGAAGTAATTGTCCATATAGTTACACTCCTCAATGGCACCCCACTCCAGTTCTCTTGCCTGGAAAATCCCATGGACAGAGGAGCCTGGTGGGCTGCAGTACATGGGGTCGTGAAGAGTTGGACACGACTGAGTGACTTCACTTTTGTGCTCACTTTTATGCATTGGAGAAGGAAATGACAACCCACTCCAGTGTTCTTGCCTGGAGAATCCCAGGGACGGGGGAGCCAGGTGGGCTGCCATCTATGGGGTCGCACATAGTCGGACACGACTGAAGTGACTTAGCAGCAGCAGAAGAAGACTTTTCATCAACAGTTATTAGTCCAGAACATGCTCTATTGATGATACATCTAATATTTTGAGGACGACAATATGAAGATAATTCACATTTTCCTAAAGTGAGTCTGGGAATCTCAAGTTAAATCTGGGCTAACTGAAGTGGGCTCGTGGTTTCTTAATTAGGGTTTCCTTAGTAGCTCAGCTGGTAAAGAATCCACTTGCAATTCAGGAAACCCTGGCTCAATTCCTGGTTGGTAAGATCCTTGGAGAAGGGATAGGATACCCACTCCAGTATTCTTTGACTTCCCTGGTGGCTCATATTGTAAAGAATCCACATGCAATGTGGGAGACCTGGGTTTGATTCCTGTGTTGGGAAGATCCCCTGGAAGAGGGCATGGCAACACACTCCAGTATTCTTGCCTGGAAAATATCCATGGACAAGGGGAGTCCGGTGGGCTACAGTCCATGGGGTCGTGAAGAGTCAAACACAACTGAGCAACTAAGCACATAGGGCTGAATTGAAGTGAGTTTCAACTAAAGTCAGTTCAGAGTTAAAGGGCTCCACCCATGGCTTCACATCTAAAGAATTTGCTTGCAATAAAGGAGACATGGAATACAGGTCTGATCCTTGGGCTGGGAAGTTCCCCTTGGAGCAAGAAGTGGAAACCCACCCCAGTATTCTTTCCTGGGAAATTCCAAGGACAGAGAAACCTGATGGGCTACAGTTCATGGTGTCACAGAGTCGAACACATCTGAGAAACTAAGCAGAAAGCACAGGGTTCCTATATTGGGATGATATCTTCAAAAGTTAAATAGGATTCCAGAGCCAGTGGAGTGTCTAGTGTATCATGAGTTAAGTCTGAGATTACTAGAGCAGTGTTTGATCGCCCTGAAGTGGATTTATGCTCCTCTGAAGTGGTTCTGGAAAATTGTAAATTGCTTCTGGGATCTTCTCACCTGAGTCTGGCCCACTGAGGATCTGAGATCCCGATGTGTTCCTTGAGATGTATGGAAATAAGCTGGTTCCCTAACACAAGGTTCTGGTTCTTAACAGCAGCCCTGCAGACCCTGGCTGTGGGCCTAGAATCCCCTGAAGCAGAACTTGGGTCTCCTATGAGGCTCAGTCTTCTAAGTTTGGTCACAGATCTTCTGAACTGAGTCTGGATTCCACAATGTTTTGGAGTTTAAGGAGGTGGTCTTGAATGCTATGAGGTGAACAGAGATTCCTAGGTGTGATTTGAGGCACCAGGGAAAGGAATAGGCCTCCAATTGTCTGGTCTTATGATGTTTGATTGTGTCTGAATACCCATACATGGATCTTGCATTTGGAAACTTAAGTCTTGCTCATATACGAATTCCTGACTTGTTTTGGAGTTTAAGGAGGTGGTCTTGAATGCTATGAGGTGAACAGAGATTCCTAGGTGTGATTTGAGGCACCAGGGAAAGGAATAGGCCTCCAGCTGTCTGGTCTTATGATGTTTGATTGTGTCTGAATACCCATACATGGATCTTGCATTTGGAAACTTGTCTTGCTGATATACGAAGTCCTGACTTAGATATAGAAATGTCTGGAGATTGGTCTGAGGATGCCTGATCTGGATCTAGGTCTTCTGATATGTATGAGTTTGGTGACTACTGAAATAGGTCTGAGTCCCTATGTCCTGAATTTTAATCCACTGTATTGAGTTTGAGGCCTCCTGGTGTATTGTGTAGTAGGCTTGAGTTTTATTTTCCTCCCTTGATTAGATATATGATCCCTAGAGGGTTGTCAGGAAGTGCTGAGTCTGTATGCCCTCACATTGGTTTGGGAACTTAATCAGGGTGCTTTGAATTGTGCACTGGGCCTCCTTGGGTGTTGTCTGTGGATACCTTCAATTTTAGAAACCTGAGTTGGGCCTGATGTTTCTCTGCTGATCAGTGTCTGGGTGTGCTGCAGTCTTTTAAGTTGATCTGGAATACCATGAAATGAATCTGGTTATCTTGAGTTGAGAGCTGGTCTGCTGAGATGGCTGGGTAGCTTTGGAGTTCTGGATGTAGAACTGAGCACTCTGAGTACTTAAGCAGGGTGCTTTGAATTGTGCACTGGGCCTCCTTGGGTGTTGTCTGTGGATACCTTCAGTTTTAGAAACCTGAGTTGGGCCTGATGTTTCTCTGCTGATCAGAGTCTGGGTGTGCTGCAGTCTTTTCAGTTGGTCTGGAATGCCATGAAATGAATCCAGTTATCTTGAGTTGAGAGCTGGTCTGCTGAGATGGCTGGGTAGCTTTGGAGTTGTGGAGGTAGAACGGAGCACTCTGAGGTGGATATCTCATTTTTAGTCTTTGATCTTGGGCTCTGGGCCCTAAAGTGTGTCCGAAAACCTCTGAATATAGCACGTGTCTTCTGCTGTGGTTCTGGGGTCAGTGAGTTATTTAAGGAATCCCTTTAAAATATTCTGGGGTTCCCTATCTTTAATCATTGTTTAATATATAACTCTTGACCAAGTTTGAGGCTAGATTCTCTAGTATGAATGAGTGGTCCACCAGTGTACATTTGAGTCCCTCTGAGGTGGGTCTGGTACCTCTTGATGTGCCTTACTGTCTTCAGTAATGCGGGTGCTCCTCTTAGAAGGCTCTGATATCTTTTGAGGTGGGCCTCTCATCTTCTGCTTACACTAAACTGGAACTTACGTCCAGAATGTGGCATTCATAAACCTAATGATGAGCTAGGATTCCATGTAGTAGTGCCTAGGGAGTCATGCATTCAGGTTAGACTCTTTATTGGGCATTTTAGCATGATATTTGGCTGTGGTATAAACTTGAGAGATGGGTCTATGGCTTCCTAAGTTGAATATGGATTTTTCTGAGCTGAGCTGATTTTCTGTAGGTAAGTTATTGCTTTTCCAAAATGCCTCTGACATCTCTTAAAGTGATTTTATGATCTCCAGAGCTTAGTAGTCTCCGAGATGGCATTCTAGGGTCCCAGCATACTTGTAGGGCATTGAGGGTGCCTGGTACTCATAGGAATTGTCTGAGGCTTTCTGGACTGAGGCTAGATACATGGTATAAGTTTGGGGTTCCATGATTTGAGACTGGGGCTCCCAAGTTGTTTCTTGGGCCCACTGTTACATTATTAAAGATATCTGAGCTGAAATCTGGCTCCCAAGGTGACTCTGGGCTTCACAGAGATAATTCTGTGGTCTGAGGTGACCCTGGACTTTCTTAGAAAGTCTTGGGTCTCTTGAGCTGAATGTGTATCATGGATCTTCTTCTTCTTGTTGTTTAGTCACTATGTTGGCTCTGACTACTCTTTGTGACCCCATGGACTGTAGCCTGCCAGGCTCTTCTGTCCATGGGATTTCCCAGGCAAGAATAGT
>SJXQ01007386.1:15970-59073 GCA_006408695.1 Aepyceros melampus | reverse complement strand
TTCTCCAACACCACAGTTCAAAAGCATCAATTCTTCTGTGCTCAGCTTTCTTTATAGTCCAACTCTCACATCCATATATGACCAATGGAAAAACCATAGCCTTGACTAGACACACCTTTGTTGACAAAATAATGTATCTGCTTTTCAACATGCTATCTAGGTTGGTCATAACTTTCCTTCCAAGGAGTAAGCATCTTTTAATTTCATGGCTGCAATTACCATCTGCAGTGATTTTGGAGCCCAGAAAAATAAATTCAGCCACTGTTTCCAGTGTTTCCCTATCTGTTTGCCATGAAGTGATGGGACCAGATGCCATGATCTTCGTTTTCTGAATGTTGAGCTTTAAGCCAACTTTTTCCACTCTCCTCTTTTATCTTCATCAAGAGACTCTTTAGTTCTTCTTCACTTTCTGCCATAAGGGTGGTGTCATCTGCATATCTGAGGTTATTGATATGTCTCCTGGCAATCTTGGTTCCAGCTTGTGCTTCCTCCACCCCAGCATTTCTCATGTTGTACTCTACATATAAGTTAAATAAGCAGGGTGACAATATACAGCCTTGGCATACTCCTTTTTCCTATTTGGAACCAGTCTGTTGTTCCATGTCCAGTTCTAACTATTGCTTCCTGACCTGCATATAGGTTTCTCAAGAGGCAGATCAGGTGGTCTGGTATTCCCATCTCTTTCAGAATTTTCCACAGTTTATTGTGATCTATTTTGTTAGTGTGATAGAAGCTGGATTTCAAGTTGTAAGTAGATCATTAGACTGCAAGGCAAACCTTGAGCCTTGAAGAACAAAAGTAATCAAACCAGTCTATCAAACCACTTTTCAAGAAGGAAATTCTGCCATGTGTTTGGCTAGTTCACTATGTCATGGGTATTTAAAAAAAGTTTATATCCTCAAATCAGCATTCTGAAATTTGTTCCACTATGCTCAAATGCTTTCCAGGACCAACTTACCTTATTTATTGCAAAGTTATATATGTGTAAAGTGCTTTGACATTCTAATCCTCACAATAACCCATGAGGTGGGTAGTAATCTTAGTGTCCATTTTATAGAAGAAGAAATTAAGACTCAAAGATATAAACTATGCTAAGGTTCTACTGCTAGATTGTTTTGTAGTAAGGATTAGAACCTAGCTCATAGTCAGTCATTTTCCTATAAATATTAGTTTTATAATTATGTGGAAGTCTGTTCACCAACCATGGCTTGTGCTCTCTGAGGTTAACCATTCTACAAAACAGAAACCCAGAAAGAAAAACACCAATACAGTATACTTACACATATATATGGAATTTAGAAAGACGATAATGATAAACCTGAATGCGAGACAGCAAAAGAGACACAGATGTATAGAACAGCCTTTTGGACTCTGTGGGAGAGGGAGAGGGTGGGATGATTTGGGAGAGTGGCAGTGTAACATGTATGATATCATAAGTGAAACGAATCGCCAGTCTGGGTTCAATGCAGGATGCTTGGGACTGATGCATGGGGATAATCCAGAGAGATGGTGTGGGGCAGGGGCGGGGGGTCGGGATTGGGAGTTCATGTACACTCGTGGCTGATTCATGTCAATGTATAGCAAAACGAATACAGTATTGTAAAGCAAAACAAACTAAAAAATAAAAATTAATTAAAACAAAACAAAACAAACAAACAAACAAACAAAAAACAGAGACTGGAAGGTCATTTAGATGAAGTGTCTGGACTTTCAGAGGGCTGTGAACAATGACCAAGTTAAAGCAAACAGAGACAACTGAAATACTGACACCTTCAGAAAGTGCTTGTGTAACTTTCAACCTTAGATAATTTGGCTTTGCATAAGAAAGGTGGAGTAAGATGGAGGAACCAGTTCTTTTCTGGATCAGCGTTTATTGATCTTGCTCTTCTGAAGTTTGGGCCAACAGTCTTATTTGTCCTGAATATGTAATGTTTCTCCATTTGAGGACAG
The DNA here is from genome assembly GCA_006408695.1 of Aepyceros melampus. NCBI lineage: Eukaryota > Metazoa > Chordata > Mammalia > Artiodactyla > Bovidae > Aepyceros > Aepyceros melampus. The sequence goes on along the minus strand of SJXQ01007386.1, from coordinate 57,123 downwards.
CAGAGTTAGTACAAATGGATTGGTTTTCTGGATAGCACATAGAGGACTGTACTGATTGACTTTTCTTAGTTTTTTTTTTTTATCTTCTTTTTTTTTTAACTTTATTTTACTTTACAATACTGTATTGGTTTTGCCATACATTGACATGAATCCGCCACGGGTGTACAGGAGTTCTCAATCCTGAACCCCCCTCCCACCTCCCACTCCATATCATGTCTCTGGTTCATCCCTATGCACTAGCCCCAACCATCCTGTATCCTGTATCAAACATAGACTGGTGATTCGTTTCTTACACGATAGTATACATGTTTCCGTGCCATTCTCCCAAATCATCCCACCCCCTCCCTCTCTCTCAGAGTCCAAAAGTCCGTTCTATACATCAGTGTCTCTTTTGCTGTCTCGCACACAGGGTTATCATTACCATGTTTCTAAATTCCATATATATGTGTTAGTATACTGTATTGGTGTTTTTCTTTCTGGTTTACTTCAGTCTGTATAATCGGCTCCAGTTTCATCCACCTCATTAGCACTGATTCAAATGTATTCTTTTTAATGGCTGAGTAATACCCCATTGTGTATATGTACCACAGCTTTCTTATCCATTCATCTGCTGATGGACATCTAGGTTGTTTCTATGTCCTGGCTATTATAAACAGTGCTGCAATGAACATTGGGGTACATGTGTCTCTTTCAATTCTGGTTTCCTTGGTGTGTATGCCCAGCAGTGGGATTGCTGTGTCATATGGCAGTTCTATTTGCAATTTTTTAAGGAATCTCCATACTGTTCTCCATAGTGGCTGTGCTAGTTTGCATTCCCAACAGTGTAAGAGGGTTCCCTTTTCTCCACACCCTCTCCAGCATTTATTGCTTGCAGACTTTTGGATTGCAGCCATTTAAAAGTTCTTCTTAACTCTGAATCTGTGACGTGTTCTCAGGATCAACAAATCAGGTCTGTGATAACATCTCCATTGCCTTTGTGTTTAACTGTAAGGCTTCAAGCTGACCCACTGGGGATATAGACTGAGGTTCTCACCTCACCACCCTTTGACAGATGTTGTTAACACCCTCTCATTGTATATAAGGAGACATTGAGGCTCAAAGTGATAAAGGGAATTTCCAGGGTCATGCAGCTAGTTATTGCCAGAGTAAGTATCTATTTCAAATTTGTAGACTAGGTAGTTTTATTCCTGGTGTTTTAGCTTATTGTGAAAGTCTTAGAAAAGATCATTAGAAGTAGCACTTAAAATATAATTGCTCCAATTAGTGACTAAAGTCCAGTTAAAAGTAAGTTACTGTCATCTAGGAGCACTTTGAGGAAAAGAACTTTTCCATAATATTTGTCAGTAATACTTTCTTATTTCATACTTCTCTTGGGATTGTTGGTCTAGGGCACTGTTTCCTGAGCATCATTCATTCTCAGTGAACTTCACCTTCACAGGTTTGACCCTGCATACCATTTCTACTCCTCTGTACTTAATATATTTTTTCTTGGCTTGCCTTTTGCACTTAATAAATTTATTTAAAAAAAAAAACTTTCACATCAGTATTTTACATGAGAAACCAATATTTCCTCTCCTACTTTAAAAACAGATTGTAGAAAATTTCAAAACTACATACACAAAATTAGAACAACCTAATGTACCTTTACGTACCTATCCTTAGGTTCAACAGTTATCAACATTTTGCAGTTCTTGTATCATCTATTCCCTACTCACTTTTTTTTTTTCTTGCTGCAGTGTTTTAAAGCCAATCTCAGACTTATTTCACCTGTAAATACTTCAGTGTGTATATTTAACATGTAAGGACTTTCTCTTTTTAACATAACCATAAAATTATCAGCACACCTAAAATAATAATAATCTCCAAATATTATCTAATAGTCTGAGAACCTGTGCTCTGAACATGCTGATTAAAATAAATGTATAACTACTAAAAACGTTTATTGAGGTACCACCTTAATTCATCTCATGATCTTACAACCAGTATACATTTCACAGTTGAGGAAACATTGCTCTGAGTATTACAACTACTGAAATGGATAAAATTCATTTCCATTCTCTATTTTCTTCATCTGTAAAACATGATGGAAATGTAGGAAAGATGAGTCAGTGATCTCTAAGGCTCTTGCCAGCACATTAGACATATGTTCTTCTCAGTGGTGATTTACTTTGCTTCGGTTCTAGAAGGCCTATTGGACACCACCCGTAGAAGGTAGTTTTAAAAACAAAACATAAAAAGCGCTAGTGACTAAGTGTGTTCCTTCCTGACATGTCTTCTTGATGGTAATGAGTTCTACCTTTTCCTCAGAGTTGAATTTGGCTTTCATTCCATTCTCTACCCACCTTCTCAAACAACAGAGGCAGCACCCATTTATATACTTTCCCATAAGATGATATTCCTGAAAACACCTTTTGTCAAAATGGAAATATATTCAAGTGCCTCAATGACCCACTTGACTAGTTAAGATGTGTGTGTGCTCAGTGCTCTCAGTTTTTGCTTAGGCCCACTCCCTAATCTGCTGAGGACTTCTGTGTCACTGAGCCAGGAAATATCTGTCATAATAGCTCACTTATTGCCTCTCAACTTTCCTTCACTGACTTTGTAGCAGAGGCTCTCATCTTCAGAACCTTGGCAATAGTGTTGAGTTATAAAAGCTTGAATCAAATGTAGTATTTCTAGACATCTCCCTATTAGTTCTCAGGCTTTAGAAGATGAACTCTCTTACAGAAGCTCTACAGTTAATCCAAGTAAAGGAAACAATGTCAATAAAGCGTTCTTTATTCTTACAGGTGTGGGAATTGCTGGGATGGAAACAATTAGCCTAAGGCCTTGTGATTGCCAGCAAAACTCAGAGCTGAATATTTTACTCATCAATATGTGGCAAAGGCTACAAGCTTAAGCTTCTGATTTTTTGGTAGTGCCAAAAAATATTAAGCGAAATAAGGTAACTAGAAAGATAAATCCAAATAATACAGCCTATTTTCTTTCTTTCTTTGGGGATGATGTCTGACTTGTGACATTCAGAAAGATAAAGGAAAGACTTTTTGTAATCAAAAAAATGCAGACAGCATGGATTTCTACTAATTGCACTGACAGGGTCCTTATGGGATCTGGGTCTACTTTCAAGTGCATTGGATATAAGTAGAGGAGGAAGGTCTGCGAGATTATAACAATTGGGCAAAGAATTAACACATTTTTGAAAATCAAAAAAATGACTTATTGGACAGTGCAGAAGGCATGGTGGGGGTAGTGAGAAGTATTTGTGATTATTTTTTAAAAGGAGAGGGAGCAAGAAAAGGAAAAACTGGGTCATCCATCCATTAAAAAGAAACCTTGAAAGAGATCCAAAAATCCTTGACTTCTTAAACATGATAAGTGTTTGTTTGTTTTTTTCCCCACTGACAATTGTAAAGGTCAGAGAGTAAAGTTCTCTTTTCTATTGCAAAATGTTGAGAGGATGTAGAAATAATTGTAGGTAGCTTAGCTCTGGCTGTGGGCAAAACTTTTACACTGTGACTTCAGAATCTGTTTGAATTTATACAATATGTGCCTATACCAAAAACTGTGAATTATCAAAATGGAATAGCATTGCAAATGATAATGCTTTTGTTTAAAAGAAGAAATGAAATACCTGTGGTTAGGTACCTAAAATAAGGCAATAAAGACTTTTAAAAGCTTCGGTGCTAAACTGAGATACTGAGAATGGCTTAATATGGAAGAGCCATCATCTCCTCCCTCCTTGTAAGTCAGTTGAGAAGACACTCCCATTAGTATCTCAGAAATGTATCAATAACTACAAATGTTATCTCCTTTACCCCTTAGACTTGGGTATCTATTTGGAATGGGCTATTATACTAACCATTCTGTTTATGTGGTTTGTTTCTGCTTACACAGAAAACTATGTGCATTGTTTTGGTAAATACAAGCTCATTTTTTTCAACTAAAGCTTTATTTGTTTAAGTTTCACGTGAATTGGCAAGGAAAAGAACACCTTGTCGAAGCAGAACAAAAAACAAAAAGAGTCAAAGAATCATATTTTAAAGGTCCAAGAAACTTGTGGGGTTTTATGTATATTACACAGGAAAAAATTTTCTGTTGTCTGGTTGCCAAACCATTGAGATCAGGAGACTTCGAATATATACCAAAAAATGTTTGCTCTATCTGAAAGAGAAATTATTGCACTCTACATCAGTAATATGGCTGCTGACCATAGTCTTCATGGAGAATTGGAATATGGGTATTTTGGAATCTCTGGTTAGAGCAGGTTTTTAGTTCAGCCCTCCACTAAATTTTCTTTTTCCTTTGGGACTGTTGATGTAAAAAGTGATGACAGCCATGTCCCTGTTTGGTTCCATTGTGTAGTTTACAAATAGAATTCACTGTAAACTGAACCCAGCCCTAACTTCCTTGGCATTATACTCATCTTCTGCTGTGCCTGTTGAGGAGCTGCCCCATTAAGTATGTGCTGTGCTTAGTCACTCAGTCATGTCCAGCTCTTTGCAACGTCATGGACTGTAACCCACCAGGCTCCTCTGTCCATGGGGATTTTCCAGGCAAGAATACTGGAGTGGGTTGCCATGCCCTTCTCCAGGGAATTTTCCCAACCCAGGAATCATACACAGGTCTCCCGCATTGCAGGTGGATTCTTTACTGTCTGAGTCACCAGGGAAGCCCCCATGTTAAGTATCAGTTCAGTTCAGTTCAGTTCAGATCAGTCGCTCAGTCATGTCCGACTCTTTGCGACCCCATGAATCACAGCACGCCAGGCCTCCCTGTCCATCACCAACTCCCGGAGTTCACTCAGACTCATGTCCATCGAGTCTGTGATGCCATCCAGCCATCTCATCCTCTGTCATCCCCTTCTCCTCCTGCCCCCAATCCCTCCTAGCATCAAAGTCTTTTGCAATGAGTGAACTCTTAACATGAGGTGGCCAAAGTACTGGAGTTTCAGCTTTAGCATCATTCCTTCCAAAGAAATCCCAGGGCTGATCTCCTTCAGAATGGACTGGTTGGATCTCCTTGCAGTCCAAGGGACTCAAGAATCTTCTCCAACACCACAGTTCAAAAGCATCAATTCTTCAGTGCTCAGCTTTCTTCACACTCCAACTCTCACATCCATACGGGACAATAAGTCCAGGGAATTGTGTTCGTAAATCAAATAATCAGCTGGTACCTTGGGAGATATGCTTTAAACACCTACTATTCCCCTACTTAATGATTTTTTTCTTTGAAAATAAAAACATATAAAAGTGGAAAAACAGGCTAGTCAGAACCCTCCTCCCAGTACTTAGCCAAGTTGAGATACTCTGGTCTCAGTCTCAGAGGTCATGTTTTCAGCAAAGTGGCCACCAATAGTGGATGATTTTATTTTATAGAGTTTGGTTTTTGGGGCTGGTGTGCTGAGAGACAATAAAGAAGGTTATTCTCAGGCAAATAGGCTAAAAGGGATTGATTGTTGGTGGAAATTGCAGTCCTTCTGTAGTTCTCTCTTCATTGTAACATCTGGCTGTTCAACCTTTATTTTCTTTTCTACTTTTTCCTCTCTCTCTTTATAAAAAATGGTGATATATTTTCATATGAGGCATATTGCTTTTTTATAGCTTTGTTGATATAAAATTTATATACCATAAAGTTTGCCCATTTAAAGTGTACAGTTTTTTGATATATTCACAGAGTTGTGCAACTGTTATCAAAGCTAATTTTAGAATATTTTCATCACCCCCCAAAAATTCTATACTTATTCACGGTTACTTTTCCCATTTCTCCCTATCTTCTCCAGCCCTGAGTGATCTATAGTGATTTGTCTTTATAGGACATTTCATATAAATTGAATCATGCAATATGTGCTGTTTGCATCTGGCTTCTTTAAGTTGGCATAATATTTTCAAGATTTAGCCACAGTGTATTACATAGAATGTATCATTTTTATGACTGACTACTATTTCATTGTATGAATGCACTACATTTGTTTATCTTTTCATCAGTTGATGGACATTTGGGTTATTCCCACTTGTTTGCTATTATAAATAGTGCTGTTACGAACGTTTGTGTATATTTGTGTGAGCATATGTTTTCATTTCTCCTGGAGTTGCTGTGTCATATGGTAATTCTGTGTTTAACCTTTTGAGGAACTGCCAGACTTTTCCTAAGCAACTGTACCATTTTACATTCTCACTAGCAATGTATGAGAATTTCAGTTTCTCCACATCCTAAGCAACACTTGTTATGTCCATTTTAGTTTTTTTTTGTTGTTAATAGGTATCCTAGTGGGTGTGAAGTAGTATCTCATTGTGCTTTTGATTTGCATTTCTTTTTTAATATAAATTTATTTATTTTAATTGGAGGCTAATTACTTTACAATATTGTATTGATTTTGATTTCTCTTGACAGTAATGTTGAACATCTTTTCATATCCTTACTGGCTGTTTATATATCTTCTTTGAGGAAATGTCTATTCAGATCCTTTACTCATTTTTAATTAGGTTACTTTTCTTTTTATTATTGAGTTGTAAGATTTTAAAATATATTTTGGATAACTTTTGTCTTTTTAAGGATGGTACCTTACAGTTATATGATATTTTCTAGCTGTTATTTGTATGGTCCTACTGGTGTTACATATTTTAGCTGCATTAGCCACTTTGCTGAATATGAATGCCAGCAGAATCTAAGTGACCTTGGCTTCCCTGCTGAAAATGCAGCCCAGGAACATAAATTTATCAGAAATGTATCAGAAATGTACCATTTAAGCCCCACCCCCACCCCCACCCTAATCTGGGACAAGGAGAATCTACATTTAAAAGTCCATGTCTTTGGTTGTTTTATTATTTGCTTTAGCTTGGTTGAGTCTGAGACCTTTTCTTTTTATTTTGCCTTGTGCAGACTTGAACAGGGAAGGAAGGGCATAAGAAATTGTGATAGAAAAGTGTGTAGGTTTTACAGGTCAGTTGGCTGAAGAAATCTCTCATTTTAAGCACTGAGGTACTGATTAGACCTACACAAATTCATTTTTGCTTTGTGTGTGGTTTCTATGTACAGTAAAGTGAAAGTGAAAGTGGCTGAGTCGTGTCCGACTGTTTGCGACCCCGACCCAGGGATCCAGGTTTCCCGTGTTGCAGGCAGATTCTTTGCCAGCTGAGCCACAAGGGAAGCCCTCTNACAAACAAACAAAAAAATAATAAAATAACCTAAAGTGGAAAGTCATGGAACTCCACATAAGAAAAAATTTGGGAATCACACCGACCCAAATTTTAAATACTGGTTTTTCTATTTCTTAGCTGTGTCCTTACACAAGCTACTTAGCTTCTCTGAGTCTCCATTGCTTTGTTGGTGAGGTATATGAAAACTTACCTTCTCAAATTGCTGTGAGGAGGACTAAATAAGATGATGTATGTAAAGTGTCTACCACATATGAAGGGCTTCTCTGGTGGCTCAGATGGTAAAGAGTTTGCTTGCAGTTTAGGGGACCTGGGTTTGAGCCCTGGGTCAGAAAGATCTCCTGGAGAAGGAAATGGCAACCCACTTCAGATGTGTATATACCAGCATGTGCATGTGCCACATATGTGCTCAGTAAGCTAGTCATTATTTTTTGTATTTGAGGATAAGGATAAGTGGGTTTATTAATGGGCAACTGTATATTGGTGGTGGTTTAGTTGTGTCCGACTCTTGTGATTCCATGGACTATAGCCTGCCAGGCTCCTCTACCCATGGAATTCTACAGACGCATTTGAGTCAGTTCTAATGGGGTGAAATAAGAGTGAAATAAGTCAGAAAGAGAAACACCAATATAGTATATTAACGCAAATATATGGAATTTAGAGAGATGGTAATGATGACCCCATATGGGGTCGTCTCTAAAGAGACACAGATGTAGAGAACAGACTTTTGGACTCTGGGGGAGAAGGCGAAGGTGGGACGATATGAGAGAATAACATTGAAACATGTATATTACCATATGTAAAATAGATGACCAGTGCAAGTTTGATGCATGAAGCAGGGCCCTCAAAGCTGGTGCTCTGGGACAACCCAGAGGGATGGGGTGGGGAGGGAGGTAGGAGGGGGTTTCAGGATGGAGGGACACCTGTATTCATGTTGATGTATGGCAAAACTGCCACAATATTGTAATTAGTCTCCAATTAAAATAAGTTAATTTAAAAAAAAAAGAATACTGGAGTGGGTTCCTGTTTCCTTCTCCAGGGGGAATCTTCCTGACCAAGGGTTTGAACCTGGGTCTCAGGTCTCCTGTATTGCGGGCAGATTCTTTACCAACTGAGATTCGAGGGAAGCCCCAACTGTACATTGGTGGTACAATTTAATCTGGAATGGTAGCAGAGAGTCTATAAAACAGAATAGGCTGGGAAAATGAAAGGACTTTAGGGGGTTTCAGGATGGAGGGACACCTGTATTCATGTTGATGTATGGCAAAACTGCCACAATATTGTAATTAGTCTCCAATTAAAATAAGTTAATTTAAAAAAAAAAGAATACTGGAGTGGGTTCCTGTTTCCTTCTCCAGGGGGAATCTTCCTGACCAAGGGTTTGAACCTGGGTCTCAGGTCTCCTGTATTGCGGGCAGATTCTTTACCAACTGAGATTCGAGGGAAGCCCCAACTGTACATTGGTGGTACAATTTAATCTGGAATGGTAGCAGAGAGTCTATAAAACAGAATAGGCTGGGAAAATGAAAGGACTTTGAGCATTTATTTTCTCCTTTATCTAGGCATATGTGCTCTGTAGCTTTGTTGTTCAGTCGCTCAGTTGTTTCCAACTCTGCAACCCATGGACTGCAGCATGCCAGGCTTCCCTGTCCTTCACCATCTCCAGGAGTTTGCTCTAGTTCATGTCCATCGAGTCAGTGATGCCATCCAACCATCTCATCCTCTGTCGTCCCCTTCTCCTCCTGCCTTCAAGCTTTCCCAGCATCAGAGTCTTTTCCAGTGAGTCGGCTCTTCACATCAGGTGGCCAAAGTACTGGGGTTTCAGCTTCAGCATCAGTCCTTCCAATGAATATTTAGGGTTGATTTCCTTTAGGATTGACTGGTTTGATGTTCCTGATGTCCAAGGGACTCTCAAGAGTCTTCTCCAGCACCACAGTTCAAATACATCAGTTCTTCAGTACTCAATCTTTTTTATTGTCCAGTACATGGCTACTGGAAAAACCATAGCTTTCACTATATGGACCTTTATAGGCAAAGTAATGTCTCTGCTTTTTAATATTCAGTGACTGGGAAAATGAAAGGACTTTTGGCATATATTTTTTTTCCTTCATCTAGGCATAAGTGCTATGTACCTAATGACAGTTTATCTCCTGGTAACTTCACTTTTTTTAGGAGACTATTAGCCAGCAGAACTTTCTCCTAGTGATAATCTCTCTTACATTTGTAGATTGTTTTGTGTTTTTAGAAGTACTTAATGTTCCTTGTTTCATTGTCCTCTCATAAACAGCCTCTGAAGCAGATGTGTGGTCCGTATCAATTCCATTTTTCAGATGAGATGACTGAGGCTGAGAGACACTTAGAGATGTGTTTAAATTCATCCAGCAGCTCAGTGACAGAATCTGAACCAGAATCCAATTCTTATTTCTCAACATACCCCTTTTTCGACTCATTATTTTATACATAGTAGGAATGCATTATTTTGCCAGCTTGTTATCTTGAAGATCTTTTCAGTGGCTTACCTTGGGCAAAGATTTTCATGGCTCTGCATCTGTTAATGTACCTATAGAATTGTCATTGAATATCTTAATACCCCAGGTGGTCCTGGTGAACAGTTTTGCCTACAAAACTGTAGTTTTGCCTACACTGAAAACTGGAAAGAACTGCAGAAGAGTAGATGCACAGACCTCATTTTTAGAGCTGATAGATTTCCTACGTAAGCTATTTGTAAGGCTACTTTATATTTCCTAAAAGCACACTTCAGAAGAATGTTGTGAGACCAAAATGGACATTTTGAATGAAGAAAAAGCTTTAAGCATGTGTGAAAATGTAGATGATTGTCTTGCACTATTTTCTTTAATGTCCAGCAAACAGTGCTTGGAATGTCATTTCAACAAATCTTGTATAATGTAGAAGATACTGTTACAGATTTCTAACACAAAGCTCATAAATCTGCAATTCTCTGTTGTCCTGGGCACATGAAGGAAAATTTATGAGCTTCAGGTTTCTATGTAGCTATTAAACAAAGCATATTTAATCCAGTTAGAGCTCACACTGGCTCTCACTTGCATGCTTGTGCTGTTCTCTCTCTTGCTCTCACTCTTCTTCTTTTTGGTTAAAAACAATAAATAAGTTTGTTTTCCTTCAGATGTCATCAATGCAAACATTGTATTTTTCATTTATTAGCTCAACCCCTTTGAAAACAAAATGGCAGATTGGGAAAGTTGAATTAGTTCCTTCTGTAAGTGTTGCTGTAGGTCTCTATGTAGGTTTGCTTCTCTTTCTTAAAGGTGGCACATGACCCTGACAGCAAAGGTGGGGTGGTCATTTTTTTGTCATTTTTGATCTTGCCTCAGCCACAACTCAAAAGTTCTCACACATGGTTTTCATAGCCTACTCCTTAACTCCACAAGAGTTCTTAATTCATCTTAAGCAGATAGATGTCTTTTTCCTAAAGATCCTGAAGGAACAAAAAGCCATCTCCAGGGGGAAAACTAGTATCTCAGAGTCCTGACAGAAATCTGTTCCCAAATGCTAACCAAAACTTTTTCTTTTACATTTTCCTTTTATAGTGCTTACTGGAGATTTTGGAGAAAAATATTAGTGTATATTTCCACTGTTCACCCAGATCTCTTTGCCACTCAAGAAATCCTGTCTCCACATTCATAGATCCAGTGGAAAGTTCATGAAAAAGGGAGAAGTTGAGCTATACCTTAAAGTTTGGAGATAGATGTCGAAGCAATAGGTATAAGAGAAGCTCAGGGTCCTTATAGACCATGACTATGGCTTATATAGATGAAAGTGAATCACATAAGTTCTGGAGATTTTGAGTAAAGATTCTGGAGATGACATTACAGAAAAGTAGGCTGGAATCTTGTTTCTGAAGGAACTCCTATGAACTCTTATTGAAAGAGTACTTGACTTAGATTCAGACAGATCTGCATTTGACTACAGGTTTTGTCACTTACAAGAACTTAGAGGGTGGGATGGGTTGGCAGAGTGGCAGTGTAACATCAGTGATATCATAAGTGAAATGAATCGCCAGTCCAGGTTTGATGCAGGATGCAGGATGCTTCGGACTGATGCACAGGGATAATCCAGAGAGAGGGTGTGGGGCGGGAGGGGAGAGGTGGGGGTCGGGATGGGGAGTTCATGTACACTCGTGGCTGATTCATGTCGATGTGTAGCAAAACTATTTTTAACTTAATATGCTTGTTCTATTTTATCTTTTTTAAAGATTATATTAAAGCATTTAAAGATGAAAAAAAAAAGAACTTAGGTAAGGATTGTTTCAACATCAGATTATTTATGGGACAAACACTTAATAAATGCTCAAATCCAAGAAAATTAACTGCCCTGCTTTACTGTTGTTAGATGGTCCCCCTTCATTGAATAACTTTGGAACTGTTGATAACCTTTTTCTAGGAGTCAAGAGGTAGGTTAGGGAAAATGGAAGAAACAAAGGGGCATATTCTTATATTCTCTCATATTGTCTTTCAACTCTCCCAGGCTTATTTGTTGGCAAGTTTGGTTTTGTAATTCTTTTTGTGTTGAATAGGTTTCTTTTTCTATGCCTTATGAGTTGTTCTGAGAAGGCAATGGCACCCCACTCCAGTACACTTGCTTGGCAAATCTCATGGACAGAGGAGCCTGGTAGGCTGTAGTCCATGGTGTCGCTGGGAGTCAACTTCACTTTGACTTTTCACTTTCATGCATTGGAGAAGAAATGGCAACCTACTCCAGTGTTCTTGCCTGGAGAATCCCAGGGATGGAGGAGCCTGGTGGGCTGCCATCTCTGGGGTCGCACAGAGTCGGACACGACTGAAGTGACTTAGCAGCAGCAGCAGCAGCAGTAGCAGTATGAGTTGTTCTGTGAGCAGCAGTATTTCTAGATCTCAGATGACATTGTTGTTCGTTGTTCAGTTGCTAAGTCATGTCCGACTCTTTGTGACCTCATGGACTGCAACATGCCAGTCTTGCCTGCCCTTAATTATCTCCCGGAGTTTGCTCAAACTCATGTTTATTGAGTCGATGATGCCATCCAGCCATCTAATCCTCTGTCGCCTCCTTCTCCTTCTGCCTTCAACCTTTCCCAGCATCAGAGTCTTTTCCAATGACTCGACTCTTCTCATCAGGTAACCGAAGTATTTGAGCTTTAGCATCAGTCCTTCCGATGAATATTCAGGACTGATTTCCTTTAGGATTGTCTAGTTTTCTTGCTGTCCAAGGGACTCTTAAGAGTCTTCTCCAGCACCACTATTTGAAAGCATCACTTCTTCAACACTCAGCTTTCTTTACAGAAGGCAGTGACTAAAATCATACCAAAGAAAAAGAAATGTGGTTGTCCGAGTAGACCTTACAAATAGCTGAGAAAATAAAAGAAGCAAAAGGAAAGTGAAAGATATACCCAACTGAATGCAGATGAATTTGGAGGGCATTAACTCATAGTAGTCTCACTAAGGTCTCTTCAGCAGTGAGAAATTATCTCTCCTGTGAAAAAGTGCAAGAGTTGATAGCAAAATATCCATTTGTATTATGCATCTCAAAATTCTTTATCATTTAGAATCAGCACTATTAGAAATAACAATAAGCAGTATGTATTGAATTTCTGAGGGGTGGAACAGTGAAATGGATCATGATGTGATATAACTAGTTATTTGGCTTCTTTTATAAACATTATAAATTACCTTAACTCTAGCAATCACTTGGCAATCCATGATGAACATTAGTATGATTCAAATGACTGCCTGGTCAGTTCATTGTCCATGTAAAGGCATATCCCTGGAGTGAAATATCTGAGTCTGAGGTTTCCTCACACTGAGGTAACAATGCATTGTTTAATAAGGCCTGGGTCACTGAACGCAGAAGAATTGATGCTTTTGAACTGTGGTGTTGGAGAAGACTCTTGAGAGTCCCTTGGACTGCAAGGAGATCCAACCAGTCCATTCTGAGGGAGATCAACCCTGGGATTTCTTTGGAAGGAATGATACTAAAACTGAAGCTCCAGTACTTTGGCCACCTTATGCGAAGAGTTGACTCATTGGAAAAGGCCCTGATGCTGGGAGGGATTGGGGGCAGGAGGAGAAGGGGACGACCGAGGATGAGATGGCTGGATGGCATCATCGACTCAATGGACGTGAGTCTGAGTGAACTCCGGGAGTTGGTGATGGACAGGGAGGCCTGGCGTGCTGCGATTCATGGGGTCGCAAAGAGTCGGACATGACTGCACGACTGAACTGAACTGAACTGGGTCATTCAAGACTTTGAGTCCTGCCTGAGATACTTCACTCCTTTTTCTCGATGACCACAGTCTATACCTACCACCAATAATCAGCTTTAGAAATCACATACAGTAATGGTCTCAAGTATTTAGATATGTGGAAAAGATGTGAATGGGTCACAGTAGCCTATGGGCAGTGATTAGCCCATAGTACAGCCTATTGTACAGCTCTGTTGTACTTAAAACATAGGAATCAACACCTATATTGTATTGATAACAGACACTCTATAATTCTGCATCTGAGCTTGTCTTCTGTGAAAAATTGACACTGTTAGTGAAGGGCATCTTTGGTATCTATATACATTCCTGCCAGATCGCCAAGACATTCCCTTTGCTCCCTTCTTGCAAGTTCTCCTTGCACTCAGCTGACTATCCACTATTCCCATTATGGCTCGTAGTAGCTTCTCTCTCTCAATGGACGTGAGTCTGAGTGAACTCCGGGAGTTGGTGATGGACAGGGAGGCCTGGCGTGCTGCGATTCATGGGGTCGCAAAGAGTCGGACATGACTGCACGACTGAACTGAACTGAACTGGGTCATTCAAGACTTTGAGTCCTGCCTGAGATACTTCACTCCTTTTTCTCGATGACCACAGTCTATACCTACCACCAATAATCAGCTTTAGAAATCACATACAGTAATGGTCTCAAGTATTTAGATATGTGGAAAAGATGTGAATGGGTCACAGTAGCCTATGGGCAGTGATTAGCCCATAGTACAGCCTATTGTACAGCTCTGTTGTACTTAAAACATAGGAATCAACACCTATATTGTATTGATAACAGACACTCTATAATTCTGCATCTGAGCTTGTCTTCTGTGAAAAATTGACACTGTTAGTGAAGGGCATCTTTGGTATCTATATACATTCCTGCCAGATCGCCAAGACATTCCCTTTGCTCCCTTCTTGCAAGTTCTCCTTGACTCAGCTGACTATCCACTATTCCCATTATGGCTCGTAGTAGCTTCTCTCCAAAGAAGGGAATGGCAACCCACTCCAGTAATCTTGCCTGGAAAGTCCCATGGATGGAGGAGCCTGGTAGGCTGAAGTCCATGGAGTTGCTAAGAGTCAGATGCGACTGAGTAACTTCACTTTGACTTTTCACTTTCATGCATTGGAGAAGGAAATGGCAACCCACTCCAGTGTTCTTGCCTGGGGAATCCCAGGGACAGGGGAGCCTGGTGGACTGCCATCTCTGGGGTCACACAGAGTCAGACACGACTGAAGTGACTTAGCAGCAGCAGCAGTGGCTTCTCTCAAAGGCACTTGTATTTTAATAGGGGATTCTTAAAGATAGAGGAAACTCAGAATCCCAAATGGAATTTTAGGAATTAGCAAGTGTATAAAGGTAGATGCTTTGAGAGAGGAGAATCTTCCATGTACCTCTCAAATCATGGCTGGAGATGATAGCCTCTTCTACCTCCATATAAGAGCATTTTATTTCCTTCCAACTGCTCCTCCTTCCCCATAAGCATCTAAACATACACACACTGTCTGCTCAGTCACATGAAACTTTTATTTCCTTTCACTTCTCTGTGGGTTTGCATTTCTTTTCCTTCTGCCTAGCAAGTTCTTTCCCCTTTTTCACCTGGCAAAATCCTAGTTCAGTGTCACTTTACTTACCTATGTCATATTTTTAAAATATTTTCATTTATTTATTTATTTGGCTGCACCAGATTTTAGTTGTAGCATGCGAAATCTTTCATCTTCATTGCAGTGTGCAGGATCTTTTAGTTGTGGCATGTGGGATCTAGTTCCCTGGCCAGGGATCAGATCTGGGCCCCCTGCAATGGGACCTTGGAGTCTTAACCACTAGACCTCCAGGAAAGTCCCTAAAACACCTTTCATACTTCTCTTATCACATCTCTGCTGTTGAGTCTATTCACCCATCAATTATACCTCTACAAGAAAAGAAATTGACCTCTCTACCTCTGGGCCTCATATCTTGACACATACAATGCACTCTGTGAATGGTTGAAGGTTAAGTGAATTAGTTAATGAATGACCTTCACTCTTTCAGGTGCCCAGCTTTCCCCCTGAAAAGAAGAGCCAAACGAAAATTAATTTTGAAGGATGAAGTTAGATTGTTAATACTTGCATACACAGACCGTCTATTATTAAGGCATTATGGAGTTACATAGTTCTTGTATACTGCTCAAATATAGTAAAGCCTGCTCTAGACCCAATTATTATAGAGTTAATCCTCACTATATTGCTTCTCTTTAAGGCCAAGGTTAAAAATGACACTACCCTATTTTATGCCTTGTTAAAAGGGTAGAAATTCACCACTTTCAATTCCAGCTCATTTGTTGATTTCTTGGACTTGCCAAATGAAAATATTAACACCCCTGCACTCCTCTGTAGCTCCACCATTTACAAGATCCTTCCATACCCATTATCCTACTTAATACTTAGAATGACTCTATAAAAAGGCATTCTCATTTTTTCAGATGAGGAAACTGAGGTTAAACTAGGTGAAGTTACTTCTCAAAGATAATACAGCTGGAAAGTGGAGGAGGCGGGAGTTTAACCAGGTGTTTCTACCTCTTTGTTTCTACCATTGCTCTTTTTATTGGACCACTGTGGATCAGCAAGTAGACAGTAAAATCAGGTGAGGAATGGAGTGCCATGTGTGATGTTTGCCTAAATGTGTACATCCTTGCTGGAAGGCAGTAATGATTTATGCTTAATAAGTATTCAGTAATGTTCATTTCATTTTTTGGCTACCCATATGCTTCCCAGCAGGAAGGCAAGCTAGGGCAAGTGTAGACAAACAGCCATAAAGTTTGAATATTTTCCTTCAAAGTGGGCTGCCTACTTGAAAAACATAGTTCTTGGTGATGGAATATGACTCTAGTATATATTTTATTTCATTACTGCATCTATATGAATGGCATTTTCCAAAAAAGTCTCTGAAAATATTATTGAGCCCCCAAATATTTTCTGATGTAGAGACTAATGAGCATATCACCACATTTGGCAGTATAGGGAATTCTACTAAAATGCTTCTGGGAAGGTGGCATGTTACAATGGAAAAAACAGTGGACTTTGAAAATAATTAGATTTAGTTCATAGTTACTAACAGTGTGACCCTATGTAAATTATTCAGCTTCTCTGAACTTCACTTTTCTTGTTCTTTGAGTGGAATTATAAAACCCCATCTTGCTTAACTGTTGTGAGAATGAAAATGAGATGGAGCACCCAGCACATTGAAGCCACTTGGTAAACTATTTCTTTCCTACTCTGCACCGCAGCCCTGTTCTCCCAGCCATTAGTTACCCACCAGTATACATTTAGAGGTTGGCCTACTGCTTTATGCTGAAATGCACAGCTCTTCCAGGCCTCCCTAGGCACCCCCCTTGCTTCTAGGGGCTCCCAAAGTGGGTAGGTACAGGATGTTCTGAAGAGTATCAGAGGCTGTTACTCAATCTCCTGGCTAGAACTCCTAATTGCTCTTTGCACGCTCCATATGAAGGCACACTCCAGGTCTTGGAGCCCATGTATGCGTCATGCATTGCACTGCCTCTTGTACCCAAATCCATTTCAAGGGTGAAAAGACCAGGCTCAGACTTGTCCAGGGAGTAGATTTCTCAAGCTGCCATTGTCCCCACATCATTTGATTAAAGGGGGCACTTTAAACTCACTGAGCTTTATTTATACAGACTAGAATCAGAGTGATTGGTAGTGCCTTCTGTTCTCAGAGTATCCCAAAGGGCTTTGGAAGGCAATATGACAAGCACCAAAGCCACACAGTCCAGTGCAGCGGCCGCCACCCAACACAATTAGTCATGCCCAGCTTGGGATCATCAAGCCTGTTTTTATTGGACGAGCAGAGAGGGAGGGAATGTTAGCTGGCAGTTTCCCTATGTATCCTTTGTGAAAGTGCCCTTGGCTCTTCGAATTTCACCTGAATAAACCAGCTTAGGCAAATTTGTTTATATCAAAAAGTAGAATGTGATGATGCCAAGCTGATGCCATAGTAATGCCTAGCTTGACCAAATAGGGTAGACATGGCCTCACAATTGGTTTTTGTCCTTCACCTCCTTTTCTCTCATCTGTTCTTTTTCCATCTTTCTTTTTTATTCTTTCCCCTTCCTCATCTCCAGCATGTTCTCAGGAAAAGATCAGACAAGTGGTAGATGGTGTGTCATTTTAGGGTGATCCCTATTCTGTCCATCTTTTTTCTTTCCTCATAATCACACCATTGCTTTTCCAGCAAGGAAGCTTTGGAAGTGAAACTGCAATAGCTCCCTGGGCTTCTTTCCCTTTAGTAGCACTCAACACACTTGTAACTACTTGTTCAAATTTTCTTATTACACTAAGATTCATGAAGGCAAGAGCTATGTCCTCTTGTTCACCTCTCTATCTTCAGTACTGCATAAGCACATAAAGTAAACCCTCAAACAATGTTTGTTAACTGTAGTTAAAAAGTTTTCAAGTGCTCCATTGTTTACATCTTATCTCCTAACTCTCCCCACGATTTGTAGGTTACCTTGTTCATTTCCATATCCTACAGAATACACTTTCACTCATGGCCTTGCAAAGAGTATGTATATTAAAATGAAATAAACTCCCCTCACCTAGACCTTCTAATTGGTTTGTGTTTGAGACTTGACTTGACTTGGCTTTTGTTCTGAATACCAGTCAAGTCCTCTTCTGGTTGTAGTCACCTCTGTCTTCCTTGGGAGTCCAAGAGGGAAAAATTAGTCATTGATAACTTTTTGAGAGCAGACTAAAGTTAAATGAAAAAGTGAAAGCATTAGTCATTCAGTACTTTCCAGCTTTTTGTGACCCCATGAACTATAGCCCCTCAGACTTCTCTGTCCATGGAATGCTCCAGGCAAGAATATTGGAGTGGGTTGCCATTCCCTTCTCTAGGGGATCTTCCTGACCCAAGGATAGAACTGGGTCTCCTGCACTGGCAGGCTGATTCTTTACAGTCTGAGCCACCAGGGAAGCCCTTGAAAACTTGAATCAGTTCAGTTCAGTTCAGTCGTTCAGTCGTGTCCACTCTTTGTGACCCCGTGATTCGCAGCACGCCAGGCCTCCCTGTCCATCACCAACTCCTGGAGTTCACTCAGACTCACGTCCATCGAGTCAGTGATCCCATCCAGCTATTTCATCCTCTGTCGTCCCCTTCTCCTCCTGGCCCCAATCCCTCCCAGCATCAGAGTTTTTTCCAATGAGTCAACTCTTCGCATAGGGTGGCCAAAGTACTGGAGTTTCAGCTTTAGCATCATTCCTTCCAAAGAAATCCCAGGGCCGATCTCCTTCAGAATGGACTGGTTGGATCTCTTTGCAGTCCAAGGGACTCTCAAGAGTCTTCTCCAACACCACAGTTCAAAAGCGTCAATTCTTTGGTGCTCAGCTTTCTTCACAGTCCAACTCTCACATCCATACATGACCACTGGAAAAACCATAGCCTTGACTAGATGAACCTTTGTTGGCAAAGTAATATCTCTGCTTTTCAATATGCTGTCTAGGTTGGTCATAACTTTTCTTCCAAGGAGTAAGTGTCTTTTAATTTCATGGCTGCAGTCACCATCTGTAGTGATTTTGGAGCCCCCCAAAATAAAGTCTGACACTGTTTCCATTGTTTCCCCATCTATTTCCTATGAAGTGATGTAAACTTGAATAGGTTGAGCCTTTCCCATCTGCTTAGCAGTGATCACTGCTGGTGCCTTGCTAAAATGAGAATTATAGGACTGCCCTCAAGGCAGACAGGCCTAAAATTAAACATGCAAGCTGTGTTTTTGCTGTGCAGGCAGGTGGGATTCAAGCAGCCAGTTTCTCCTCTTTTTCCTCCCTTGCTTACATAGCCAAGAGGTGGAGCCAAGCTTCTGGGGAAGGAGCTTGATTGTGGAGCATGCCCAATGATTCCTGTCCCTGGCTGGGTGACTATTTGCTATTCTCATTTGGTGCTAGTGGTAAAGAATGCACCTAGCAATGTATTAGGCATAAGAGATGCGGTTCTATCCCGAGGTTGGGAAGATGCCTTGGAGAAGGAAATGGCAACCCACTCCAGTATTCTTCATGGAGAATCCCAGTGACAGAGGAACCTGGCAGGCTACAGTCCATAGGGTTGCAAAGAGTCGTACATGCCTGAAGCGACTTAACAGACACACAGAGAAACTTAGAACACATTGGGATTGGCAGCCTCGTTTAAAGTTTCATATTTTTAAGAGAAACTTGAGGCTTGAAGGAACCTTTTTCCCCTGCTTAAGTTGATTTTTGAGTTTTTTAAAGTTACAGTTTTCACACTATGAAACTCTTGTTCCTTTCTTATTTTGTTTCCTTCCTCTTCCCAGGTGTTTGATGATCTGCAGTTGTCTCATAATTGCTCCCCCTGGTCAGGTGTTTGGTTTAGGTTGTAAAGCAATATGGAAATTCAAGAACTAAGTTGTAGTTGGGGAGGTAAAGTCTTCTTTCCCTTCAGGGTTAAGCAGAAAGAAGAACTAAGAACGCAGAGTGGAAAGCCTTGAATAGTCACAGATATCACTGGCAAAGAATAATTCTTTGCTGTAATAAGAACTGCTCAGATCTTCTCATCTGAAGATTTTGGTTCAAGGCCTTGCCACACAATTTAATGATCTCAGGCATGTGATTTAACCTTTGGGTTTTCTTAATCTGTGAAATGGAAATTATGACAATAATTATTACCTCATAGGAGTTGATGATAAATAGATAATTCAGTAGGGAGGGAATTGAATCAGATAATGAATGAGGAAATACTTTGTAAATGACAAACTGGTATTATGATCTAAAAAGCTATTCTTATTTTCCCTTCATACTCTTCTCCTAACTTTCAATTCTTTTGCCTCTTGTACAGCATGGATGATTTAGGTGTGATTGTGGACAGAGGGACGGACTAGTTGACTTCTTAGGCTCTTTCCTAGTTTAAGAGTTTGTAAACTATACTTTTGTCTACCCTTCCAGACTAACCCAAGTTGAAAAATCATCTTTTAAGACAGAGTAGAAATATGGAACTTATAAATCTTGATAATGTCTCAAAGTGTAATTGGAGATAGTGCTCCTCCATTAAGTTCTGTTGTCTACCATTTGCAAATAAATAGTAAAATGCAAATGACAGGAAACTGGCTGGGTTCTGAGTCCTATTCCTGCTTGGAGTAATGATAAGCCTGTAATAGTGTGCCATTTGATTTGCTTTTTTGCCAACTTCACACTTATCCCAGAGTTCTCCTTTTTCATTTTATGTTGGAGTTTCTTCCAGGTATCATATTAAACTTTAAGCCAGCCATGTGTATCTGTATGGGCCATGGCCTGAAAGAAACCATCCTGAGAGGGAAAAGTCAAAGCTGTGGGCAAGAAGCAAGCATGACATTAAAAATATTTACTCTAAATGCAGCAAATTTGGTTCCCTTCTGTGGCAGATGAAAGTTGAATCCTTAAGGTCAGCTTGTTGGATAGCTTGTACCTCTTACTGAGCACCATGAACCCTCCACATCCCCAGAAATGCTTAACAGGGCTCTCTGAGAAGGAATGCTCCTAAAGATACATGTATATTACATGAAAGCAGATAAAGAAAATAATCTCTTAGAATTGATTACATAGAGTCCCCAGAGGGGCTTGCTTCAAAACGAGCCATGAGATGAAAACCGCAACCTAGAAGAGCATCTTTGCAGCAGTGCCAACTCCCCAACTTCCTTTGAGTTGCCATCACCCCTCCTTTGTTTCTACTGTTGACACCGCTTGTAAAATAATGTCTTCCTCTAAATAAGCAGAAGGTATAATCCTTTAAATGACTAAAGAAGAGGTCTCTAGAACCCACAGTGGGAGTATTTTCTTCATGTAAGGTGTGATTCTCTTTACAGAGGCAGATTAGAGGATTTGGGAAGAGGCATATTCAAGATAGAGCTTCCCTGGTGGCTCAGATAGTAAAGAATCAACCTGCAATGCAGGATACCTGGTTTGATCCCTGAGTTGGAAAGATGCCTCGGAGGAGGGCATGGCAAAAAGTTTACTAATAAAGATAAGTTGAGTTCTCATTGACTATAAATTCCCTTATAGCTCAGTTGGTAAAGAATCTGCCTGCAATGCAGGAGACCCAGGTTCAATCCTCGATTGGGAAGAGCCCCTGGAGAAGGAAATGGCAACCCACTCCAGTATTCTTGTCTGGAGAATCCCATGGACAGAGAAGCCTGACAGACTACAGTCCATGTGTAGGAGTTGGACATGACTTAGCAACTAAACCACCAACCACCTCATGCTGCTGCTGCTGCTGCTGCTGCTAAGTCACTTCAGTTGTGTCTGACTCAGTGCGACCCCATAGACAGTAGCCCACCAGGCTCCCCTGTCCCTGGGATTCTCCAGGCAAGAACACTGGAGTGGGTTGCCATTTCCTTCTCCAATGCATGAAAGTGAAAAGTGAAAGCGAAGTTGCTCAGTCATGTCCAACTTACTGGCCCCAATGGACTGCAGCCTACCATGCTCCTCTGTCCATGGGATTTTCCAGGCAGGACCACTGGAGTGGGGTGCCATTGCCTTCTGTGAACCACCACATAGGTTTATTAATAAAGATATATTGGTTAATTCATAAAGATAAATTGGATGTTTATTGTTCATTCAGCCACTTTAACTTTATGTGAAGATGTGTGGATATGTGTCCATCATCTGCAGCCTCCATTGCAGGTTGGAGTTGGCAGAGACATTGGCTAAATAATATGTAAGGGTACAAACTATAGGTACTTCTCATACTAAGCAAACACAATAAAAGAAAGTGAAGATTACACAAATAATTAATTAGGACATGATTATCCTCATTTTCATTTCCTTAAAAGATTTTGAGTAAGATTTCTTTTAAACAGGAAGCTCCCTGAATACATTTCAAGAATGGCTGGGTGTATATACATTTACCTTTCTAGGAATTGTATTAAAATACATGTTTCTGCAACATATAGAGGAAATGTGCTTCCATTTATATACATTTGGCATTCTTGAGAGACTGTAAAATTAACTTATTGCATATAACATCATTTTTCTGGGTGATTTCTTGTCTTATCATTATTCCTAAGGAAAACTTTCTTTAGTGTACTAGATGTGATGGATAAGACTAAAGATAAATTTATTTAAATTAGGTCTTATCAACTATTTATAAAGATTCTGTGATATTCTTGTCACTGGAGAGATTTGGGCATATCCTAAGGGAAATAGTTACACACTGTACAAACTTGTGTTTCATTGAGTCCTAAATAGTAACTGATTTTGATGCCTCTGGTTTTGATAGCTTAGCTGTGTGAATAGGTGAAAACTAAGAAAGCCCAAGGAAATGCCACTCTAGCATTTCTATTTTAAAAAATAAAATAAAATAGTACCAGGGAAAATGAATATAACTTAACTACCCAAAAGTCTATAACTCTTTTACTTTGATAATTATACTTCGGATGATTCCCAGATGATTTAGGAATCAAAGTTCTAATGTTTCATTACTGTTAAGATTATTCTTTTTTGTTTACTTTTCACTTTAGTTCTTTAAATGTGCAGCACCTTCAATTTCCTTACTCAGCCCTTATCACATTTGATTTCTTTTGAATCTTTCACTTTTTCATTGAAGGTTAAATCATCTTTTTGGAAATGCACCTTTATCCTTAGTTTCTTTTGATCATTTTCCTTACTTGAATTTCTGAACTTCTTAGACTGGCGGCTTTGGGTCTCCTACAGTTGTTTCTGGTAATAAGTTTTCTGTAAGTGATTTCTTAGATGTTCAATTTTTTTTTTTTTTTTTTTAATTTAAACTGTTTTGTTAGGTGATGTTACGAATGTTATCTAACAAATGTAACAATGTTGTTTGTTATGAATGTTAAACCATTTCATAAAACAATGGCAAATATACATGTATTTTTCTTGTTATGTTTTTTCCTCAAAAAGTCAACTAATGTCTTTATAACATTGAACATATTTTTGCAACTAGTTGATCAGTTCTGTTCAGTTGCTCAGTTGTGTCCGACTCTTTGCAACCCCATGAACTGCACCACACCAGGCTTTCCTATCCATCACCAACTCCCGGAGCCTGCTCAAACTCATGTCCATCAAGTCAGTGATGCCATCCAATCATCTCATCCTCTGTTGTCCCCTTCTCCTCCTACCTTCAGTCTTCCCCAGCTCAGAGTCTTTTCCAATGAGTCAGGTGGCCAAAGTATTGGAGTTTCACCTTCAGCATCTGTCCTTCCAATGAATATTCAGGAGTGATCTCCTTCAGAATGGACTGGTTGGATCTCCTTGCAGTCCAAGGGACTCTCAAGAGTCTTCTCCAACACCACAGTTCAAAAGCATCAATTCTTCAGCACTCAGCTTTCTTTTTAGTCCAACTGTCACAGCCATACATGACTACTGGAAAAACCATAGCTTTGACTAGATGGACCTTTGTCAGCACAATAATGTCTCTGCTTTAATGCTGTCTAAGTTTGTTATAGCATTTCTTCTAAGGAACACTAGTAGAGAGATGATTCTAAATTTAGAAGGCACATAGTATATTTAAGGAAGTAGTTAATTTTTTTCATATTAATTTTCAGAAAGGTAACTGATTCTATTTGCTTAAGTCCTGGCATCAAAAGCCTTTAATCAAAGAGGATCAAGGAAAGATTCATTTCTTTTAGATCTTGTGACTCTTTGGGAAGAGAACAATTTCCACAATAATGGACAAATTATAGATAATTGAAGTTGTTTTTGTCATAATTTATGTAGTAAACAGCAGCTACCCCCAAAAGGATGGTCTTTGTAATATTTTTACTTAATGGAAATGGATAAAACATTTTATTTTGAACAACAGACATAAATGTTTCAACCAGGGGAGCAAACAGGAATATGTTAATAATGTTAATTTCAGCATTAACAAACCAAACAAAAACCTTACAATTGAGGTTGTTTTCTAAATTATAATAGCAACAAAAATCACTACATGAATTTCATCCAAATTGGTATGGAAAACTTAAAATATTGCTTTATGGGACCAATTTAGTCATCATCTTCCTCTTCCTATATACTGATAACTAGGAAGTGAAATACTCCCCTATTTTTCTAAATTCCTAAATAATTTTGCAATGTAGCATGTGGTAGATTCCAAAGGAAGACAGTTACTATTTCAAATCTGCACACGTTGCAGTTTTGATTTAAACTAGAATATGTTTAAATTAAAATGTGCCTCATCAGAGCTTAAAACTCTCATACTGATTATTAAAAAATTCAGCATGAGTTTGAGGAAAAAGAATCATGGCCTGCCACAGCCTGTTTTTTTTTTTTTTTTTAAGAAACTTTTTTTAAAAAGCTATGGACCGTGTTATTTATAAATGCTATGGAATGGTACTAGTTATAATCCTAGTTTCATAATTCTGTCTTTATACTTCAGTCTAACTCAGATGAAGATTATTTTAAATCTAAATGATCTTTTTTACCTTTGTTTATTATTTTACTGTAAGCTTTCCATGGAATTTAAAAATTCATGAGAAAGGCTTTTGATTTCACTAGGTCATGAAATTTATGATTTGGTGATGGATTTAAGAGAGGAGACTGTTCATGTATTCACTTAAATTCAAACAGTGAAAGACTTCATCTGTATAACCTAATTGCTGTATATAAAATCTTTTTCTTATGCTTTACTAATCTTATGGATTTGGGAAACCTCCATTGTTTTTCTTGTTCGTTCTGGGTACTCTTTTCCTTTTTTTTTTTTTTTAGTGTCTCTAATTTGTCTTCAAAACATAAAGATAGGAAATAAAATGCTATTAACTTGCTATCAGCATAAGTTAAATAAATCAGAAAGACAAATATATTTGTCGTTTATATGTGGAATATAAAGCTGAACTGGTGGAAACAGAAACTAGAATGGTGATTTCCAGGGACTGAAGGGTGGGAAGAATTGGGAGATATTGGTCAGAGAGTATAAACTTCTTCCAATGATAAATAAGTTCTAGGAATCTAATGTACAGCATGGTGACTATAGTTAATAAAACTGTATTATTTACCTGAAAGTTGCTAAGACAGTAGATCTTAAGTGTTCTCACTAAAAAATAAAATGGTGAGGTGATAGAGGTGTTAACTAATCCTATTGTAGCTATCAATTCATAACATATGCATATATCAAATCATCTCATTGTACACCTTTAACATACACAATGTTATAAGTCAATTATGTCTCAATAAGTTGGAGAAAATATTACTAGTTTTATCATGTAGCTTAGTGATTCTCATTGAAGCCAATTTTGCTCTCCTGTTCCCAGGATATTTGGCAATGTCTGGAGACATTTTTGGTACAACTGGGATGGGAACAGTGCTGTTGGCATATCCAGAGATCCTGCTAAACATCCTATAATGCACAAATTAGGCCCCCACAAAAAAGAACTATCTGGCCTCAAATGTCAATTGTGTGGAGACTGAGAAATCTGGGTATAATTGAATCCAGGAAACTTGGAATGTAGTCTCAATTCTGCTACTAACCACCAAGTCATTTAACACTTCTCTGGGCCTCAGTCTCCTCATTGCAAAATGATAAATTGAGTTACATGATCTTTAATGAAATTTCAGCATCAAAAGCTTAAAAACCTATGAAACCTCATGATTGTCTCTTTGTTATCAGAAAGAAGAGTTCCTTGGTGACTCCAATTTTTTCTTTGTTTGGGTAGCCTTCCAGATGATGTATTTACTTTGTTTTTCAAGTAATTTTTATTTTTTGTCAAACTAATATGTAGAGAGATATCTATATATCTAGATATCTTTAAAGCCTTTTAAAATCTGTTTTACACAAATAAGTTTAAATATAAATCTTATTTTATTATTTTGAATATCTGATTTTTAAGGTGATTTAAAAATCTTCCATATCGTACTTATGCCATTAAACAAACAATACACTTTAAGCGTATTGTTTACTTTGAAAATATTGTGTGTGTTTGGGCTGTGTGTATTCAGTTCTCCCACACAACCCTGTAAGAAGCTAGTCAAATGGATAATTAGATTATCATGGTACATGATAATCTTCACACACTCATTTTAGACATATATAGATTAGTGAACATCACGCATTACATGCCATT
Organism: Aepyceros melampus; assembly: GCA_006408695.1. Taxonomy (NCBI): domain Eukaryota; kingdom Metazoa; phylum Chordata; class Mammalia; order Artiodactyla; family Bovidae; genus Aepyceros; species Aepyceros melampus. Next base: position 30,649 of record SJXQ01007386.1, on the reverse strand, counting down.
TCTCCAGAGAAACTGGTTGTATCATTCCTGCAGAAATCTCACTTAAAAAAACACATGTGGGGATGTTTTCTCAGGCAGTTCAAGCAGTAAAGTGGTCCTTAATTTGTCCTGAAAAGTAATGATTCCTTTAAGAGCAGCTGTTCGGTTCTTCCTGTCTGTCTTGGTACTGTATGCCAATCATTGTTCTATGTACTAAGCCAGTAGCTAGATTTTATATTGTGCCTTACAGCCACATCACACCCATTTTACAGGGGAAGAAACAGAAGTATGTGAATTGCCCCAAATTACATAGCTGAGAAGTAGTTTGCTCAGTGTGGAAAGTTCTTCAAAATGTCTTTTTATCGATTTGATATTTGTACACCTGAAACTAATATAATAGTGTGTGTTAATTATAACAGTTTTTTTTTTAAAAAAAAACATTTCATCAAAATATTGGAAAAATCTTCTGGCATCTCGTGAGCAGGGATCAGCAAGCTTTCTGCTGTGTCCCAGATACTAGATGTTTTAGGCTTTGTGGGTCTGTCACAGCACTCAAAGTTGCTATTGTATCACAAAAGCAGCTATGGATAGTGCATAAATGAATGAGTATGGCTATGTTCCAGTACAACTTTAGAAAAAAATATAGCAACCTGAAATTTGGCATGTAGGCCATAGGTTGTCCATCCCTGCTTTTGAACATTCCTTAAGGTTTTATGACCCTGCTTGGTATATACATTTGCCCTCCTTTTTGCCCTTTGGGAGCATAGCTAAGTTAAAACTTCCATGAGATACTTTAGTAAGAGCACACTTAAAACTCTGGGCTCCTCAGATTACCAGAAATTAACCCCCTGAATTATTCTACTACAGCCTAGGCACTGATCTGATTTGCTCTATTCTAGCCCCACCTTTGGCCCTTTCACAAAAGCTGACACACAGACTTTCCAGAAAGCTATTTGATGTGGAATGCAGAACAGTTGGCTTATAGTGGCCTATGACTATCTGTTCACTGCCCTAGTAACTTTTTCCCAGGTGAGTAGGTGCCCTGCCCTTCCTTCACAGAGCTTTTTGCTAGTCATGGCATAGAAATTGTGGATATGCTTTGCTTTTGTAATAGATATGTCTCAGCAAGCCTGGCTAGAAAAGGGAAAAAAGAATTTTCCAACTATCACTTTGTAATTGGACATGGTTCTCTTGGATGAAAATCATCTTAGCAGACCAAATACACTTTTGGTGAAAGACAGCCTGTTGCAGGAAGAGAACACTTGAGCAAGATTTTGAAATCTTAGCTGCCATTACTACCAACTTAACCACAGTGTTTATGGGTTTGGGCAAGTCACTTCCCCTCTGTGAGCCTTGGGTTTTTCATCTTTGAGATGGGGCTAATGGTTACAATTGTTCCTCAGGGTTCTTCTGAAAACTAAAGGAGATAATGGATATGAAAGTGGCCCAGCACTGCCACATGTAAAAATGATGGAATAACTGAGATGAGTGGACCATTAGTCCAAAAAGTGCTGAAAATCTACTGCTTTCACTTTTATTGCCTTTTTGCAACACTTTGTAGTAATTAGTTTCTATTATTATTAGAAAAGTAATCCTTGGCTCTTTGATGAGTTTACCTATAATAAGGGTACCAGTTTACCCTTAAAACATTAGTTCAAATTTTTTTAGTAATGCAGAGTTACTTGGGTCTGACTGGAACCACAGTCCTCATAGCTGCCTTTCTTAGCCATTCTGTCCTTCATCTCACCTTTTTAGACTTTCTTTTCTACCCAAGACAAAGTTTAAGGCAAAGAATATCCTGCTGTGATCTTAAGCATGATGATAACTTACCCACAAGCAAATTCCTGAGTGCCTAATTGTGTGAAGAACAGAGTAGAATCCTTGGTCTCAGAGAACTCAGTCTATATCTATGCTGTCCATTATGTAGTCACTAGCGACACACAACTATGGATCACATGAAGTGTCATTAGTTCTAATAGAAATGTAAGGGACGGTGTAAGAGGTGGAAGAGAATTATCCAGTGGAAGGTATTCAAATAGATGAGGATTAGGTGTTTATTAAAAAAAGAGGGCTATAAATCATTAAGGAAAGTAGTATTTGTGACATTACTTGCTCCTATAGTCTTTGCTTTTCACCTATTTGTGGCATTGATGAATGTAATCTCATCTCTGTGTTATATAGGTAAAGTTGCTATGTAGATGCCATATTTTTCCCTTTCACTTCTCACACTGAATACCTACATATCCATAAGAGTACAGGACAATGGGGGACAATATGCTTCTTTTGCTACATGGAAAATACAAGAGGTTCAGTGGATAGATTCATGTCACAGTGAGTTCACCACTGAAATTAGACCCTGAGAATGGGTTTGATTTAAGTGGCTAATTAGGATGCTAGATTTATTTCACTTAATTCAGGAAGCTCATTTGGGCAATTTCTGTGTCACCCATAATGTGATTGAATGAAAGAGCCTATATTTGTCTTCCAGTTACTACAGTGTAAGAGCCTTGAGGAGGGAGACAGATTTTTGTTCATCTCTGTCTCTCTCCTCCTGTGCATAGCACCAAACAGGTGCTCAATAAATACTTATTTATGCTATGACTAATAAGAGTCCATGAAGTTTACTATTTGACAAAGGGACATAATTGTAAAGGCAATTTTTACTACTTAGAGCTACATGTCAATTTTCATTTTAGAGATTCACCATATTGATTATTTCAAAGTAAGTTTGAAACTAAATGACAAGTCTGAAAGATGAAGTGATTTTACTTATTTTATTTTTCTCAAACATGATTTTTGCATGTCATTGTGCAGAGAAATTGTTAAATTATGGTATATTCATAATATGGAATATTATACAGCCATTAAATCAGGAAGATATGCATATACTGACACACTGCATTGTTGAGTATATTACCATATGTAAAACACTGCATGAAGCAGAGCACCAAAAGTTGGTGCTCTGGGACAACTCAGAGGAATGGAGTGAGGAGGGAGGTGGGAGGGTATTTCAGGATGGTGGAACACATGTACATCCATGACTGATTCATGTTGATGTATGGCAAAAATCACCACAATAGTGTGAAGTAATTAACCTCCAATTAGAATAAATAAATATATATTTTAAAAGAATATTTCAAATCAATTTGTTAAGTATTATCTGAGTTTGTAAAAATAAAATCACTACATTTGAATGTACATATGTTTATATGTATATAAGCAAAGCTTCGTAGAATATATCTCACATTTTTCTTAAAGTGGATCCTCCTGAGGAGTGGGATGGAAGAGAGCTGGGTCTCAGTGTTTATATTATACACCCTGTATTGTTTGAGTTATAGAACAATGATTATGAATTACTCATGTAATTTTAAAAATTGTTTTAAAATTCTGGTACTAAAATTAGAGCAGGTCAATGCAAGTTTGTAACAAAGCAAAAGTAATTAGGAGGGAACAAATAGATCTCCAATTGAATTAGGCATTTGGGGTACATGTTTGTCTATTAGTTCAGTGATGATCACTTACAAAAGAAGATTCTTCAAAAAATTCTGCCTAGTTCTTTAAGATAATTTTTCTAATTACACTGTTTTTGGGTAAAATGATGTATTATGTATTTTTAGTTATTTAAGTTTGAAGTAGGCGTGCTGCGATTCATGGGGTCGCAAAGAGTAGGACACGACTGAGCGACTGAACTGAACTGAAAGTAAATCAAATAGATATTTCAGGCAGATAATCATGAAAATACATGAAATAATAAGAGGTTATACAGCAGCTCACAGTCTGTACCTTTTTCTTAATTATTCATCACTTAAGGAATAAAAGCACATTTTGGGCACCTTTACTTCCCAGTACAGTTTAAGTTTTTTGATACTAAAAGCTATGTATCTTGTAAAAATTTATTTATATCTTAGAATTAATAATTTAGGATATAGAATTTAAATCATAGTATTTCAGAGTTGAAAGAAATCTTGAACACCATCTACTCAGTCCAACCTATGTGACACTTGAAATCTCCTTGTGGTAGGAAATAATACAGAGTAGGCATTCAACAATGTAGTTATTTAATTTTTCAGAGAAGAGATTTTTTTGAGTCTTACTGTATAGTAGATGCTTTTAAATTATTTATTATAATAAAAATTTAGATTATTGCTTTGCTCTTTATAGACCTGCAGAAAACTTTTTTTAAATTAATTTTTATGTTTTAGTTTGTTTTGCTTTACAATACTGTATTCGTTTTGCTATACATTGACATGAATCAGCCACGAGTGTACATGACCTCCCAATCCCGACCCCCACCTCCCCCCTCCCGCCCCACACCCTCTCTCTGGATTGTCCCCGTGTATCATTCCCAAGCATCCTGCATCCTGCATCAAACCTAGACTGGCGATTCGTTTCACTTATGACATCATACATGTTACACTGCCACTCTGCCAACTCATCCCACCCTCTCCCTCTCCCACAGAGTCCAAAAGGCCGTTCTATACATCTGTGTCTCTTTTGCTGTCTCACGTACAGGTTTATCATTACCATCTTTCTAAATTCCATATATATGTGTAAGTATACTGTATTGGTGTTTTTCTTTCTGGCTTACTTCACTCTGTATAATCGGCTCCAGCTTCATCCACCTCATTAGAACTGATTGAAATGTATTCTTTTTAATGGCTGAGTAATACTCCATTGTGTATATGTACCACAGCTTTCTTATCCATTCATCTGCTGATGGACATCTAGGTTGCTTCCATGTCCTGGCTATTATAAATAGTGCTGTGATGAACATTGGGGTACATGTGTCTCTTTCAATTCTGGTTTCCTCGGTGTGTATGCCCAGCAGTGGGATTGCTGGGTCATAAGGCAGTTCTATTTGCAATTTTTAAAGGAATCTCCACACTGTTCTCCATAGTGGCTGTACTAGTTTGCATTCCCACCAACAGTGTAAGAGGGTTCCCTTTTCTCCACACCCTCTCCAGCATTTATTGCTTGTTGACTTTTGGATCGCAGCCATTCTGACTGGTGTGAAATGGTACCTCATTGTGGTTTTGATTTGCATTTCTCTGATAATGAGTGATGTTGAGCATCTTTTCATGTGTTTGCTAGCCATGCGTATGTCTTCTTTGGAGAAATGTCTATTTAGTTCCTTGGCCCATTTTTTCATTGGGTCTCTCAAAAATATACAAGCAGCTTATGCAGCTCAATTCCAGAAAATTGTTTTTAAAAAGTTTCTTTTTCAGATTCAAATGTTTACACTATGGGTTCCTTCATTGGATTCATTTTTTAGCCTTTATCAGCAAGTGTAGTTTCTTGAAAGGTACACCTTTAATCCACAATAGTGTAGATAGGTGAATGAGAAGTAGAACCATATATAGATTCAAATGAATGGGAGCTTGTAGGTAACTCAGTCCAACTCCTTCATTTTATCTATGGGTGAGCCCACAGACTGGCAGAGACTTGCTCAAAGTCACACTGTATGTCAGAAGAGGACTTAATTTGGTCTGTTGCCTTCTGCTTTAGTGAGCTTCTTGTGCTGATATTCACATCAGTTTCAAGTCCCCTTTTGCATTATGCCTTGACCATAGTAATTTGTCCTGAAAAATATGGCAATAAGTTATGTATGGGTAGATTGCATGAATATGTATCATTCCCATGATTATATTATATGGCATGACTGACTTTAAGAAGGGTCTAATCATACAAACTTTTTAAATGCAGAGACTTTTATTTACCAAATAATAGAATAGAAAGAGATTTGAATCTTAAAAGTGATTTTATGCTATTCTCTCAAATCATCGCATCCTCGCCTTCTCCCACAGAATCCAAAAGACTGTTCTATGCATCTGTGTCTCTTTTGCTGTTGAAACATGTATATTATCATATGTGAAACAGACCACTAGTCCAGGTTCGTTGCATGAGACAGGGTGCTCAGGGCTAGTGTACTGGGATGACCCAGAGGGATGGTATGGGGAGGGAGGTGGGAGGGGGCCTCAGGATGGGGAACACATTTACACCCATGGCTGATTCATGTCAATGTATGGCAAAACCACTACAATATTGTAAAGTAAGTAGCCTCCAATTAAAATAAATAAATTTTAAAAAGTGATTTAATGGGCCAATACTGGCTTGAAGATAGAAAGAACCACATGGAGAGTAAAGTGGCTTTTAGGAATGATCCCCAGCTGACAGCCAGCAAGAAAATGGGGACCTTCAATCTAGAACTACAGAGAAATTAATTCTGTCAACAACCAATGAAATTGCAAGTAGATTCTCACCCCAGAATCTCATATTAGAGACTAGTCTGGTTCACCTTGATTTTGGCCTTGTCAGACTTTGAGCAGAGAACCCAACTGCTCCCACCAGGAAAAGTGATTTAATGGGCCAATACTGGCTTGAAGATAGAAAGAACCACATGGAGAGTAAAGTGGCTTTTAGGAATGATCCCCAGCTGACAGCCAGCAAGAAAATGGGGACCTTCAATCTAGAACTACAGAGAAATTAATTCTGTCAACAACCAATGAAATTGCAAGTAGATTCTCACCCCAGAATCTCATATTAGAGACTAGTCTGGTTCACCTTGATTTTGGCCTTGTCAGACTTTGAGCAGAGAACCCAACTGCTCCCACCAGGACTTCTGACACACAGAACTTTGAGATAATAAATGTCTGTTATTTTAATCTTCTAAGTTTGTGATAGTTTGTTATGCAGCAATATAAAAATTGAAACATGTTCCATGTGGTCTAAGGTAAGCCATTTATCAAATTTATGTGCCTCAGTTTCCTTTTGCCTGTCATATTGCAGGTAATCTATACTGCTTTGAAATTGTAATTGTGAAGCATGACTCCCACAGTAATGAGACATATTATTTATTTTAGTGGTATTACTAAGAATGATTTTATTCTCCCAGGCCTGTAAAAATGCTTTTCACACATGAAAAAAAGAAAAAGAATATAATTGAACCCTACATAGAATTGCCCACAATGTGATCTTAGGATAACCAGGTATTATACCTGCAATTCTACTGTAGCAGAGAAAATATGGAACCTGTAAAACTGTTCATTCATATCACATACTTATTGAGAACTCAAGCTGTACCTCTCACTGTAGTAAACTCTGTAGATGATATAAAAAGGAAAAGAATAAGACATGGTCTTGGCTTTCAAGTAACACGTAAGGTAGTAGAAGAAAGAAGATATGGAGTCATACTAGCATACTCCAAGTTAGGCATTGCTTGATGCTTTGAGATGAGCAAACAAAGTTTGTTGAGAGTTCAGAGAAGGTTGCTTATGAACTAACTGGGTCTTGAAGAACAGTGAGGATTTGAATAGCAAGGGACAGAGAAGGAAAAGCATTCCAGCTCGAGGGGAGAACATAAGCAAAGATATTGATAACCTAGAAGGTCACATGAGGGAATAACAAGTAGTTCAATATAACTGAAGTGTAAGAAGCATAATAGGAAATGAGTTTAGAAGAATATGTTGGGGCCAGCTCATAGAAGATTGTGATTTCTGTGTTAAGGAATCTGGACATCATCATATGTTTTTTGAACAAAAGAGTGAGCTGATCAGATTTATAATTTAGAAAGAAAATTCTGTCAGCCATGGGGATAAGGGTTGCTGGTGAAATTTAAAAGGCAACTAGGCTGACTAGAGAAAGGCAGTTTAGGAAAGAAAGAAAGGAAAGATGATAAAATCATGACTTAGGAGAGTGGTTTGAGGAGAGAGGAGTCACTGAGGAAAAATGGACACAGCAAGGAGGCAGTGATCAAGAGGTTTGTAAAGTGCTGAGATAGGTAGAAAGCACACAGCTAGGAAATCAGTCAGGATGATGGTGGAGAACAGAAAGAGTCAAAGAAAAGAACACTTTTATATGCAATGTGACAGGAGCAACACTTGCATCCAATATCCAGCTGCTCTTTGTGTGTGTGTGTTTTTTAAGTTGGAGGATAATTACTTTACAATAAAATTTGTACAATAATTTGTGAATTTTTTGCCATACATCAATATGATGTATAGATATACATGTGTCACGCATTCTGAATTCCTCTCCCACCTCCCTCCACACCCTATCCCTCTAGGTTGTCACAGAGCACCAACTTTTGTTGCCCTGCTTCATGCATCGAACTCAAACTGGTCATCTATTTTACATATGGTATTGTACATGTTTCAATGCTGTTCTCTGAAATCATTCCACCCTCACCTTCTCCAACTGAGTTCAAAAGTCTGTTCTTTAGTCTGTTTCTGCTTTACTGCCCTGCATGTAGGATTGTCTGTACCATCTTTCTAAATTTCATGCTGCTGCTAAGTTGCTTCAGTAGTGTCCGACTCTGTGCCACCCCATAGATGGCAGCCCACCAGGCTCCCACATCCCTGGGATTCTCCAGGCAAGAACACTGGAGTGGGTTGCCATTTCCTTCTCCAATGCATGAAAGTGAAAAGTCAAAGTGAAGTCACTCAGTCGTGTCTGACTCTTCACTACCCCATGGACTTCAGCCTACCAGGCTCCTCCATCCATGGGATTTTCCAGGCAAGAGTACTGGAGTGGGGTGCCATTGCCTTCTCCACTAAATTCCAAATATATGGGTTAATGTCAGTATTTGTCTTTCTGTTTCTGACTTACTTCACTCCGTATAATAGGCTCTAGGCTTCATCCACCTCATTAGAACCAACTCAAATGCATTCCTTTTTATAGCTGAGTAATATTCCATTGTGCATATGTACCAAAACTTCCTTATCCATTCATCTGTCAATGGGCATCTAGGTTGCTTCCATGTCCTAGCTATTGCAAATAGTGCTGCAATGAACATTGGGGTACATGTATATTTTTCAATTCTTGTTTCCTCAGTGTTGATTGAAGGCTAGGAGTTGGGGTATAGTATAAGTGTGTTTCAGGTCAGTCAGTTCAGTCACTCAGTCATATCTGACTCTTTGTGACCCCATGGACTGGAGCACAGCAGTCCTCCCTGTCCATCACCAACTCCCCGGGTTTACCCAAACTCATGTCCATTGAGTTGGTGATGCCATCCAGCCATCTCATCCTCTGTAGTCTCCTTCTCCTCCCACCCTCAATCTTTCTCAGCATCAGGGTCTTTTCAAATGAGCCAGCTCTTTGCATCAGGTGGCCAAAGTATTAGAGTTTCAGCTTCAACATCAGTTCTTCCAATGTATATTCAGGTCTGACCTCCTTTAGGATGGACTGGTTGGATCTCCTTGCAGTCCAAGGGACTCTCAAGAGTCTTCTCCAACACCACAGTTCAAAAGCATCAATTCTTCTGTGCTCAGCTTTCTTTATAGTCCAACTCTCACANCCATCCGTATGTCTTCTTTGGAGAAACATCTATTTAGTTCTTTGGCCCTTTTTTTGATTGGGTCATTTAATTTTCTGGAGTTGAGCTGCAGGAGCTGCTTATATTTTTTTAGATTAATTCTTTGTCAGATGCTTTGTTTGCTTATTATTTTCTCCCACCCTGAAGACTGTCTTTTCACCTTGCTTTTAGTTTCCTTCATTGTGCAAAATCTGTTAAGTTTAATTAGGTCCCATTTGTTTATTTTTGCTTTTATTTCCATTTCTCTCAGAGGTGGGTCATAGAGGATCTTGCTGTGATTTATGTTAGAGAGTGTTTTGCATATGTTTTCCTCTAAGAGTTTTATAGTTTCTGGCCTTAGATTTAGATTTTTAATGTATTTTTAGTTTATTTTTGTGTATGGTGTTAGAAAGTGTTCTAGTTTCATTCTTTTACAAGTGGTTGACCAGTTTTCCCAGCACCACTTGTTAAAGAGATTGTCTTTTCTCCATTGTATATTCTTGCCTCCTTTGTCAAAGATAAGGTGTCCAGAGGTGCATAGATTTGTCTCTGGGCTTTCTATTTTCTTCCATTGTTCTATATTTTTGTCTTTGTGCCAGTACCATACTGTCTCAATGACTGTAGCTTTGTAGTATAGACTGATTTAATGTATTTTTAGTTTATTTTTGTGTATGGTGTTAGAAAGTGTTCTAGTTTCATTCTTTTACAAGTGGTTGACCAGTTTTCCCAGCACCACTTGTTAAAGAGATTGTCTTTTCTCCATTGTATATTCTTGCCTCCTTTGTCAAAGATAAGGTGTCCAGAGGTGCATAGATTTGTCTCTGGGCTTTCTATTTTCTTCCATTGTTCTATATTTTTGTCTTTGTGCCAGTACCATACTGTCTCAATGACTGTAGCTTTGTAGTATAGACTGAAGTCAGGCAGTTTGATTCCTCCAGTTCCATTCTTCTTTCTCAAGATTGCTTTGGCTATTCGAGGTATTTTGTATTTCTATACAAATTGTGAAATTATTTGTTCTAGTTCTCTGAAAAATACCATTGGTAGCCTGATAGGGATTGCATTGAATCTGTAGATTATTTTGGGTAGTATACTCATTTTCACTATATTGATTCTTCCAATACATGAACATGGTATATTTCTCCATCTATTTGTGTCATCTTTGATTTCTTTCATCAGTCTTTTATAGTTTTCTATATAGAGGTCTTTTGTTTCTTTAGGTAGATTTATTCCTAAGTATTTTATTATTTTCGTTGCAATGGTGAATGGGATTGTTTCCTTAATTTCTCTTTCTATTTCTTGTTGTTAGTGTATATGAATACAAGGGATTTCTGTGTAGTAATTTTATACCATGAAACTTTACTATATTCATTGATTACCTCCAGTAATTTTCTGATGGTAGAGTCTAGGTTTTTCTATGTAGAAGATCATGTCATCTACAAACAGTGATAGTTTTACTTCATCTTTTCCAATCTGGATTCCTTTTATTTATTTATTTATTTTCTTCTCTAATAGCTGTGGCTAAAACTTCCAGAACAATGTCTAATAGTAGTGGTGAGAGTGAGCACCCTTGTCTTATTCCTGACTTTATGGGAAATGCTTTCAATTTTTTGCCATTGAGGATAATGTTTACTGTCTGTTTGTCATATAAGCTTTTAATATGTTCAGGTATGTTCCTTCTATGCCTGCTTTCTGGAGAGTTTTTATCATAAATGGGTGTTGAATTTTGTCAAAGGCTTTCTCTACATCTACTGAGATAATCATATGGTTTTTAGCCTTCAATTTGTTAATGTGGTGTATCACATTGATTGATTTGCAAATATTGAAGAATCCTTGCATCCCTGCAATAAAGCCCACTTGGTCATGAGGTATGATCTTTTTAATATGTTGTTGGATTATGTTTGCTAGAATTTTGTTGAGAATTTTTTCATCTATGTTCATCAGTGATATTGGCCTGTAGTTTTCTTTTTTTGTACCATCTTTGTTGGTTTTGGTACTAGGGTAATGGTAGCCTTATAGAAGGAAATGGCAACCCACTCCAGTATTCTTGCCTGGAGAATCCCAGGGACGGAACAGCCTAGTGGGCTGCTGTCTATGGGGTCACACAGAGTCGGGCATGACTGATGGGATTTAGCAGCAGCAGCCTCATAGAATGAGTTTGGGAGTTTACTTTCCTATGCAAATTTCTGGTAGAGTTTGAGTAAGATAGGTGTTAGCTTTTCTCTAAATTTTTGGTATAATTCACCTGTGAAGCCATCTTGTCCTGGGCTTTTGTTTGTTGGAAGATTATTTATTATAGTTTTGATTTCTGTGCTTTTCCACTCTCCATCTAAGTCAGTTGCAGATGCTGAGAGACCACTCTGTTTTTATGTGTGTATAGCACAATCATCTAGGCAAATTGTGACTAGAACATTTAATGAAAGTCCCAGGCAGCCTCGTATTACTAGCCCTATCAAAGCTCCCCAGGCGACTCTAGTCCTCATTGGCTAGAATATTGTCCTTTTCAGCATTCAAAATGTGCAGAAAGCAAGAACCATCACATTTCAGATCTACTATTTCTTCATCATGTAGGAAGTATAGAAAATAAATTTTATCTCTCCAGGACTAAGAGAAGAAAAAAATCGTATCAAAGCCCTGTCCTAATGACTTCTTAGAGGATGCAGTTAATTTTCAACTGACCTGATTATTTTTCTTGTAGTATGATGTTCCTTTCTTTCCTCTCAGATGCCAGTTCCTATGTATCTCCTTGCCATGGCTATTTGTTGCTGGGAGAAAACAACTGAATCTTGCTTTCAGGTGAAACTTGAGGGTAGTTTAGCTTCTTTTCCAGGAATATACAAACCTAGGTTTCTAAAAGCTGTGTTAATGTGTTTTTCATTTGTTTCTGCACTCATTCATCCATCTGTAGATTCAGTAAATATTTGATAAACAATATAAGTCATGGGAATAGAAGAGTGAGCAAAGCAGAGTTTCTTCTACTCTCAAGGAACTGATAAAGTGACCCATCATATACCCTGGTCCTGGTTTGAAGGCTAAGTGTTTGGTGTTCTCAGTGTTATGATCAAATAACATCTAACCCAAGTTTCATCCTCCTTCAGAGATAAAGCATTATTAAACCAAGTACTCAAGAGTTAGTCATTTGGAGATTGAATCATAGAAGATTAGAGAACTAGTGCCAGGGTTGAGGCAGCAGAAAGGAATGAGCATGGAACATACAGTCAGAAGTTATTGTGCCTAGGCCTAGCTCTCCTGTTCACTGGCTAAGACATTTAGCTTCTCTGCCTCTTTTTGCTCATCTGGAGAATGAAGTTAATGAAAATCTCTCCATATCAAGGGTATTGGAGATTAAATAAAATAGTTCTTAGTCGCTCTGTATCCACATACTGTGCTGTATTTATCAATATCTGAAATTATTTTGTGATTCTTTATATACTTGTTCATGTACCTCCCCTAAAATGGAAGCCTTCAAAAGGCAGTCAGTGATTTTGTTTGACTTGTTCATCACTATATCCCTAGTCAGATTGTGCCTGGTAGGTACTGGTTTATAGTAGATACTGAATAAATTTTTATTGACAAAATTGATGATAATGAATGTGAAGATATTTTTGCATTTATTAATTACTATACATATAATCATTGGTAAAAAAAAATCTAATCAAACCACTATATTTTATAGATCTCCAAAGACAATTGGGTATATAAGAGACAGTGTTGGATTAAGAATTAAAACCAGAGTTCAAATTACAATCCTTCTACTTTCTAGCTGTTCCACTTCAGACAAGTTACTTAACCTCCCCAAACTTCCCTTAACTCTTTCATTTTCTTCACTGAATGGCTATGCAGATATCACGAGATAATGCCTGTGCTTTGCATACTTAAAATGCTCTGCAAATATAGGTTTATAAGATGAGAAAACTGAGACTCAGGAAAAAAGTAACTGGTCCAAGGTCATGCAACAAGTTAGTGTCAGAATTTATAATGGAATCTCAGGCTCCCAACTCCTATTCTATTATACTGAGGCAGATTCGAGAGCAGAAACAGTGGAGAGTAGATAGTGGTCAGGGATAAGGGAAAGCAAGGTCTGTCTGACTGACTCTTTGTCTCATCATCGTAATGGAAAAGTGAAACTTAGAAGTTAATGTGTGAGAGACCACATGATTATTCTGCAGAACAGAAAGAGCTTGTTCATCAAATTGAACTCTTTAATCTATGTTTATCTAACAATGATAGTTCCATCAACTCTTTACCACTTCACTTTTACCTAGTTCAAAAAGATGTCAAAACTGACACATTTTCTTTCTCAGGTTTTACCCTAGATTACATTTTGTTTAGCTTGTTTTTACCTGTAATATAGCAAAAGAATAAGCAAGGTAAGAGTATGTAGAGATACCAAGGGAACATTTCATGCAAAGATAGGCATAATACAGGATATAAATGGTATGGACCTAACAGAAGTAGAAGATATTAAGAAGAGATGTCAAGAATACACAGAAGAACTATACAAAAAAGATCTTCATGACCCAGATAATCAAGATGGTGTGATCACTGACCTAGAGCCAGACATCTTGGAATGAGAAGGCAAGTAGGCCTTAGGAAGCATCACTACAAACAAAGCTAGTGGAGGTGATGTCATTCAAGTTGAGCTATTTCAAATCCTAAAAGAGGATGCTGTGAAACTGCTGCACTCAATATTCCAGCAACTTTGGAAAACAGCAGTGGTCACAGGGCTGGAAAAGCCCTGTTTTCATTCCAATCCTGAAGAAAGCAATGCCAAAAAATGCTCAAACTACCACACAATTGCACTCATCTCACACAATAGCAACATAATGCTCAAAATTCTCCAAGCCAGGCTTCAATAGTACGTATACCATGAACTTCCAGATGTTCAAGCTGGTTATAGAAAAGGCAGAGGAACCAGAGATCATAGCCAGGACATGGAAGCAACCTAGATGTCCATCAGCAGACAAATGGATAAGAAAGCTGTGGTACATATACACAATGGAGTATTACTCAGCCATTAAAAAGAATACATTTGAATCAGTTCTAATGAGGTGGATGAAACTGGAGCTGATTATACAGAGTGAAATAAGACAGAAAGAAAAACACCAATACAGTACACTAATACATATATATGGAATTTAGAAAGATGGTAATGATAACCCTGTATGCGAGACAGCAAAAGAGACACTGATGTATAGAACAGCCTTTTGCACTCTGTGGGAGAGGGAGAAGGTGGGATGATTTGGGAGAATTGCATTGAAACATGTATAATATCATATAAGAAATGAATCGCCAGTCTTAAGTTTGATGCAGGATACAGGATGCTTGGGGCTGGTGCACTGGGATGACCCAGAGAGATGGTATAGGGAGGGAGGAGGGAGGGGGGTTCAAGATTGGGAACATGTGTACACCTG
>SJXQ01007386.1:0-15959 GCA_006408695.1 Aepyceros melampus | reverse complement strand
AGTACATCATGCAAAATGCTGGACTGGATGAAGCACAAGCTGGAATCAGGATTGCCGGGAGAAATTGCAACAACCTCAGATATGCAGATGACACCACCCTTATGGCAGAAAACAAAGAAGAACTAAAGAGCCCCTTGATGAAAGTGAAAGAGGAGAGTGAAAAAGTTGGCTTAAAGCTCAACATTCAGAAAATGAAGATCATGGCATCCAGTCCCATCACTTCATGGCAAACAGATGGGGAAACAATGGAAACAGCGAGAGACTAATTTTGGGGGCTCCAAAATCACTGCAGATGGTGACTGCAGCCATGAAATTAAAAGACGACTACTCCTTGGGAGGAAAGTTATGACCAACTTAGCATACTAAAAAGCAGAGACATTAATTTGCCAACAAAGGTCCATCTAGTCAAAGCTATGGTTTTTCCAATAGTCATGTATGGATGTGAGAGTTGGACTATGAAGAAAGCTGAGTGTCTAAGAATTGATGCTTTTGAAATGTGGTATTTGTGGAGACTCTTGAGAGTCCCTTAGACAGTAAGGAGATCCAACCCGTCCATCCTAAAGGAAGTCAGTCCTGAATATTCATTAGAAGGACTGATGATGAAGCTGAATGAAACTCCAGTACTTTGGCCACCTGATATAAAGGACTGACTCATTTACAAAACCCTGGTGCTGGGAAAGATTGAAGGTTGGAGGAGACGAGGATGACAGAGGATGTGATGGTTGGATAGCATCAATGGCTCAATGGACATGAATTTGAGTAAGTTCTGTTAGTTGGTGATGGACAAGGAAGCCTGGCGTGCTGGAGTCCATGGGGTCACAAAGAGTTGGACATGACTGAGCAACTGAACTGAACTGAACTGACTAAAGAGTATGTAACATTTGCTATTTTTATTGAGGACAAAGGAAAAAGTAATCTGAGGGATTTAGATTAGATATGAAGAAGATTTCTGGCTAGGATGTGTGCTGTACTGTGATCAAATTGATACTGTGAAATCCTTGGTATATTTTAAAGAGCTTTTAGTTCATCTGACATAGGCCGTGTGCTCAGATTATAGTCTGCTATGCTCCTTTGTCCATGGGATATTCCCACCAAGAATAGTGGAGTGGGTTGCTATTTCCTTCTCCACTGATATAGGTTAACAGTGTCTTAATTAGAACTCAAAAGTTGTTCAGGGTCCATCTTGGCCTTCAAATTAACATGCTACTTGAAAGGCAACATTGATGGTTTTCAAACTTTGGTCTTTGGCCAAAAAGTAAGTGGAACAGAAAAGAAAGAGGGAAGAGAGTTAATTTGGAAATTCTCAGGCAGCATCTGGGCTGGACACTGGAAATTCATCAATGAAGGCCATATGATGAGTGAGAAAAACGTACATAAATGGATTATTTGTAGTATAACACATTACAAATGTTCTGAAAGCTGTAATAAATTGGGGACATGATCATATTCCATGTAAGGGATGCAGGATCATGAAGGGCTTCAGGGCACAGGTGATGGCCTCTTGAGCTGAGACCTGAGATGTGCCAAGGCAGAGAGATGGTTGGGGGCAAGATAAGCTCATTCCAGGTAGAGGGAATGGTAATGTAAGCAAAGACACTGGGGTGTCAAACAGCAGGTTAGATTGGAGAACTGAAATAAGGTAGTACTATTGGGAGGTCATTTGGATAGTGTTGTGGAAGTGGTGAAAGAAAGAGATAGAAATAAGCCTTGAATACCAAGCTAGTGCTTTGAATGTGTATGCTGTAGGATAAGCATTTTTCAGTGCCTACACAAGAAGATTGCTTAAGCATTTAATAAAATTATAAACCCTTAGGTCTTACCTGTAGCTGCAGATTCAGAAGACTCTGGGCTAAGTAGGGGTGGGACAAAATCTCTGTAAAGTTGTCCCTCACTGTCCACAGAGGAATGGTTCTAGAGCTTCTGTGCATATGAAAATTCATAGATGCTCAAGTCACTTATATAAAATGACATCAGTTCAGTTCAGTTCAGTCGCTCAGTTGTGTCCGACTCTTTGCGACCCCATGAATCGCAGCATGCCAGGCCTCCCTGTCCATCACCAAGTCCTGGAGTTCACTCAGACTCGCGTCCATCAATATTTGGATATAACCTATGCACATCCTCCAGTATACTTTAAATCACGTCTAGATTACTTATAATACCTAATGCAATGTACTGTGTTACTGTGTGAATGTAAGCTTCTGTGCATATGAAAATTCATAGATGCTCAAGTCACTTATATAAAATGACATCAGTTCAGTTCAGTTCAGTCGCTCAGTTGTGTCCGACTCTTTGCGACCCCATGAATCGCAGCATGCCAGGCCTCCCTGTCCATCACCAAGTCCTGGAGTTCACTCAGACTCGCGTCCATCAATATTTGGATATAACCTATGCACATCCTCCAGTATACTTTAAATCACGTCTAGATTACTTATAATACCTAATGCAATGTACTGTGTTACTGTGTGAATGTACGCTTAGTTGTGTCTGATCTTTGTGACCCCATGGACTGTAGCCCAGCAAGTTCCTCTGCCCATGGGATTTTCTAAACAAGAATATTGGGGAAAATTGCTATTTTCTACTGCAGAGGATCCTCTTGACCCAGGGATTGAACTAGCATCTTTTGTGTCTCCTGCATTTGCAGGCAGATTCTTTACCACTGTGCCACCTAGGAAAAATATGATGTAAATGTTATATAAATTGTTGTACATATAGTGTAAATTCTATATAAGTGATTTCCAGCATGCAGCAAATTCAAGTTTTGTTTTTTGGAACTTTCTGGAATTTTTTAAAGAATATTTTTGAGCTGCAGTTGGTTGAACCTGTGGGTGCAGAATCTGAAGATATGGAAGGTCAATTGTATTGCTAACTAGCTACTCAAGGAATTATGATACATCAGTGAATAAGGTCATTACTGTAAACCATGGGGAGTTCTGAGAACTCTTAAGAAGAGGAATTACAGAAAAAAATATTTTAGACAGGATTCCTCTGTGATCCAGTGTGTTTTGTGGATTGGAGAACATCAGACAGTAGGCAGAAAGACTTGAATAAGAGCGGCAGTTATTTTGAAGGTTGATTTCTGTGTGTGTGTGTGTGTGTGTGTGTGTGTGTATTTGTGTGGCAGGGTATAACTTAGGTAGTAAAATTAGCAGATACTAGTCACTAATGACCGGATATGGATAGTTCATGGGATACAGTGAGGAAGTGTATTACATTAAATACAAGATGGCTTATAGTTTTCTGGGTTGAATCATTGGAGACTACCATCCCCTGTGAGAAACTATGGTCTAATAATTGATCTTGGAGTTAGAGAGACCCGAGTTCAAACCTTACAACCATCATTTACTGTCTATGGGTCTTGAGAAGCACGTGTTAGCTGTTATTATTATGCCATATGTTGGGATAGTATACTGGATTGAGATGAGATAGGGGATTTTTATTCCCTGCCAATGACACCCTCTCCTCACAATCAAAATCAGTATTTTGACACTTTCCCAAGTGTCAAGTTAATACCTAGCCTTGTCTTGCCTTGGGGCAGGCCTTGTTCTTTATGTGTTTAAGAGAACAGGGTAAGACCTGTTGCTGGTGAGTGTCTCAATGAAGCTGTTTTCTTGGAGCTTGTAGGTTCTTTTGACCAACATTAAATGCCTAACCTTGGATTTCCCAGTTGTGAACTGAGCTTGGAATCTCATCAGCATTCATTCCTCCCCATGTTGTGCCTGCTCTCATGGTGCTATCTTCCTTCTTTGGGTTTCTGAAGCCCTCAGACACTGCTGAACATTTTGACATTTCTTAAGCTACATTGTATTTTTGCTGCCTCAGACCAAGTCACAAAAGTACTTTAAAGATAAAGTTATTTTTTTCAGTGCTTTCGTAAGTTTTTCCACAAAGGATAGCAGTGATTGCTTCTCCTCTGCCTTAACCAGTAGTATCTGACAGTGTAGGAGGCAGTATGGTGTATTTCAGAGCTCACTGAAATAGGAGCTAGATATCCTGGACTCTAGTCCTGAGGAGAAGTTGTGATGGCATGAGAAAATTGGGGATAAATGACCTTTTATATGTTCCAGGCCCTCTTCCATGTTATCTGACATTTGTCACAAAACTCCTTTAAGGCTGATATACTGTTTTCCCCATTTTGTAGATAATGAAACTGATGGTAGGGCATTAGGTTCATTTTGTGCCCAACATCACATAGCTAGTGATCAGTAATGTGTGTGTGTGTGTGTGTGTGTGTGTGTGTGTGTGTGTGTGTTTGGTCAGTCATACAGTCATGTCTGACTCTTTGCGACACTATGGACTGTAGTCCACCAGGCTCCTCTGTCCATGGAATTTTCCAGGCAAGAATGTTGGAGTGGGTTGTCATTTCATACTCTAGAGGCTCTTCCTGACCCAGGGATCAAACCTACATCTCTTGCATCTTCTGCATTAACAGACAGAATTTTTTTTTACCACTGTACCACCTGATAAGCCCCAGTGATCAGTAATAGATTCAAATCCAAGTCTCTGGGCCCCCAAAGCCTTTTTCTTTTTCTTGTGACACTGCAACTTACTATAAAACACCATCTACTCTGAGCTTTAAAAAATTCTTTTTGTAAAATGGATGCTGTGACCTTTGCTCTGTATGATGATAAATCTTGATAAATCTTGTAAAACAAGACTTAGGATATGGGACGGCAGTATTTGTATCTTTGGGTCTTTAATGTATTCTAAGTGCCTCTCAAGTGTCTGCCACATTGTAGCATGCATGTGTGTGTGTGCTAAGATGCTTCAGTTATATCTGACTCTTTGCAATCCTATGGACTGTAGCCTGACAGGCTCCTCTGTTCATGGGATTCTCCAGGCAAGAATACAAAAGTGGGTTGCCATTTCCTTTTCCAGCCACAGAGTAGAGCACTCAATAAATATTGCTGATTCTTTCTAGTAAGAAGAAGGTAGTTTCATAATGGATGAAATACATTTTGGGAGCTGCTATACTGTTTAATGCTATTACCATTTTTTTGAAGGGTCCTGGAATATAGCTGAGTGACTGATGTTAGTCATTATATAGATTTTTCATAGGTTGACTATTCTAGACACTAGGTCCTATGAAAACTTAGTGTGCAGAATGTAACTAGAAATATTGTTCTACATCAGAATTCTGGCATAGGAATCCTAATATTTGGGTTCTACTCTCAGGCCCAGCTCTGAAATTTTTTTTCTCCAGGTCAGTTCTCTGTACTTTCTCAGCCCCCAAATTTTCTCCCTGAACAATAAGGGAGTTAAACTACAGGAGGGAGTTTCAGCCTTGATTGGAAATTAAATTACTTTGAGGAGCTTTGAAAAATTTGGATTCCCAGACTCCACCCTAGTTAAATTAAATCAAAATTGGGATTGTGGGGAGATGCCTTGGCATCTCCATTGCATGGGAAACTCCTCTAGTAATTTTGCTGTGTACCCAGGCACCTCACTCCAGTACTCTTGCCTGGAAAATCCCATGGATGGAGGAGCCTGGTGGGCTGCAGTCCACAGGGTCACAAAGAGTTGAACACGACTGATTGACTTCACTTTCACTTCTCACTTTCATGCATTGGAGAAGGAAATGGCAACTCACTCCAGTGTTCTTGCCTGGAGAATCCCAGGGGCGGGGGAGCCTGGTAGGCTGCCATCTATGGGGTCGCACAGAGTCAAACACGACTGACGCGACTTAGCAGCATCAGCAGCAGCAAGGATGAGAAACACTACACTAGATGATCTCTCAGAGCCTCCAGCCCTGACAGTCACTGAGAAGCAGTGCCATATAGATAGCATGGTGAAGTTAGTCAGATATGCGTTCAAGTCCTAACTTTTCTACTTTATTAGCTGTGTGATCTTGAAGAAATTGTTCAATGCCTCTGGCTCTTCTTTTTAATATATATTCTACACATTCTGCAGTAGTGGTTGTGGTGATTATGCACTTTCAACAGTGCTTAACACACAGTATGCCTTCAGTAAATAATACTTTTAGTATCAGATTTCAAATGGAGGCTATGAGGAAAATATTGGTCTAGTAATATTTGACAGGTAAATTAAAATCAAGTTGTTTTCTCATTTTCTGCTTTCTTGGCAATGGATTCTGGAAACAAAGAATGTGGAAACAGCTCTCAGCCCTCAGATTTGATGACACTGCAGAAAGGAATCTGGCTAGCTCTTATGTGACCAATTGGCTCTGATGGCTCAGAAGCCATTGGGAAGATTTTGGCTCACAGAATACTGCAGATGTAACTTGGGAATTATAAGGACATGACTGTAGTAAGGATTCACTGTTCAGCCCCATTTCTGAGAGTGATTTATGTGGAAAAGGACAGCCTTGACATTTTGGTGGGGTACACTGATTTAAAAAAAATGTGTTGCTGTCTTAGCATGCTCATCAGTGATAAAAACTGCAGGAAAATGAAAATCACAAGTAGGCCTGTAACTGCCTGGTGCATAGTGATGTATTTTTCTATTTGTCATTGTGTATTGTGCAAAGCAGTCTCTGAATGTCAGGTTTGAGACTTGAGTATGCATTAGAGCTATGGGCATCTGATCTATTCTAGAGTAACTGATGAATATGTACAACATCTAGCCTGGTTAGTAATTGGATATAGTAAATGGTGGGCTTTACTCCCTGAACCCCTCAGGCAACACACACATTTTCTGATTCTATAGTAATCACCATCTTGGCCCCTTTTATAGTACTTTTTTGCTATATCTTGCATTGATCATTCAGATACTTGTCATGGACCAAAATGAGCCCATGAAAGCTCTAAAGGACATGGGCTGTGTCTTTCTCATCTTCATGTAACCACCATTTAGCAGAGCTCTCCATAATATATGAATCTTATGAATTTTTGAATGGGTGAAAGAAAAGTATTAACAACTTCTTCCCCCCCCCTTTCTGATGTATGATGAGGATTAGTGTGTGTGTATTGGGGGAGGAGTGATTCTTGTATCACATGAAATATAAACTGACTTGGAAAACAAGGCTTCAAGAATGGTAAAGTGAATACTGCCATAAATCTACTTTTTCTTAAAACCAACATACACACTAGAAAAAATTGTGAATATTAACTTTTCCAGAAATCTGGAAAGGAAAAAAAGGCTTACAACTAATTCGAGGAACATTTACTCAAGTAAATCTGCTGTATGTTCTCTGATCATAATAGAAGTAACTAGGTATCACTACCAGAAGGAAAGCTGTGAAACACAATCCTAAATAAATAATGGGTCAAAAAAAATCACATCAGAAATAAGAACATAATTGAGGTAAATAAAAGAAAATTGTGACATTACTAAACTTATGGGATACACATATGCTAAAGCAGTATTTAAAGAGAAATTTATAGCTACAAATGCCTGTTTCTAAGGTCTGAATATTTTTATCCCCACATAAATCTATACGTTGAAATCCTAATGCCCTATATAACGCTATTAGAAGTTGGGACCTTTAGGAAATAATAAGTCTATGAGCGTGGCACCCGCATTGAGTGGAATTAGTTCTCTTATAAAAGGCCTCAGAAAGCTTGCTTGTCCTTCTGCCATTTTGTAAAGGAAATCAGTCCTGAATATTTATTGAAGGACTGATGCTGAAGCTGAAGCTCCAATAATTTGGCCACCTGATGAGAAGAGCTGACTCATTGGAAAAGACCCTGATGCTGGGGAAAATAGAAGGCAGGAGGAGAAGGGGACGACAGAGGATGAGATGGTTGGATGGCATCACCGATTCAATCAACATGAGTTTGAACAAGCTTTGGAAGATGGTGAAGGACAGGGAGGTCTGGCATGCTGTGAGTTGCAAAGAGTTGGACATGACTGAGCAATGAACTGAACTGATTACCAATCCTTCACAAACTCTTCCAAAAACTACAAGTGAAAACATTTCCTCCAAATTTCTGTGATTCTCAAAAACCAAAGATATCAAACACACACACACACACACACACACACACACACACACACACAAACTATAGATCATTTTTGAACATAGATTTTAAAAAAGTTCTCAACAAAATAATAGCAAACCAGCATCAAATAAAGAGCAGTATAGTGACCAAGTAGGGTTTATATCAAGAATGTAAAATTGAGATCTATCTCAGGAAAGTAAGGTTAGAAAATCAACTAATAAGTATAATGCACTATAGTTAAGAGAACAAAGGCATCATGATCATCTCAATAGATGCTGAAAATAATTGGAAAAATCTCTAATACTTTTTCATGATTAAATTAGTAACAAGGAAAAGTAAAAAACTTGCTCTAACTGAAGATTGGTATCTATGAAAAACCAGCAGCTATCATAATTACTGGGATTCCCTGGTGGCTCAGTGGTAAAGAATCCTCCTTCCATGCAGGAACCACAAGAGATGTGGGTTTGATCTCTGGATCAAGAAGATCCCCTAGAGTAGGGCATGGCAATCCACTCCACTATTTTTTTATTTTTATTTTTTTTTGAGAATCTCCTGGACAGAGGAGCGTGCCAGGCTACAGTCCACAGGGTCTCAAAGAGCAGACACGACTGAAGCGACTTAGCACACAAGCATGCATCATATTTAAGAGTGAAAGAATGAAAGATTTCCCTGTAAGAGCAAATCGAGGCAAAGATGTTCACTGTCACCATTTCTATTCACCAGTGTATTAGAGAATATATCTAGGGAAAATAGATAAGGAAAAGAAAGTAAAAATCATCCAGATTGTAGAAGAAGTAAGAAAAACATTTTTATTAAGATGACAAATTTCTAGAAAGATTCAACCTGCCAAGAATGAATCAAGAGGTAATAAATAATTTGCACAGATCAATGACTAGAAGTGAAAGTGGTTTTTAATAAAAACAAAAATCTTCCAGCAAACAAAATCAGGACTGGAGGACTTCATAGGTGAATTCCTACAAACATAAAATGAAAAATTAATACTATTATTTTCAAAATATTACCAAAAAATTGAAGAGAATGAAAGATGCCCAAATTCATTCTAGGAGGCCACATTTACACTGATACCAAAAAACAGACAAAGACACTATAAAAAAGAAAGTTCAGTTCAGTTCAATAGCTCAGTCATGTCTGACTCTTGGCAACCCCATGGACTGCAGCAGGCCAGGGTTAGGATGGACTGGTTTTATTTCCTTGTAGTCCAAGGGACTCTCAAGAGTCTACTCCAACATCACAATTCAAAAGCTTCAATTCTTCAAGTTCAGCTTTCTTTATGGTCCAACTCTAACATCCATACACGAATCCTAGAAAAACCACAGCTTTGACTAGATGGACATTTTTCTTCAAAGTAATGTCTCTGCTTTTTAATATGCTGCCTAGATTGGTCATAGTTTTTCTTCCAAGGAACAAAGTCTTTTAATTTTATAGCTGCAATCACCATCTGCAGTGGTTTTGGAGCCCAAGAAAATAAAGCCTCTCACTGTTTCCATTATTTTCCCATCTGTTTGCCACGAAGTGATGGGACCAGATGCCATGATCTTCATTTCTTGAATGTTGAGTTTTCAGCCAACTCTTTCACTCTCCTCTTTCACTTTCATCTAGAAGCTCCTCAGTTCCTCTTTGCCTTCTGGCACAAGGGTTGTGTCATCTGCATGTCTGAGGCTATTGATATTTCTCCTGGCAATCTTGATTCAAGCTTGTGCTTCATCCAGCCTAGCATTTCACGTGATGTATTCTGCATAGAAGTTAAATAAGCAGGGTAACAATATACAGCCTTGATATACCCCTTTCCCAGTTTGGAGCCAGTCCATTGTTCCATGTCTGGAACAGTGCTTCTTAACATGCATATAGATTTCTCAAGAGGCAGGTAAGGTGGTCTAGTATTCCCATCTCTTGAAGAATTTTCCATAGTTGTTGTCATCCACACTAGTCAAAGGCTTTGGTGTAGACAATAAAGAAGTAGATGTTTTTCTGGAACTCTCATGCTTTCTCAGTGATCCAACAGATGTTGGCAATTTGATCTCTGGTTCCTCTGCCTTTTCTAAATCCAGCTTGAATATCTGGAAGTTCATGTTTCATGTACTGATGAAGCCTGGCTTGGAGAATTTTGAGTATTACTTTACTAGTGTGTGAGATAAGCTCAGTAGTTTGATAGTTTCAACATTCTTTGACTTTGCCCTTCTTCGGAGCTGGAATGAAAACTGACCTTTTCTAGTCCTGTGGTCACTGCTGAGTTTTCCAAATTTGCTGGCATATTGAGTACAGCACCTTAACAGCATCATCTTTTAGGACTTGAAGTAGCTCAACTGGAATTTCCATCATCTCCACTAGCTTTGTTAATATTAATACTTCCTAAGGCCCACTTGAATTCAGACTCCAGGATGTCTGGCTCTAGATGAGTGATCACACCGTCGTGGTTATATGGGTCATGAATCTTTTTTGTATGTTTCTTCCATGTATTCTTGGCACATTTTCTTAATATCATCTGCTTCTGTGAAGTCCATACCACTTCTGTCTTTTATTGTGCCCATTGTTGCATGAAATGTTCCCTTGATATTTCTAATTTTATTGAAGACATCTCTAGTCTTTCCCATTCTGTTGTTTTCCTCTATTTATTTGTATTGATCACTTAGGAAGACTTTCTTCTCTCTCCTTGTTATTCTTTGAAACTCTGCACTCAGGTGGGTATATCTTTCCTTTCTCCTGACTTTTGCTTCTCTTCTTTTCTCAACTATTTGTAAGGCTTCCTCAGGCAACCATTTTGCCTTTTTGCATTTCTTTTTCTTGGGGATAGTCTTGATCACTGCGTCCTGTACAATGTCACAAACCTCCATCCATAGTTCTTCAGGCATTCTGCCTATCAGATCTAATCCCTTGAATCTATTTATCAGTTTCACTGTATAATTATAAGGGATTTTATTTTGGTCATCTGTAATGGTCTAGTGGTTTTCTCTACTTTCTTCAATTTACTTCTGAATTTGGGATTAAGGAGTTCATGATCTGAGCCACATTCAGCTCCCAGTCTTGTTTTTGCTGACTGTATAGAGCTCTTCCATCTTCTACTGCAAAGACTATAATCAATCTGATTTTGGTATTGACCATCTGATGATATCTATGTATAGAGTTGTCTCCTGTTAAACTTTGTCTTGCTTCATTTTGTACTCCAAGGCCAAATTTGCCTGTTACTCCATGTATCTCTTGACTTCTTACTTTTGCATTCCAGTCCACTATAATGAAAAGCACTTTTTTTTTTGGTGTTAATTCTAGAAGTTCTTGTATGTTTTCATGAAACTGTTCACCTTCAGCTTCTTCAGCATTACTGGTCAGGGCATACACTTGGATTATTGTAATATTGAATGGTTTGCCTTGGAAATGAGATCATTCTGTTGTTTTTGAGACTGCATCCAAGTACTGCATTTTGGACTCTTATTGACTATGGTGGCTACTCCATTTCTTCTAAGGGATTCTTGCCCACAGTAGATATGATGTTCATCTGAATTAAATTCACTTATTCCTGTTCATTTTAGTTCCCTGATTCCTAAGATGTCGATGATCACTCTTGCCATATCTTGTTTCATCACTTCCAGTTTACTTTCATTTGTGGATGTAACATTCCAGGTTCCTATGCAATGTTCTTTACAGCAACTGACTTTACTTCCATCTCACATCTACACCTGGGCATTGTTTTAGCTTTGGCTTAATCTCTTCATTATTTCTAGAATTGTTTCTCCACTCTTCTCCAGTAGCATATTGGGCACCTACCAACTTGGGGAGATCAGCTTTCAGTTATTGGTTAATTCTTTGATGAATATAGATGCAAAATTCTCAACAAAGTGTTAGCAAACTGAATCCAACAATATACAAAAACCATCATGTACCATGATCAAGTTGCATTTATTCCAAGAATACAAAGATAGTTCATCATTCACAAATCGTTCATTAACTTAGGAAAACAAAGGATGAATAAAAAAGTAAAATTGTCACCATTTGCAGATTACATCGGAGAAGGCAATGGCACCCCACTCCAATAGTCTTGCCTGGAAAATCCCATGGATGGAGAAGCCTGGTAGGCTACAGTCCATGGGGTCTTTGAGAGTCAGACATGACTGAACGACTTCACTTTCACTTTTCACTTTCATGCACTGGAGAAGGAAATGGCAAACCACTCCAGTGTTCTTGCCTGGAGAATCCCAGGGACGGAAGAGCTTGGTGGGCTGCCGTCTATGGGGTTGCACAGAATTGGACATGACTGAAGTGACTTAGCAGCAGCAGCAGCAGCTTTCTTTATGGTCCAACTCTCACATCCATACATGACTACTGAAAAAACCATAGCTTTGACTAGATGGCTCTTTGTTGGAAAAGTAATGTCTCTGCTTTTTAATGTGCTGTCTAGGTTGGTTATAGCTTTTTTTAAAAGGAGCAAGTGTCTTAATTTCATGGCTGCATTCACCATCTGCAGTGGTTTTGGAGCCTAAGAAAATAAAGTCTGTCATTGTTTCCCCATCAATTTGCCATGAAGTGATGGGACCAAATCTTTGTTTTTTGAATGTTGAGTTTTAAGCCAGCTTTTTCACTCTCTTATTTCACATTCCTCAAGAGGATCTTTATTTCTTCACCTTCTGCCATAAAGGTGGTGTCATCTGCATAACTGAGGTATTGATAGTTCTCCCGGCAAACTTGCTTTCAGCTTGTGCTTCATCCAGCCCAACGTTTATCATGATGTACTCTGCCTTTAAGTTAAATAAGCAGGGTGACAATATACAGCCTTGACATACTCCTTTCTCAATATGGAACCTGTCTGTTGTTCCATGTCTTGTTCTAACTGTTGTTTCTTGACCTACATATAGATTTCTCAGTTAGGCACATAATGTGATCTGATATTCTCATCTCTTGAAGAATTTTCCACAGTTTGTTGTGATCCACACAGTCAAAGCCTTTGCTATAGTCAACAAAGCAAAAGTAGATATATTTCTGAAATCTCTTGCTTTTTTCTGTGATCTAGCAGATGTTGGCAATTTGATCTCTGGTTCCTCTGTCTTTTCTAAATCCAGCTTGAACATCTGGAAGTTCATGGTTCATGTACTGTTGAAGCCTGGCTTGGAGACGTTTAAGCATTGCTTTGCTAGCATGTGAGATGAGTGCAACTGTGTGGTAGTTTGAACATTCTTTGGCATTGTCTTTCTTTGGGATTGGAATGAAAACTGATCTTTTCCAGTCCCGTGGCCACTGCTGAATTTTCCAAATTTTCTGGCATATTGAATGCAGCACTTTAACAGTATCATCTTTTAGAATTTGAAATAGCTCAGCTGAGAATTCCATCACCTCCACTAGCTTTGTTCACAGTGATGCTTCCTAAGGCCCACTTGACTTCAGACTCCAGGATGTCTGGCTGTAGGTAAGTGTTCACACCATCTTGGTTATCTGGGTCATGAAGATCTTTTTTGTATAGTTTTTCTGTGTATTCCTGTCACCTCTTCTTAATATCTTCTGCTTCTCTCAGGTACATATAATTTTGGTCCTTTATTTTACCCATCTTTGCATGAAATATTTCCTTGGTATCTCTAATTTTCTTGAAAACATCTCTAGTCTTTCCATTCTCTTCTTTTCCTCTATTTCTTTGCATTGATCACTGAAGAAGACATTCTTATCTCTCCTTGCTATTCTTGGAACTCTGCATTCAAGTGGGTATATCTTTCCTTCTCTCCTTTGCCTTTAGCTTCTCTTCTTTTCTCAGCTATTTATAAGGCCTCCTCTAACAACCATTATGCCTTTATGCATTATTTTTCTTGAGGATAATCTTGATAAGTCTCCTCTACAATGTCCTGAATCTCCATACATAGTTATTCTGGTACTCTATCAGATCTGATCCCTTGAATCTATTTGTCATTTCCAGTGTATAATAGTAAGGGATTTGATTTAGGTCATACCTGAATGGTCTAGTGGTTTTCCCTACTTTCTTCAGTTTAAGTCTGAATTTGGCAATAAGAAGTTCATGATCTAGCCACATTCAACTCCTGGTCTTGTTTTTGCTGACTGTATAGAGCTTCTCTATCTTTGGCTGTAAAGAATATAATCAATCTGCTTTTGGTATTGGCCATATGATGACTTCCATGTGTAGAGTCGTCTCTTGTGTTTTTGGAAGAGGGTGTTTGCTATAACCGATGTCTTTTCTTGGCAAAACCCTGTTGGTCTTTGCCATGCTTTATTTTGTACTCCAAGGCCAAATTTGCCTTTTACTCCAGGTAACTCTTGACTTTCTACTTTTGCATTCCATCCCCTATGGTGAAAAGGGCATATTTTTTTCAGTTAATTCTAGAAGTTCTTATTGGTCTTTATAAAACCATTCAACTTCAGTTTATTCAGCATTAGTGGTTGGGGCACAGACTTGGATTACTCTGATATTGAATGGTTTGCCTTGGAAACCAACAGAGATCATTCTGTCATTTTTGAGATTGCACCCAAGTATTGCATTTTGAACTCTTTTGTTGACTATGAGAGTTACTGCATGTCTTCTAAGGGATGCTTGCCCACGGTAATACATATAATGTTCATCTGAATTAAATTCACCCATTCAAGTCCATTTTCGTTCACTGATTCCTAAAATATCAATGCTCACTGTTGCTATCTCCTGTTTGACCACTTCCAATTTACCTTGATTCATGGACATAACATTCCAGATTCCTATGAGATATTGTTCTTTACGGCATCGGACTTTACTTCCATCACCTGAATCTTTTACCATTCATTTGTTTGGGACTTTTTGTGTTTTCTGGACATTAGTGTCCTCTTCCTTTCCCTAGTTAGGGAAGTTTTCAGCTTTTTTTCTTCAAATAAGCTATATGCCCATTTATCTTTGTCTTCTCTTTCTGGAATCCCTATAATGTGATTAGTTGTATGCTTTATGTTTTCCCATACATCTTTTAAACTTTTCTCATTTAGATATTTAAATATAAATATAAATATAAATAATCTTCAGCCTGGATAATTTCCACTAGTTTATATTCCAGTTTGGTGATTCATTCTTTGTACCACCTAATCTATGGTTGATTCCTTCTAATCTATGTTTTATTTTAGTTGTATTCTTCAGCTCTGTTTGATTTTTCTCTATATTTTCTATATCTTTTTAAAAATCTGTTTAACCATTCTTTTCCCAAGTTCATCGAGGACCTTTATTATCATTAACTTGAACTTTTTTTTAAATACAGTGTTTATCTCCATTTCATTTAGTTCATTATCTGAGATTTTGTTTTGTTCCTTCATTTGGAATATATTCTGTCTCCTCATTTTACCTAATTTTCTGTTTTTATTCTGCTTATAAGGCAGATCAGTTATTGTGTTTCACAGTCTTGGTGAAGTTATCTAATATAGAGAATGTTCCATGAGACCCAGAAGCACTTCCCCTCTGTTCATCAGAGAAATATGTTCTGATGGTGCCCCCTTATATATGTATATACCCTTCTGTTGTGACAAGGCTGAATGCTGGTAGGTGTGGTTGATTTCTAGCTTGGTTGGCTGCCAGGCCTTCCTTTGTGCAGTGGCTGCCAGCATGATGGTGGGTGGGGCTATATCCTGACTCAGCTGGCAGTGTGTCCAAAGGCTTCCTGGGGCTAGTGCCAACCCCTGATAGGCAGAGCTTGGCCCTGATATGGCTGGCTTCACATACTGTGAGGTTCCAAGCCTGGTACCAGCTTGTGGATGGGGAGGGCTGAGGCTTGGTGCAGCTTGTTCTGTGGCCCCAGGAGTCTTGGTGCTGGTGCTGACTGACTGGTGTGTGGAGTTGGGTTCTGTTGTGAGAATCTTTAGCATTGTTAAGACGGTAATATTTTCCATGGATTCAAGGCATGTTTCTCAAAATCCCACTGTCTTCTCAGCAAAGATGTAAGCTGCTATACCTCCAGAATACCATGGAATCTTCATAGCAGTCTTGTGAGTTCTGTATTTCTTTATACATTTTGCACATGAAGAAATTTAAGCAAAATTATTTATTCAGTGACTTATTATAAAATGGCAAAGATGACCATGAAAACCATATGGTCTACCTGT
>SJXQ01007385.1:0-13380 GCA_006408695.1 Aepyceros melampus | reverse complement strand
TAGCACTGTTTTACAGTGTCCCACAGGTTTTGGGTTGTTGTGTTTTCATTTTCATTCGTTTATATGCATATTTTGATTTCTTTTTAAATTTATTTTGTGATTTGTTGGTTATTCAGCAGAATGTTGTTCAGCCTCCATATGTTGGAATTTTTAATAATTTTTCTACTGTAATTGAGATCTAATCTTACTGCATTGTGGTCAGAAAAGATGCTTGGAATGATTTTGATTTTTTTGAATTTACCAAGGCTAGATTTATGGCCCAGGATGTGATCTTTTGTGTTTTAGAAAATTAATTGAACCTGAGGAGTAAGTCAGTCAATCACAACTACAGGGAACAATTCAGCCTAATGACTGGCGTCTGAAGTCCAGGTCTCATGGAAACCTTCAGCCTGTAGCTGGTGGGTGAGAAGCACAGGTAATAACCTTGGCTTGTGGCTGGCATCTGAAGTAGGTGGGGATACAGTCTTGTATTAATAGAATTGAATCCTTACCCTATGGAATCTGATGCTATCATGAGGTAGATAGTTTGAGAATTGAGGTATATTGTAGACACATAGGTAGTGTCATCAAGTCTTGCTTGGTGATACTGGGGACTCCCCACTAATGGAACTGGGTATAGAATACTTCAGACTCTTTTGTGTTAGATAGAAATTATGGCAAAATGTGTATATTTGAATTCTTTCCAAGTGAAAATATTGACCATAACCCCAAATGATGGTTTATTTGCCATCAATTTCAGATCTCAGCTCAAGTGCCAATTTCACAGTGAATATTCAGATGATTCCCTCACCAATATGTTAGATTTCTTACTTACATGCTTTCATAATTTATAGTTGAATATTTATTTGTATGTTTATTGAATTAAAGAATGTTTCCTTCACTAGACTGTATGTTCCCTGAAAAGAGGAACTGAGTCTGATTTTGCTTTCAGGCTTAGTCTAAGGCCAAAAAACAGTAGCTAGTCAACAAATATTTGTTTAGTGAATAAAATTATAATTTGTGATATAGCACCTGGTATAGTTCCATTCACATATAATGCATAATATGTAGCAAAATACATAATGTGAACTACTTAATATATTTACCTTAATATATGTATACTATTTAATGTGCTAAAGGAAGAGATTGCTGACTATTTGCCTGACAGACATTTGTCATTCAGTTTAATGGCAACTATTATTTTATTCAGGGCAGTGACTGTCTGATTAAAATATCTTATTCTCTTGAATCTCTCAGAGTTAGTTGTGACCAGTGAGATAGAAGCAGATGCATTCTCTGAGATTTCTTGGAAAATTTTCTAAAGAAAGCTGACTCAAATGTGTAGTGTCTATATTTTTCTGTCTTACTCTATGTGCTTTTTTTTTTTTTTTCTGAGAACTGCTTAAAACTTGAGCAAGATGATTTTAGATAACTTGGACTGTGGAGTGATCTTGAAGATATTAGCCAGAGGTTAGAATTAGGTATCACAAAGATACAAGGAGGGTACACTAATCAGTCTACTTTATAATTTTTTTACTCAAGAAAGAAAATTATACTCTCTATATACAATCAATATATTACTTGGTAAAATTACTGCAGTTGTAATGACTAAATATTCTGTAACAGGAAAAGTGGTGGAGTATGCATTCAGGGATTAGTTGAATTGTCAACTAGTAAAATAATGATGTGCTGACTGCAAAATCTATCTTGAAGAGATGAGAGACAATATGGGAATGTATATTGGTGCAGTCATTATGGAAAACAGTAGAGTTTCCTCAAAATATTAAAATTAATAATAGAACTTCTATGTTAGTCTCTCAGTCATGTCCGACTCTTTGTGACCCCATGGACTGTATAGCTTACCACTCTCCTCCGTCCATGCGATTCTTCAGGCAAGAGTACTGGAGTGGGTTGCCATTTCCTTCTCCAGGAGATCTTCCCAACGCAGGGATTGAACCCGGGTCTCCCACATTGTAGGCAGACGCTTTACCATCTGAGCTACCAGGGAAGAACATCTATGCATATGTGAATTCATGCTAACTTGCTTCAGTCATGTCCAACTCTTGTGACCCAAAGACTATATTCTACTTTGTCCGTGAGATTCTCCAGTCAGCAATACTGGAGTGGGCTAGTATGCCCTTCTGCAGAAGATCTTCCAGACTCAGGGACTGAACCCATGTTTCCTGCAGTTCTGCATTGCAGGCAGATTCTTTATTGCTGAGCCACTAGTAACACAATGGAATATTGCTTACACATAAAAAATAAAATAAAATTCTGCCATCTGCAACAACATGGGTGACATAGAAAATATTATACTACTGAAATAAATCAGACAAAGACAAATTCTGTATGTTATCACTTGTATGTAAAATCTAAAAAATAAGAAAAATGAATATATATACATATGTGAACTAGAAATAGTTCTAAATAAAAGCCCATACTTATTGATCAGTTCCTTTTCATTTTCCTGACTATTGATCTGCTTCTGTCTCTATGAACTCATCTGTTCTTGAATATTGCTTACACATAAAAAATAAAATAAAATTCTGCCATCTGCAACAACATGGGTGACATAGAAAATATTATACTACTGAAATAAATCAGACAAAGACAAATTCTGTATGTTATCACTTGTATGTAAAATCTAAAAAATAAGAAAAATGAATATATATACATATGTGAACTAGAAATAGACTCAAAGATATAAAGATCAAACTAATTCATACCAGATGGGCTAGGGATAGGGGAAAAAGAAAGACAGGGGTGTGGATTAAGAGATACAAACTACTGCATATGAAATAGATAAAATGCAAGGATATATCTTAGAGAACAGGGAAACAGTCATTGTATAATAACCTTAAATGGATTATAATCTCTAAAATGATTGAGTCACTATGTTGTACACTTGAAATTAATGTTACATTTTAAATCAACTATACTTCAATAAAAAAGAGAAATGATCCATAATAAACTGTGATTTAATTTGGCAAAAGGAGATGCATTTATTATATTGTTTTCTGGAGAATGATTGTAACAACAGAAACTTCTGAGGATGTGTAGTTTTAGGTAAAATGAGATTTTTAAAAGATATGTTGAAATTAAACTAATGGTATAACAGGTTAAGGTATTTAATATGCACAACTGGAATGCTAGAACACACTGAATATGACACATCAGTTTACAAAACACTCCTCAATCATTTCTGGCAGGGGACTTGGAGGGAATTTAGTTCCAATAAATACTCTGCTCACCAGAGCAATTCTATCAGTTCAGTTCAGTTGCTCAGTCATGTCCAACTCTTTGCGACCCCATGAATCACAGCATGCCAGGCCTCCCTGTCCATCACCAACTCCCGGAGTTCACTCAGACTCACATCCATTGAGTCCGTGATACCATCCAGCCATCTCATCCTCAGTCGTCCCCTTCTCCTCCTGCCCCCAATCCCTCCCAGCATCAGGGTCTTTTCCAATAAGTCAGCTCTTCGCATGAGGTGGCCAAAGTACTGGAGCTTCAGCTTCAGCATCAATCCTTCCAAAGAAATCCGAGGTAATTCTATCAGTTCAGTTCAGTTGCTCAGTCATGTCCAACTCTTTGCGACCCCATGAATCACAGCATGCCAGGCCTCCCTGTCCATCACCAACTCCCGGAGTTCACTCAGACTCACATCCATTGAGTCCGTGATACCATCCAGCCATCTCATCCTCAGTCGTCCCCTTCTCCTCCTGCCCCCAATCCCTCCCAGCATCAGGGTCTTTTCCAATAAGTCAGCTCTTCGCATGAGGTGGCCAAAGTACTGGAGCTTCAGCTTCAGCATCAATCCTTCCAAAGAAATCCGAGGGCTGATCTCCTTCAGAATGGACTGTTTGGATCTCCTTGCAGTCCAAGGGACTCTCAAGAGTCTTCTCCAACACCACAGTTCAAAAGCATCAATTCTTTGGTGCTCAGCCTTCTTTACAGTCCAACTCTCACATCCATACATGACCACAGGAAAAACCATAGCCTTGACTAGACGGACCTTAGTCAGCAAAGTAATGTCTCTGCTTTTGAATATACTATCTAGGTTGGTCATAACTTTTCTTCCAAGGAGTAAGCGTCTTTTAATTTCATGGCTGAAGTCACCATCTGCAGTGATTTTGGAGCCCCCCAAAATAAAGTCTGACACTGTTTCTACTGTTTCCCCATCTATTTCTCATGTGTAGTTATATAAACAGAATATTTATATATTCCTATAAACAATGCTCATCAGTACACTCTGGAAATTGTTCCTTAATTTTTTTCTTTAAGATAAATCCATATAACATAAAATTAACCATTTAAAGTGAACAACTTGGGTATTCCAGTGGCTAAGACTGTACTCCCAATGTAAGAGGCCTTAGTTTTATCCCTGATTAGAGAAATATATCCCAAATACAGCAACTAAGAATCCACATGCTTCAACTAAAAAGCTCACATTCTGCAGAGAAAATTGAAGATCCTGCATGCCACAACTAAGGCCTGCTGCAGCCAAATAAATAAATCTTAAAAAAAAAAAAAATGAAGTGAACAAGTGAGTGGTGTTTAGAGCTCACAGTATTATACAACCGTCATTTCTATCAAGTTTCAAAAGGTTCTCATCACTTCTAAATAAAAGCCCATACTTATTGATCAGTTCCTTATCATTTTCCTGACTACTGATCTGCTTCTGTCTCTATGAACTCATCTGTTCTAGATATGCCATACAAATGGAATAAAGTCATGTCTCTTTCACTTAGCATAACATTTTTGAGGTTCAGTATAGCATATATTATTACTTCATCCCTTTTCGGCTGCATGTTTCTTTATTCTTTAAACTCATCTTTTTGCTCATATGAAAGTGAAAGTCACCCAGTCATGTCTGACTCTTTGTGACCCCATCGACTATGCAGTCCACGAAATTCTCCAGGCCAGAATACTGGAGTGAGTAGCATTTCCCTTCTCCAGGGGATCTTCCCAACCCAGGGATCAAACCCAGGTCTCCCGCATTGCAGGCGGATTCTTTACCAGTGAACCACAGGGAAGCCCTCTGTTCATGTGGGATAATATATTAGTTTTCCTTTAAATGATTTTATGTTCCCCATTTCACTAGATCCACTAGGTTCCCTGATGCTCTGGAAATAACTTGTCTTCAGCTTTGATGTCTTTGCTACTGCACTTCCAACTACCAAAGTTCTTTTCCTTCCCTACACCCCAGATAGAAATTCTTATGTTGCTTAGCCAGCTCCTATCTCACTTGATCCATTGAAAATTCACTTACCATTTCTCAGAGGAAAAGTTCTTTAGGAATGAGTCTTATAATAACTTATTCTGTCAATTAAATATTATTGAGACTATCATATCTCCATGTGTACTGAAAACTTAAGGGCAGAAATCATAATTTATTTCTTCATCATACTTTACAGTTTCCAATGTAATGCAAATGACTGTAGGAAAAAGTACGATTTATAGACTTTAAAAAAAAATGAAGTTGGAGGCCTTACAGAGTGCAAATGTGCTGCTGTGGCTTTCAGTGAAGCCAGTGTCAATGCTCACGCTTGGCAAATCAAGCTCCAGAAATTCCCACAACGTGGGAGCTTGGTTGCCAGGCATTTACCGCTTCTGAAGGCACCAACAAGTACGACTTCTGGAGGCTCTTGATCCTCAATTTGGGACTCTTTGCTGCCAGAATTTGGCTAGCCAGGACCAGGAATGGCAACTCTGCCTGGCATGGAAATCCTGTATTGTACTCAAAGTTTCCATAACAGAGCCTCAATCTGAAACCATCACGACTTGCCCTGAAGGCAGCTGAAACTGGATTCAGATGGACATCTTTCCTTTCCTACCTGATTTCCTTTTCTTTTCTGAGTCCACACAGGTCACTCTTTTCTGGTCAGCCATTAGGCTTTAGCTAAAGTATTGTCCTTTCTTATGTGGAGTTCTGTACTTAGTTCCTATGTTTCAGCAGGGGATGGCCTTTGCTCTTTTCCTAAGCTATGATCTAGTGACATTTTAACAAATAAAGACTGTACACAAAGACAAAGACACACATAGAAAATACATTAAAGTTGCATTGTTATTTTACTTTCCTATTTACAAAATATTTGCTTATAATATACATTACCTCAATTTACTTGTGGAAGACCAGAGTTCTTGGATATCAAAGTAGAGGTTATTAGTCCTAAATTTTGAACTAAAATTTTTTCGCCACAGACTCATTTACTATTATTAATTGGCAGGACAGAATCTGAAAAATGAGCTTTTACCTATAGAGTGTGTACATAGCTCAGTCTAAAAAAATATGGAGAACATGCATAATTTGCTTTATTGTTTGTTATAACTCTATTTGCTTTGAAGCCTATTTGGCCTGAATGCTACAAGCTTAATTAAATTGAGATCAGTGGGATTTGTCTAGTGACAAGTAGTATATGGTGGTAGTGGTGAATTGCTTCTTGTCCTCAATTTCATATGACCATGAGGAGAGCTACAGCAACTTTCATCATTTTACTGTTGGGCCCCAAAAACTGTTTCTTAGTTATTATCATTCTTATTGAAAAAATTTCTTTCAACACCCATGGTTCTGTCTGTAACCATTTATTTTTTTCATTCTTAGATAACTGCAACATTTGTGGTGCCCAAAACATGAAAGAGCACAGAAGAGACTCTGAAAGTTCATCAGCTTCCTGTGTATCTGCTGTGGTTAATTTTCCTTCAGTGTCTTGCAGCCTTGATTGAATTTGCCTAGTAATGTAGGGAAAGGATTTCTCTTCTGAGAGTTCATAAAATTAAAAAAGAAAAAATGCAGGTACTCTAATTAGGTTAAGACTCCAAGCTCCCAATACAGGAGTCTGGGAGTGACTCCTGATCAGGGAACTAGATTCTACATGTTGCAATGAAGAACTTGCATACTGCAAGGAAGATCCCACAGGCTGCAGCTAAGACCTGGAGCAGCCAAATAAGTAAATACATGAAAAAATAAATAACAAGACCTTATAATAAATCAGCTTTTATTGAAGTATAATGACATATACAATTAGATATCTAAAGTATAGTCTGTGACGACTTAATAATACACATACACTCTGTAAAGAGATTCACACTCACCTGACAGACCTTCCCACTTATTGGCCCCAACCTTAGCTAATGATTATTCTAATCTTTCAGTTCAGTTCAGTTCAGTTCAGTTGCTCAGTCGTGTCTGACTCTTTGCGATCTCATGAACCGCAGCATGCCAGGACTCCCTGTCCGTCATCAACTCCCGAAATTTACCCAAACTCATGTTCATTGAGTCAGTGATGCCATCCAGCCATCTCACTCTCTGTCGTCCGCTTCTCCTCCTGCCCCCAATCCCTCCCAGCATCAGGGTCTTTTCCAATGAGTCAACTCTTCACGTGAGGTGGCCAAAGGATTGGAGTTTCAGCTTCAGCATCAGTCCTTCCAATGAACACTCAGGACTGATCTCCTTTAGAATGGACTGGTTGGATCTCCTTGCAGTCCAAAGGACTCTCAAGAGTCTTCTCCAACACCACACTTCAAAAGCATCAATTCTTAGGCACTCAGCTTTCTTCACAGTCCAACTCTCATGTCCATGCATGACCACTGGAAAAACCATAGCCTTGACTAGACAGACCTTTGTTGGCAAAGTATGTCTCTGCTTTTGAATATGCTATCTAGCTTGGTCATAACTTTCCTTCCAAGGAGGAAGCGTCTTTTAATTTCATGGCTGCAATTACCATCTGCAGTGATTTTGGAGCCCCCCAAAACAAAGTCTGATACTGTTTCCACTGTTTCCTCATCTATTTCCCATGAAGTGATGGGACCAGATGCCATGATTTTAGTTTTCTGAATCAGAATATTTCCACCTGGAGAACTTATCAAAGGGGGGAGGAGAGGTGTCCTCCTTCCTCTTCCAGTTGCCCTGCTAACTAATATTTTGTCAGGGAAGTTTGTAATTTCCTCAGTTCTGTTTTGCCACAGCAAAAATTTGAAGTGATGAACTGACCAGTATTACAGCTGAATGTTACAGCTCAGTTTTATTTGACAAGCAAAGAAAAATACATCCTCGAGGCGTGAGGCTGTGCCAACCTGAAAGAAGCAAAAAGAAGAGAAGCCCCCAGGTCAATTTTGACATATATATATATATATATATTTCCCACCCCCCCTTCTCCTCCCCTGAGCCTGCCTTATGTAAGTTGGGCTAGCCAGGAGGCTGTTTGCTTCACCTGAGGGCCTCACTCTGGTCCCCAGACCTTCCTTTGTTCTATTTTTGTGGGCTTTTCCCATCTTTGCCTCTTAGTCACCACCATACTGGAATCCTTTTTCCTATTCTACCTACCTAACATTCCCCCCTCAAGAGATGGGAGCCCCAATTCTTTGGGGATAGGGGCACCAAGATCTCTCTGGCTACTTCCTGCTGAAGTGGGATGGCAAGAGGCACTGGGCGTCCCCCTCTTGCTAGTTTCAAGCCACAGAGTCCTTATAATGGTGTTCATGTAAGGGCGAGTGATATTTTCTATGGTTGGGTATAGATTTATATATCCTTGTTGAACTGGCACTGCATGTTGTAGCTTGTTGACTTGAGCAGAGACAAAATGGGTTAGACAGGTGGGCTGGCTGGAGCAGGCCACTTCATCCACGTTGAACTATCATGAGGGAAGGCTGGCGCTTGACCTTGAGGCTCTTAGGTTCTGAGGGCAGAGTGCCACCCAGCCCCAATTGATGGCATTTGTAGTAAGCCACTTTAGGAGATTTGTCACAGTATGGATTCTCTTTGGCCCAGTGTCCTACCTCTTTACAGATTAGGTATTTGCCTTGTGCTTTGTCCTTCAAGGACGTGGGGTTTGCCATAGGGCTTCTCTGGAGGGCGACCAGCGTCTGGGCATGTCTTGTCTCTTTCCTTTTCTCTCTTTCCTGGGCCTTGGCTTCCTTTTCCTCTTCTCTGTTGTAAAAGGTATTGTGGCTCTCTGGACCATTTCAGCTAAAGAGGCAGCAGGTCCTGCTGCTGTAGCTGTTGTGACTTTAGCCTGATATATGATGCACACTGGGACAGGAATTTGTCCTTTAAAATCACCTGCCCCCTAGTCACAGTCTAAGTCCAGATTGGTAAACTATTGGAGGGTCTCNGGCTCTCTGGACCATTTCAGCTAAAGAGGCAGCAGGTCCTGCTGCTGTAGCTGTTGTGACTTTAGCCTGATATATGATGCACACTGGGACAGGAATTTGTCCTTTAAAATCACCTGCCCCCTAGTCACAGTCTAAGTCCAGATTGGTAAACTATTGGAGGGTCTCTTTTAGGCTTTCCTGAAAGGCAATGGGATTCTCATTGGTCTCCTGAGTTACTGCTGAGACTGGGCACAGTCTCACAACTAAAAGGCTTCCTTCTATTTCCATAGGTGGACTTCCTTAGGGGTGAGTCTTTCTGAAGTTTATCCTACCCAGTACTGTTTCACCCTGAGAAGTGAGTGTCTCTGGCTCAGGGTGCAGATCCCTAGGAAGGATGAGGCATGATAACTTCCTGGAGATCGAATCCCTGGAAAGGTCAAGGCATGTTGGCCTCCTGAGAATTGGGTCCCTGGACAAGTTGAGGCATGTTGACTGTCTGGAACCTTTGGACTGGCGGATCCCTGAGCAGGTTGAAGCATTAAAAGCTCCCGAGAACCAGATCCCTAGGCAGGTAGAACTCCTGGGACCACAGGCTGGTGGATCTCCAAGCAGACTGAGTTGTGACAACTCCTGGGGACAAGATCCTTAGGCAGGTCGAGGCAAGTTAACCTCCTGGAACCCCCAGACTGGAGTTGGGCGTCCCCAAGGCCTCTAGCATGACCAGTGCTTGGTAGGATTAAGGGATTATAATCTTAATTCATTGCTGGCTTGCCTACTGCAGACAAGAATCGCTCGCTCAGTCGCTCAGTCGTGTCTGACTCTTTGCGACCCCATGGCTGTGGCCTACCAGGTTGCTCCAATCATGAGATTCTCCAGGCAAGAATACTGGAGTGGGTTGCCATTTCCTTCTCCAGGAGATCTTCCCAACCCAGGGATTGAACCCAGGTCTCCCACATTGTAGGCAGACGCTTTAACCTCTTGCAGACAAGAATAGACCATGATATAAAGCAATCCAAGCCTGTGTTCTGAGACTGGGAACCTGGTGAAATAGCCGCAAGCATTATCTTCTTATTGCTCTGAGGGAAGGTAAGTCACTGATTTCTGCCCCTAGTCCTCTATAAGAACAGCTTAGGGCGTTTCCAATGGTAAACTGTTCACTGTTATAGATGCACTTTAGGTAATAACAGAAATAATGACAGTGGAGTGCATTATCTCGTCCTGGTAGGGGCACTAAGAGTATTTAATATTAAGCAGGGTGAAGTGATGTTGCCTAAAAGGTGGCAGGGGCCTGGTTGCAGAAGTTAATAAGTGGTTTAAGAACAAATTGATAAGAGGCAACAAACCAGATGTGCCATAAAAGTGGAGTGGAGATTTGATCCAGGGGTATATTTGTAACTTTAGGAGAAGGATGGCAAGGGTTTGGGCTCAAACGGCCTGCAGGGCTAACTCTCAAAGAGGCAAACATTACCCCTGAAGCCAAATTGCCCTAGAAGGGATGCCACCCACAGATGGACTTCTAGCAGGCATTGTGTGCCTGTTACCTGCCCTAGCGGGTTCATGAGAGATGCTGTTGTTGCACATGTTGTAGGAAATCTGGAAGATGAAGGCCTGAATATCTACGGGGATTGGATATTATACAGAATTTCCCTCCAAACGGCCAGCCATTTTCCGGTTTTCCTTCCACAAGACTGTAGAGGAAACACTGTCGGCTGGTACTGGCCTAAGGAAAGGAGCATGAAACAGGAGGAAAGGGGGGAAGGGCACAACTTTTGAAAGAATGACATATCCCACAGACTTAACACAAACTGATTCATATCAAACGGGTCCAAGATGACAAGTCAAATTCAACTAAATCTTGATCCTCAATCTGCAAGCTAAATGACACACCCAGAAGTGCTAGGACAGTTCCAGTTCAGTTCAGTTCAATTCAGTCACTCAGTCATGCCTGACTGTTTGTAATCTCATCGACTGCAGCAAGGCAGGCCTCCCTGTCCATCAACAACCACTGGTGTTTACTCAAACTCATGTCAGTTGAGTTGATGATGCCATCAAAACATCTCATGCTCTGTCGTCCCCTTCTCCTCCTGTCTTCAATCTTTTCCAGCATCAGGATCTTATAAATGAGTCAGCTCTTTGCATCAGGTGGCCAAAATATTGGAGTTTCTGCATGAGCATCAGTTCTTCCAATGAATACTCAGGACCTATTTCATTTAGGATGGACTGGTTCGATCTCCTTGCAGTCCAAGGGACTCTCAAGAGTCTTCTCCAACACCACAGTTCAAAAGCATCAATTCTTCAGCACTCAGCTTTCTTTA
Organism: Aepyceros melampus; assembly: GCA_006408695.1. Taxonomy (NCBI): domain Eukaryota; kingdom Metazoa; phylum Chordata; class Mammalia; order Artiodactyla; family Bovidae; genus Aepyceros; species Aepyceros melampus. Next base: position 1,993 of record SJXQ01007385.1, on the reverse strand, counting down.
TACTTCAGCTCTCACATCTATACATGACTACTGGAAAACCAGTAGCTTTGACTAGACAGACCTTTTGCTGGCCAAGTAATGTCTTTGCTTTTTAATATGCTGTCTAGGTTGGTCACAGCTTTCCCTCCAAGGAGTAAGAGTCTTTTAATTTCATGGCTGCAGTCACCATTTGCAGTGATTTTGGAGCCCCAAAAGATAAAGTCTGTCGCTGTTTTCCCATCTATTTGCCATGAAGTGATGGGACCTGATGCCATGGTCTTTGTTTTCTGAATGTTGAGCTTTAAGCCAACTTTTTCACTCTCCTCTTTCACTTGCATCAAGAGGCTCTTTAGTTCTTCTTCCCTTTCTGCCATAAGTGTAGTGTCATCTGTATATCTGAGGTTATTGATATTTCTCCTGGCCATCTTGATTCCAGCATGTGCTTCATCCAGTCAAGCTTTTCTCATGATGTACTCTGCATAGAAGTTAAATAAGCAGAGTGAAAATATACAACCTTGTTGTAGTCTTTTCCTAATTTGGAACCAGTCTGTTGTTCCATGTCCAATTCTAACTGTTGCTTCCTGACCTGCAAACAGATTTCTCAAGAGGCAGGTATGATGATCTGGTATTCCCATCTCTTGTAGAATTTTTCAGTTTGTTGTGAGTCACACAGTCAAAAGCTTTGGCCTAGTCAGTAGACAGAAGCATGCATATTTTTGAAATTCTTGCTTTTTCGATGATCCAACAGATGTTGGCAATTTGAGTCCTGGATCCTCTACCTTTTCTAATTCCAGCTTGAACATCTGGACATTCCTGGATCATGTACTGTTGAAGCCTGGCTTGGAGAATTTTGAGCATCACTTTGCTAGCATGTGAGATGAGTGCAATTGTGCAGTAGTTTGAACACTCAGTGGTATTGCATTTCTTTGGGATTGGAATGAAAACTGACCTTCTGCAGTCCTGGGGCCACTGCTGAGTTTTCCAAATTTGCTTATGTGTTGTGTGCAGCACTTTCAAAGCATCATCTTTTAGGGTTTGAAATAGCTCAACTGGAATTCCATCACCTTCTCTAGCTTTGTTTGTAACGATGCTTCCTAAGGCCCACTTGACTTCATATTCCAGGATGTCTGGCTCTAAGTGAGTGATCACACCATCGTGGATATAGGGTCATTAATATATTTTTTGTGCAGTTCTTCTGTGTTTTCTTACCACCTCTTCTTAATATCATCTGCTTCTCTTAGGTCCATACCATTTCTGTTCTTTATTCTGCCCATCTTTCCATGAAATATTCCCTTAGTATCTCTAATTTTCTTGAAGAGATCTCTAATCTTTCCCATTCTTTTGTTTTCCTCTTATATCTTTGCATTGATCACTGAGGAAGGCTTTCTTATCTCCCCTTGCTATTCTTTGGAACTCTGCCTTCAAAAGGGTATATCTTTCCTTTTCTCCTTTGCATTTTGCTCTCTTCTTTTCACAGCTATTTGTAAGGCCCCATCAGAAAACCATTTTGCATTTTTGCATTTCTTTTTCTTTGGGATGGTTTGATCACTGCCTCCTGTACAATGTCACAAACGTCTGTCCATTGTTCTTCAGGTAGTCTGTCTATCAGACCTAATACCTTTAATCTATTTCTCACTTTCACTGTATAACTTAAGGGATTTGATTTAGGTCATACCTCAGTGGTCTAGTGGTGTTGCCCACTTTCTTCAATTTAAGTCTGATTTGCAATAAGGAGTTCATTATCTGAACCACAAACAGACAGCTCTGTGTCTTGTTTTTGCTGACTGTATCCTGCTTCTTCATCTTTGTCTGCAAAGAATATAATCAATCTGATTTCAGTATTGAACATCTGGTGATGTCTATGTGTAGAGTTGTCTCTTGTGTTGTTGGAAGAGAGTGTTTTCCGTGACCTGTGTGTTCTCTCTTCACGACTGCTCCAGCAGAGCCACTGCACCTTACCTTTGATGAGGGGTATCTCCTTACTGCCACCGTTCCTGACCTTCAACATAGGATA
>SJXQ01007384.1:363968-437584 GCA_006408695.1 Aepyceros melampus | reverse complement strand
AAAAAAATGTATTCAGCTATTTGTACGTCCAAGGATTACCAACTCAGCCAGCCCCACAGATGGGGGCCTCTCACTTACCACACCCAAGTTATAGTAGCAATTTGCTGCAGTAAGAACATCTGAGGTTCCAAGACTGAAAGAACACCTGAGATTCCAAACTAGAAAACCAGCATCAGGCTTAGATGAGACAACATAAATATTTCCACTGATGGTAGTAAAAGAATAACTTCTGTTTTGGGGTGAATTTTCCCAGAAGTAGACTCTCAGACATGGATTTAAAAGCAATAATTTTAGTGTCAGATAATCCTTGGAAGCATCAGTAGTGCAGGGTGGAAGTAGGATGTGTAGGAAATGGAGCCTGAGAGAGTGAGGAAATGACGAGTTTACTCGATGGTACCCATGAGAGGTATTTGTCAGCCTCAGACTTTTCCTACAAAAAGAAAGTGTATATCTTTTCCTATAAGTCTCATAACATATTACAAAAGCACAGCATTTTAAACAACTCAAAATTATAATCTTCAGTTCAGTTCAGATGCTCAGTCGGGTCTGACTCTTTGCAACCCCACGGACTGCAGCACACCAGGCTTCCCTGTTCATCACCAACTCCTGGAGCTTGCTCAAACTCATGTCCATTGAGTTGGTGATGCCATCCAATCATCTCATCCTCTGTCAGCCCCTTCTTCTCCTGTCTTCAATCTTTCCCATCATCAGGGTCTTTTCTAAGGCGTCAGTTCTTTGCATCAGGTGGCTGAAGATTTGGAACTTCACTCAGTATCAGTTCTTCCAATGAATATTTGGGACAGATTTCCTTTAGGGTTCACTGTTTTGATCTTCTTGCAGTCCAAAGGACTCTCAAGAGTCTTTTCCAACACCACTGCTCAAAAGCTTTGATTCTTCATCAGTGCTCAGCTTTCTTTATGGTCCAACTCCTGGCGGGGGGGCGGGGAATATATATATATATATATATATATATATATATATACAGCTTTGACTAGACAGATCTTTTTTGGCAAAGTAATGTCTCTGCTTTTTTAATATGCTGTCTAAGTTTGCCATAGCTTTACTTCCAAGGAGAAAGTGTCTTTCAATTTCATGACTGCAGTCACTGTCTGCATAATTTTGGAGCCCAAGAAAATACTCACTTTCCATCGTATTCCCATCTATTTGCCATGAAGTGGTGGGATCGGATGCCGTGATCTTTGTTTTTTAAATGTTGGATTTTAACCCAACTTTTTCCCTCTCCTCTTTCACTTTCATCAAGAGGCTCTTTAGTTCCTCTTCACTTTGTGTCATAAGGGTAATATCATATGCATGTCTGAGGTTATTGATATTTCTCCTGGAAATCTTAATTCCATCTTGTGCTACATCCAACCCAGTATTTCACATGATGTACTCCACATATAAGTTAAATAAACAGGGTAATAATATACAACCTTGTCTTACTCCTTTCACAATTTGGAACCAGTCCACACAACTCAAAATTATTATTTTACGCATGCCCAAATGAGTTTCACATAACCAAGGTCATTGGCAGGGCTATCTTCCTGATTCTGAAGGCCTTGGGGGAGATATGTTCCTTACCTTTTCCGCTTTCTGAAGCCATCCTCGTTTCTCTGCTGTGTTCTTCCATCCACAAAGCAGCAGCAGTGTTTGATCTTTCTTCCATCACTCTCTCCTCTGTCTCTCTTCCACATTTAAAGGGCCCTTTTCATTTGTGTGTGTGTTAGTTGGTCAGTTATGTATAACTCTTTGCAGCCCCATGGTCTGCAGCCCACCAAGCTCCTCTGTCCATGGAAAATTCTCCAGGCAAGAATACTGGAGAGGGTAGTCATTCCCTTTTCCAGGGGATCTTCCCTAAGCCGGGTTCAAAGCCAGGTTTCCTGCAATGCAGGTAGATTCTTTACTGTCTGAACAACCAAGGAAGCCCAATTAATCCAGGATAATCTCTTTATTTTAAACTCAGCTGATTAGCAACTATACTTTCATTTGTACTTTCGCCCTTCCATGTAACAATATATTCAGAGTTTCCAGTGATAAAGAGATGGAAATCTTGGAGTAGTTATGGGGGTCTATAACAGTGAAGAAATCAGGGTATTTATATACCATTCTCATCTGCCCTTAGTTCAGGGCTACTCAAAGAAATTATTTTGTGGCAATTTATTTTGGCCCAGCTATGGCTGAGCATTCTCCTTTAGCAAGGTGAGTAGTTCCTATTAGGTCTCAGAAGACTGCATTAAGAATAGCATATAGATGTCTGTTTAGTTCAGCTATTGTCTCTTACTTTCCATTCTTTTCATTAGTCAGACCCACATATGCCTCGATAATACTATTTTGTCATTAACTTATCAAGGCAGTAGTCAGTAAGAAGTTGTTAATTAAAAACAAAAACTTACCAAAGAAGAATTAGAGATAAAAGTTATTCCACTATGCATTATTTATCTAGTTGGTTCCAAAACTGGGATTTATAAAACCAGCATCTCCCTACTCTGTTACACATTCTAGATTTCCCTTCACAGCCAGCGCTCGATCTAGTGCAGGCTGCTCTTCACACGTAGTAACTCAGACTTTCAGCCCTAAAGAGCTTAGCCTCTGGCTATTGGGCCCTTGTGGGGACATGGTTGCTGTGTTTATCTGTTAATGATTAACACTGAGCAAGAAAAAAATAGGAAACATCTACTTAGTAAGTGCTTGAGTTTTAGGTGTAATTCTTCCTGCCTTGGTTATGAAGACTCAGCCACTGTCTCCAATGAAACTCTCAGGTAATTACTACTGCCTCTATAGTAAGTTGCTTCATTGCTTGCTAGTCCAGAGGCATGTGCTTAGTCACTAAGTCATGTCCAACTCTTTGCGACCCCATGGACTGTAGACTTCCAGGCTCCTCTGTCCATGGGAATTCTTCAGGCAAGAATACTGGAGTGGGATCTTCCTTAGGGGATCCTCCCAACCCAGTGATTGAACCAAGTCTCGCAGATTGCAGGTGGATTCTTTACTGTCTGAGCTGTGACTATGTAGCAGTTATAGCTACTGGTTTAGTGGAAACTTTACTGTTGACCAAGGGCTTCCCAGGTGGTGCTGGTGTTAAAGAACCTGTCTGCCAAAGCAGGAGAGGAGACCGTAAGAGACACAGGTTTGATTGCTGAGTTGGGAAGATCCCCTGGAGGAGAGAACGGCAACCACTCCAGTATTCTTCCTGGAGAAGTCCATGGACAGAGGAGCCTAGTGAGCTATAGTCCAGAGAGTTGCAAAGAATCAGACATGACTGAAGTGACTTAGTGTGCACACACCCAGATAACAGTGTTCTTTTTTTTTTTTTTAACTAGGCAAAGAATTTTATTTATCTTTGTCTCAAACTTTATTCTTAGGCTTCTTCAGCTTCATTAGCTGCAAAGAATGAATTGTATATAAGCAAAAACTGAAAAGAGCTGCAGTGTCCAGGGCTTAGGCTTAAAAATATTAGAGATCTAGATTTTATCAGATCCATAAACAAAATTTTAAAAAGCAGTCATAATATAAAATAGCAGCTCCCAGTAACTTCTTCAAGATTTATCTTCTTCAGAAGTTAACTCAATTCAGTTTGCTTCATTCTTGGAAGCCTCATNGAAAAGAGCTGCACTGTCCAGGGCTTAGGCTTAAAAATATTAGAGATCTAGATTTTATCAGATCCATAAACAAAATTTTAAAAAGCAGTCATAATATAAAATAGCAGCTCCCAGTAACTTCTTCAAGATTTATCTTCTTCAGAAGTTAACTCAATTCAGTTTGCTTCATTCTTGGAAGCCTCATCAAAATTCTCCACAAGATCTGGAACTTCATCATCATCCTCCTCTCCAGTGGCAAGTGGTGCTTTTCCATCCACAGATTGTTTGGGCAGAGCTTCAGCCAGTCTCCTTAAACTGGTGAGACTGTCAGCACCAAGCTGGTTTAAGATGCTGGGGAGCATTTCTGTCAGTTGCTTTGTCTCAGCGTGGCCTGTAATGGTGAAAGTGTTTGCTGCCAGAGATGCCTGAACTTTAGGGTTGTTAAAGTGGATCACTGTTCCTTGATTTGTGAACATATTCACCTCTTCAATACCAGAGATATTGTTTACCCCTAACTTCTTTAAAGAGAACTGAAGTTTTTTGTCATCTGCTGTGGCTGTTCTATGAGCCACCTTCTTTCTGCGAGCAGTTCCTTTCCCACCAATGCGCACTTGTGCCTGCAGTTTGGCGAGTTTCTCCTGGTTCATGATAGTTTCTTTCATCTTGTTGGAGCGGAAATGGGGCCGTGCGGTGACTAGGGTTGGCACTCAGGTGGTCTCGGGCAGACCAGCTGAGGTTAGGCACACACACGCGGGGACGCAAGATGGCAGCTAGAGGGAGGCCGGAAGTTTATTTCCAGTTTTTTAAGCAGTCTCCATAGTGTTGTCCATATTGGCTGAACTAGTTTGTATTCCCACCAACAGTGTAAGAGAGTTCCCTTTTTTCCACACCCTCTCCAGCATTTATTGTTTGTAGATCTTTTGATAGCAGCCATTCTGATATAATTTTTTACTTTTGGAGAGCTCCAAAGTTCAATCTTTAGACCTCATCATTTGTAATTGCCATATTCTATTGGTGACTTAATCCCATTCTGTGCCTTTATCTATCATTAATAAATTGATGTCTTGCAATATTTTACCAGCCTCAATCGTCCTCTAGACTAGTACTATCACTTGGTTTTTGAATAAGCATTAATACTGGGTGTCAACTCCAGCCACATTGACTTCTCTATAAGTAGCTGAGCATGTCAGCTCTGCACATCTGTATTTCTTCTTTCTGCCTGGAATGCTCTCCTCCTACCATCCTTATATCCTGGGAAGTTTTGCTTACCTTGCTTAGATTGCTCTACAATTTCACTTCATTTAAGAGAGCTCTCCCCAGTCATCCTAAAATATGACACCCAACAACATCACTTCTATTTGCCCTATCAATAAATGTGGTGTGTATTTTTCAGGTGAAGCTTTCCTCCCTGATTGAATGCCAGGAGACTTGTGAATAAAAAGAGCACTAGCTTTGGAATCATATAATCCTTAATCTTTGACCTACAATTTATCTGAGATGCTATCTTACACCAGATCCTTTGTTCTATCTCAAACTTATAATCAAGATGGCAATATGTAGTCTGTTCAAACAGTATTCGGACTGATATTTTAGTCTTTATAGAAAGTACCAAAAAAGTAAAAAACCCAAATCATTTAATTAGATTTTTGGAAAGTACATTTATAACTTAACAATATGAGCATTCAATATCTTATGCCATACCTAAAAATTAGGCCAGATCATGTAATTAGAATTATTTTAGTAAACTTATATCTGCCTGCAGTGCCGCAGAGCTAGGTTCAGTCCCAGGGTTGGGAAGGTCCCCTGGTGAAGGGAACGGCTACCTACTCCAGTATTCTGGCCTGGAGAATTCCATGGACTGTATAGTCCATGAGGTTGCAAAGAGTTGGACACGACTGAGCGACTTTCACTTCACTTCACTTCAGTAAACTTGTAACTTAATTTCATTACTTAGCGTTTTGCCCAGAGGTGAAAATTGGAGCGGCTTCTTCTGTCAATTGACAGCATTAAAAAATACATCGTGGGCTTTTCAATGTCCTTTTATTATGGTATAATTGACATATGATGGGCTTCCCTGTGGCTTAGCTGTGAAGAATCCACCTGCCAATACAGGAGGCATGGGTTCAATCCCTACTCAGGAAGATCCCCCGGAGAAGGGAACATCAGCTCCAGTATTCTTGCCTGTAAAATCCCATGCACAGTGGAGCCTGGCTGGCTACAGTTCATGGGGTGGCAAAAGAGTCAGACAAGACTTAGCAATTAAACAACAACAATTGGCATACGGCATATTAGTTTCAGCAGTACAACATAGTGATTCTCTCTCTCTATATATATATATATGAATGAATGAATGAAATGATCACTGTAATAAGTCTGGTTAATACTGTTACCATATTATTACAGAATTTTTTCCTGTGTTTAGAACTTATAAGATTTATTTTCTTCTCAGCTTTCAAATATGTGTACAGTATTAACTATAATTGTCATGCTGCACATTACAAACTCTTCACTTTTATTTTATAACTAGAATTTTGTACCTTCTGACTCCTTTCACCCATTTTGCCTACCCTCAGCCCCCACTTCTGTTAGCCACTAATCTGTTCTCTGTATTTATAAGCTTGGTTTTGAGGGGTATTTTTTCTTTTTATACTCCACATATAAGTGAGATTATACAGTTCTGTCTTTGTTACCCTTAAGATCCATCCTTGTCCCTGCAAATGGAAATATTTCATTCTTTCATGGCTGAATAATACTCTATTGTATAGGTAGCACATTCATTCATCTGTCAATGGACACTTGATTATTTTCAGGGCTGCATGTATCTTTCTGAGTTACTTTTTTTGTTTGTTTCTTCAGATAAATCCCCTGAAGTGGAATTTTTAGGTCATATGGTAGTTCCGTTTTTAATTTTTTGAGGAAACTTCATATTATTTTCCATAGTGATTGTACCAGTTTACATTTTTACCAACAAGGCACAAGGGTTTCATTCTCTCCACGTCCTTGCCAACATACTATTTCTTATCTTTTTGGTGAAAGCCTTTGTGACAGGTGTGAGAAGAAAGCTCATTGCGGTTTTCATTTGCACTTCCCTGATGACTGACCATCCTTTTGTGCCTGTTGGCCCATCTGTTTTGTCTTCTTTGGAAAAATGTCCATTCAAGTCTTTGGGCCATTTTTCCATGGAGTAGTTTGGTGTTTTAGATGTTAAGTTTTATGAGGTTTTTTTTTTTATATGTTTTACATTTTAACCTCTTATCAGATATATGATTGCAAGTGTTTTTTCCCCTTCAGTAGGGTGCCTTTTCATCTTGTTAACAGTTTCCTTTGACAGGCAGAAGCTTTTAAGTTTGATGAAGTCCCTCTTGTTTACTTTTGCCTTGGGTGTCAAATTCAAAAAATCATCACCAAGACCAATGGAGTTTACCATGCATGTTTTCATTTAGGAGTCACGATTTCATCTACTGAGTTGTTTTATGGTTGATTTGTTCACTTTCGACTCCTCCAGCCTCTCTGACAAAACAAATTTTTTAAAACTCTAAGCCAATCTCTGCTTATTTCACTGGCTTCAAAATGTATCTCTTAAGAAAAGTCCATCAGCTGCGTCGCTTCAGTCGTGTCCGACTCTGTGCGACCCCGTAGACGGCAGCCCACCAGGCTCCCCCGTCCCTGGGGCAAGAACACTGGAGTGGGTTGCCATTTCCTTCTCTAATGCATGAAACTGAAAAGTGAAAGTGAAGCCCCTCAGTCGTGTCCGACCTTAGCGACCCCATGGACTGCAGCCTTAGAAGCTCCTCCGTCCATGGGATTTTCCAGGCAAGAGTACTGGAGTGGGGTGCCACTGCCTTCTCCGCTTGAGTCATTAGTACATATATATTTGCTTCTATACAAGTTTGTCTCTTTTTTTCTCACAACATAATATAACCTCACAATACATGAGTTCCTAACATTTCTTGAATTCTAAATCTTCAGAATCCATTATGCCTCCTTACTTTTTACTCATTCATTCCTTCATTTAGTCACTTCTATTAAGAGCCTGCCATGTGAAAGAGATTAATCATTTTAGTTTCATACTTAAAAACATTTTTCATTTGTAAATCTGAAACTCTTTGAATCAAAACGTACAAAATTCCCAACTTGTATGTTTTTCTTCAGCTTATATAAGCTTCAGAGACCACTAGAATGATTAACAATTACCTGAAAGTAAAGTGTATAGACTATCAGAAGCTTTGGAACAGAATGGCAATTTTACATTTTTTTGCTTTTAGTGCTAGCACAGATATTTAAAATTGGCTGCATAGAATTCAGGATTAGTGATCCTCCTTACAGCATTATGCAGATTTAAAAGTGCAAACAACCAGAAAAATAAAAATAAAATTAGCCAAGAAGGTGAGAGCTCATTCTTCTCTGGAGGAATACTGTATGAAGCAACCTGAATTATATCTTGAACCCCACATATATTTAGTACTCATTAGTTTTTTAGAAAGGAAAGCAGAGATAATGGCTTTAGGATATTAAAAATCCTATACCAGCACTTTTCTTTCCACATGAGCCAAATGTTCCACTGCTCTGTTTCAATCCCACTATTTATCCTCTTTCTCATATCCATTTATCCCAGGACCTTCTAAACATGCCTCTTTCAAAATCCTCTTTCCAAATCTGGATTTAACTGTGGCTATTTCAGGCTATGGTCCTTTTCCTATTTCCAACAAAATTTTTTTCCAGTAGTCATTTAGTACAAAAATGTATGCTCTCAATCATGACAGCCTTGAACCAGAGTTTTATTTTTGTAAGAAAATAAACTAGCCTAGATAAAGTCAACAACAGACATTTAAATTGTCCTTAGTAAATTTCTAATAAAATTTCCATTTAATTAATGTCTTATTTCTGAACTTAATTTTTAAAATAGATAATTTCAAATTTTAATAAAAGCAATTAAAATAACTATAGGTGGGCCTTACTTACTCAAATAGTTGAAGCTTAATAGTTCTTTCAAGCCCAAAGATAAATAGCATATTCTAACATATGTATAGGGGAAAGCAATGGCACCCCACTCCAATACTCTTGCCTGGAAAATCTCATTGATGGAGGAGCCTGGTAGGCTGCAGTCCATGAGGTGGCTGAGAGTCTGACTTGACTGAGCGACTTCACTGTCACTTTTCACTTTCACACATTGGAGAAGGAAATGGCAACCCACTCCAGTGTTCTTGCCTGAAGAATCCCAGGGGCGGGGGAGCCTGATAGGAGGCCGTCTATGGGATCTCACAGAGTCGGACATGACTGAAGCGACTTAGCAGCAGCAGCCACACATATTCCGAATCTAGTAAAATGGTACTGAAGAATTTACTTACAGAGCAATAGTGGAGAAACAGACATAGAGAATACATTTATGGACATGGGGAGAAGGGAGGAGAAGGTGAGATGTATGGAAAGGAAACTTACATTACCATATGTAAAAAAAGTAGCCAACAGGAATTTGCTGTATGGCTCAGGAAACTCAAACAGAGGTTCTGTCTCAACCTAGGGGGGTGGAATAGGGAGAGACATGGGAGGGAGGTTCAAAAGGGAGGGGAATATGTACACCTATGGCTGACTCATGTTGAGCTTTGACAGAAAACAGCAAAATTCTGTAAAGCAATTATCCTTCAACAAAAAATTAGTTAATTAGAAAAATAGTTCTCTTCAGACTATTTCTGTAACCTGAGAGTTGGGTCTCAAATGACAGTTAAAAGCCTAACTTAAAAAAATGTCATTATATAAAAACATCAGATGTAGGTATTGTATTGCCCTCTTTACTTGTTAATGAGGCAAATATAGCCAAGGTGCATGCATGCATGCTAAGTCACTTCAGTTGTGCCCGACTCTTTGTGACACTATGGACTGTAGCCTCACAGGTTTCTCTGTCCATGGGATTCTCCAGGCGAGACCACTGGAGTGGATTGCCATATTCTTGTCCAGGAGATCTTCCCTACCCAGGGATAGAACCCTAGTCTCTTAGCAGGCAGATTCTTTACCACTAGCGCCACCTGGGAAGCCCCATAGCCAAGGTACATTTCAGCATATTGCTAGCTACCAAAAGCTTTCCAAGAAATATTCTGCTGCTGTTAGCAAAATCACAAAGTTTTATAGAAAACAAAGATAATTAGACTATGAAAAATCTTGTAATTTTAATCACCTTACACTTTCTCATTTTTATCTGAGTGAAAATAGTATTATTTCCAAAATGATTTTGGTGATAAAAAGCATTTTCTTTAGTCAAACTAGCATCACCATTAAATAGTTCCATTCATTCTGAGGAATATATCTGAGTAGATTTAATTTTAGATCTCAGTTTTTTACTGATTAAAGTTCCTAACTTAAATAAGTCTCCTATGACTATTTAAAATGTATCAAAAATTGTGTATATTCTAACCAATAGTTTCTAAGAGCACACTGCATCTAAAAGCTATTTTCTTTTAACTTTAACATATCACTTCAACTCATGAAAGTTTTGTACACTTAAGGTTAAACTTTGACCAAATCTGGATAAGGCACATATTTATAAATTTATTAAGAATATTTTCAACTCAGTAAACATATCTTCTCATCTAAACAGTATCTCAATTCCTACTGGTCTATCCCATATAAAAATACAGAAGAAATCAGTCAATTTGAAGCTAACTGATTTTCTCTATTTCACCAGCCCCCTGGATTTCCTGCTCAGCTTCCATTTTGTGGCTAGAAGATTTATTACTTGTCCCTTCTCCAGAAATTGTGTGTGAGTGGAAGGGCAGGAGGTGATCACTAGATTCATTTTTTAAGACAAAAGGGAAAAGGAGCAGCATATAAATACAAAATACAAAAAAATTAAGATTTAATTAATTAGATTACAAATCTTTTAATGCTGGAATTTACTGTTTGTACAATTTCATAAGCTTTTCCCTTTATTATTAATAATGGCTCTTCAAAAAATACAGCCACTTTACTCCTGTATTCAAAGCTATTGAATTCATGCACAAAATTCCTAATTCATGAAAAATTCTATTTTATAACATAAAGCAAATTAATCTTTGCACATATTATATAATGTCTAATATCAAGTCAGGAATATGTGCACACACTAATAACTTTTATGATTAGCATAATTAATAATAATACTTTTGTTCAATTAATATTTATTGAATATTTACCATGTGTCTTACATTTCCATACCTTTAATTCATCTAAGTAGAACCTATTTTCCCAATAAAATAATTGAAATTACTTACTGAAGGATGTAAATATTTTTAAGTAACTATGTAGCTTTTAAAGACTCAAGAGAATTTATTTTGAAGTCAACATGACCATTTCAGAGCAACATTCTCTAATAGAGACAAAGCTCTCCACTTAATAAACTTGATTCTAGATTAGAAAGGAAAAGGAACTAAACATGAAAACCCCATGAATGTCCTGACAGTAGCATTCTTCTCAACTTTTAAATTCTTTGCCAACCTAGTACCATCATCCTCATTTTCTTTATGCAAAATGTGATTTTTTCAATTTAATCACCACTGGAAATCTTAAGTTCTAAATATGCATTTTACTTTTGCTGTTTTATATCCTTATTTCATTCTGACTAAGAGTAGTTCTCATTGGCAGCTTCCAGTGTCAGCCCTTTCTGATGGCAGGTGAAAAGCCTACATTTACCTCACTCACTCCAGTAAAACAATAGGATAGCCCGTTATCAGGTTAATCAGTAGATGGGTCTTACCTGGTGAATCAGCATAAGAATCTACCTACAAGGCAGGAGATACAGATTCATTCCCTGGGTTGGGAAGATCCCCTGGAGGAGAGCATGACAACCCACTCCAGTATTCTTGCCTGGAGAAGCCATGGACAGAGGAGCCTGGTAGGCTACATTTCATAAGATTGCAAAGAGTCAGACATGACTGAAATGATTGGATATGCATGCACAATCAATAGATAAACTTTAAAAAATTCAGCTTTGTTCAGTTGATAGGAATATTATCATATCTATTTTCTATTTAACAATAACAATGAGCAGCTGTCACTTGCATAAATGAAGAAAAATGATTTTTTTTTGGTTCTTATTTTTTTAAATGACTTTTAGTTATAACTAGGCTAATACATTTTATATTCCAAATAATCTTGACCATAAATTTGACAGATACTTTTAGACTCAAGATCAGTCAAGTTTAGCTGTGCAAACTGTGGACTCAATTCAGCATATTCCAGTACTAGGAAATTAACTATTTCTTATGCATGTCTTTTGAAACCCATAGGCCTCAAAGTCCATCAGTTCAGTTCAGTCCCTCAGTTGTGTCCGACTCTTTCAACCCCATGAATCACAGCATGCCAGGCCTCCCTGTCCATCTCCAACTCCTGGAGTGCACTCAAACTCATGTCCATCTAGTCAGTGATGCCATCCAACCGTCTCATCCTCTTTTGTCCCCTTCTCTTCCTGCCCCCAATCCTCCCAGCATCAGAGTCTTTTCCAATGAGTCAGCTCTTCGCATGAGGTGGACAAAGTATTGGAGTTTCAGCTTCAACATCAGTCCTTCCAATGAACACCCAGGACTGATCTCGTTTAGGATGGACTGTTTGGATCTTGCAGTCCAAGGGACTCTCAAGAGTCTTCTCCAACACCACAGTTCAAAAGCATCCAAATCTCACATCCATACATGACCACTAGAAAAACCATAGCCTTGACCAGATGGACCTTTGTTGGCAAAGTAATATCTCTGCTTTTGAATATGCTCTCTAGGTTGGTCATAATTTTCCTTCCAAGGGGTAAGCATCTTTTAATTTCATGGCTGCAATCACCATCTGCAGTGATTTTGGAGGCCCCTCCAAAGTAGAATCTGACACTGTTTCCACTCTTTCCCCATCTATTCCTATGAAGTGATGGGACCAGATGCCATGATCTTCATTTTCTGAATGTTGAGCTTTAAGCCAACTTTTTCACTCTCCTCTTTCACTTTCATCAAGAGACTTTTTAGATCCTCTTCACTTTCTGCCATAAAGGTGGTGTCATTTGCACTTGATTCCAGCTTGTGCTTCTTCCAGCCCAGCGTTTCTCATGATGTCCTCTGCATAGAAGTTAAATAAGCAGGGTGACAATATACAGCCTTGACATACTCCTTTTCCTATTTGGAACCATTCTTGTTCCATGTCCAATTCTAACTGTTGCTTCCTGAGCTGCATACAGATTTCTCAAGAGGCAGGTCAGGTGGTCTGGTATTCCCATCTCTTTCAGAATGTTCCACAGTTCATTGTGATCCACACAGTCAAAAGCTTTGGCATACTCAATAAAGCAGAAATAGATGTTTTTCTGGAACTCTCTTGCTTTTTCCATGATCCAGTGGATGTTGGCAATTTGATCTCTAGTTCCTCTCCTTTTCTAAAACCAGCTTGAACACCTGGGAGTTCACAGTTCACGTATTGCTGAAGCCTGGCTTGGAAAATTTTGAGCATTACTTTACTAGCATGTGAGATGAGTGCAACTGTTTGGTAGTTTGAGCATTCTTTGGCATTGCCTTTCTTTGGGATTGGAATGAAAACTGACCTTTTCCAGTCCTGTGGCCACTGCTGAGTTTTCCAAATGTGCTGGTATATTGAGTGCAGCACTTTCACAGCATCATCTTTCAGGATTTGAAACAGCTCAACTGGAATTTCATCACCTCCACTAGCTTTGTTCATAGTGATGCTTTCTAAGGCCCACTTGACTTCACATTCCAGGATGTCTGGATCTAGATGAGTGATCACACCATCATGATTATCTTGATCATGAAGATCTTTTTTTGTACAGTTCTTCTGTGTATTCTTACCACCTCTTCTTAATATCTTCTGCTTCTGTTAGGTCCATACCATTTCTGCCCTTTATTGTGCCCATTTTGGCATGAAATGTTCCCTTGGTATCTCTAATTTTTTTGAAGAGATCTCTAGTCTTTCCCATTCTGTTCTTTTCCTCTATTTTTTTGCATTGGTCGCTGAGGAAGGCTTTCTTATCTCTTCTTGCTATTCTTTGGAACTAAATATCTTCTGCTTCTGTTAGGTCCATACCATTTCTGCCCTTTATTGTGCCCATTTTGGCATGAAATGTTCCCTTGGTATCTCTAATTTTTTTGAAGAGATCTCTAGTCTTTCCCATTCTGTTCTTTTCCTCTATTTTTTTGCATTGGTCGCTGAGGAAGGCTTTCTTATCTCTTCTTGCTATTCTTTGGAACTTTACACTCAGATGTTAATATTGTTCCTTTTCCCTTTTGCTTTTTGCTTCTCTTCTTTTCACAGCTATTTGTAAGGCCTCCTCAGACAGCCATTTTGCTTTTTTGCCTTTCTTTTCCATGGGGATGATCTTGATCCCTGTCTCCTGTACAGTGTCACGAACCTCCATCCATAGTTCATCAGGTACTCTATCTATCAGATCTAGTCCCTTAAATCTATTTCTCATTTCCACTGTATAATCATAAGGAATTTGACTTAGATCATACCTGAATGTTCTAGTGGTTTTCCCTACTTTCTTCAATTTAAGTCTGAATTTGGCAATAAGGATTTCATGATTTCAGCCACGGTTAGCCTCCGATCTTGTTTTTGCAGTCTGTATAGAGCTTCTCCATCTTTTGCTGCAAGAATATAATCAATCTGATTTTGGTGTTGACCATCTAGTGATGTTCATGTGTAGAGTCTTCTCTTGTGTTGTTGGAAGAGGGTGTTTGCTATGACCAGTGCATTCTCTTGGCAAAACTCTATTAGACTTTGCCCTGCTTCATTCCATACTCCAAGGCCAAATTTGCCTGTTATTCCAGGTGTTTCTTGACTTCCTACTTTTGCACTCCGGTCCCTTATAGGTCTGAAATTATGCTTCTTATTTTCCTATTTCCCATAGTTTCTGATATAGCATACATGCACATAAAATTTATTAAATGGATTAAAAATAAACATATTTCTGTGCTTACTATGGATGAATAAAAATATCCAGATGTGGCCATGAAGAGTAAGATGAAACTGAAAACCTCAAGCAACCATTACTTCTACCCCTCATTATACATCTAACACTGCCCACATCTACCAGAGACTTTATCTTTGATTTTAGAAGTACTGTGATGGATAATTTTATGTGTCAACTTGGCTGAGTTAAGCAATGATCAGATGTCTGGTGAAATGTTATTTCTGGATAAACCTATAGGGCTGTTGCTAAAAGAGAGAAGTTTTGAATCAGCAGACGGAAAAGATCACCTTCACCAAATGTGGGTAGGCATTTTCTAATCCTTTGAGGGCTTGAATGGAACAAAAAGATTCCCAGACTTTGTCGAGCCAACCTCCAAGCTGGCTCCAGGATCCAGGTGCCAGGCTAACTCCTGCAAACCAAAGCTCCTGTGCTGCCTGACACCAGACTGGCCTCCATGAACCTGGTCTCCAGGTACACCCCAGTGGTCAGCAGTGCCTTGTCAGCCCCACCGGGGTCTAGACCAGCCCACATAAACCCACATGCTAGATCCATCACCACTAGTGCCAGGACCACCTTGCTAATCTCAGGCTCCAGGTCCATCCCCGTGGACCCAAGCACCAAGCCTGTCACTTGCTGATCTGGCATCAAGATCGCCTGCCAGAGAACTCTAGCAGGAAGCCTGCCCAATGGCAACATCAGACAGCCCATTTAGAAACTGGTGGTGGGCTTTCCTTGCCAAAGAAAGTCTGTAAAGACTAGAAGAGGTCCTCAAATCAACAGGGACCAGTGCAAGATGACAAGGATCAAGAGTAATGGAAACCAGCAAAGGAAACCAATAAAGCTACAATGACTGACCCTAAAAGTGGAGATCTGTTCACTCCCTGACTACAGATCTGATGACTATAGTTAACAATGGAGTTTTCTAGGTGGCTCAGTGGTCAAGAATCCACTTGCCAATACAGGAGAAGCAAGACATGCAGGTTCAATCCCTGGGTTGGGAAGATCCCCTAGAGGAAGGAATGGCAACCCACTCCAGTATTCTTGCCTGGAAAATTTCATGGAGAGAGCAGCCTGGCAGGATACAATCCATGGGATCACAAGGAGTTGGACATGACTGAGTGACTGAAACACAAGCATTGTTAAAAATACTGTGCATGTGTGCTAACTCATGTCCAACTCTTGGCGACTCTATGGACTGTAACCCACCAGGCTCCTCTGTCCCTGGGATTTTATAGGCAAGAATACTGGAATGGGTTGTCATGCCCTCCTCCAGGGGATCTACTTGACCTAGGGATGAAACCCTAGTCTCCTGCATCTACTGCATTGCAGGTGGATTCTTCACCTGCTCAGCCACTGGAGAAGCACATATATATATGGTATTATATACATGTATATGGTAATACATATATGCATACATATAATATGTTTTATATATATATATATGTATCTCCAACACTATATTACATACTTAAAATTTGCTAAGACAGTAGATCTTAAATGTTCTCACATTTTACACTGTAAACTAACACAATGTTATACCCCAATACAACCAGGGGTGGGGAGAACAAAAGGGCAGAAGAAAGACAAATTTTCTCCCTCTCCTTGAGCTGGGACATCCGTCTTCTCTGCCCTCAGACGTTGGCTCCCCTAGCTCTTAGGCCTTCAGGTTTGACCTAGAATTATATAACTAGCTTTCTTGGATATTGAGGTAGCAGGAGGCAGATAGTGGTACTTCTTAGCCTTTATAATCATGTAAGCCAAACCCTGGTAATATATCTCTTTCTATATGTCTATTTATATATTTTATTAATTTTATCTCTCTGGAGAACCTTGACTAACATGGATTTGGGCACTCAAAGCAATACTATATGAACAAAATTTTACAATTAAGCTCAGAGATTCCAAGAGGATATTTCCTACTTTTTCATTTTCTTGCCTATCCCTCAACAGTATGCATACATATACGTGTATCACTCAAACTTTTGAGCTATACTGAACTCTGTTTTAATTACACTATACAGAGAATGTTATGTTGAATTAAAATGTAAGCACATCTTGTGGCAGTGCTGCACTTTTTCTTTCAAGTACTAGGGGACTTATCATTTGCAATTAATCCACACCTTTAACTACAAAAAAAAAAGAAAAGAAAGGAGAAAAGGAAAGATATAAGCATCTGAATGCAGAGTTTCAAAGAATAGCAAGGAGACATAAGAAAGCCTTCCTCAATGATCAATACAAAGAAATAGAGGGAAACAATAGAATGGGAAAGACTAGAGATCTCTTCAGGAAAATTAAAGATACCAAAGGAACATTTCATGCCAAAATGGGCACAATAAAGGGCAGAAATGGTAAGGACCTAACAGAAGCAGAAGATATTAAGAGGAGGTGGCAAGAATACACAGAAGAACTGCACAAAAAAGATCTTTATGACCCAGATGATCACAATGGTGTGATCACTCCCTTAGAGCCAGATATCCTGCAATGTGAAGTCAAGTGGGCCTTAGAAAGCATCACTATGAACAAAGCTAATGGAAGTGATGGAATTCCAGCTGAGCTGTTTCAAATCCTGAAAGATGATGCTGTGAAAGTGCTGCACTCAATATGCCAGCACATTTGGAAAACTCAGCAGTGGCCACAGGACTAGAAAAGGTCAGTTTTCATTCCAATCCCAAAGAAAGGCAATGCCAAAGAATGCTCAAACTACTGCACAATTGCACTCATCTCACATGCTAGTAAAGTAATGCTCAAAATTTTCCAAGCCAGGCTTCAGCAGTATGTGAACTGTGAACTCCCTGATGTTCAAGCTGGTTTTAGAAAAGGAGAGGAACTAGAGATCAAATTGCCAACATCCGCTGGATCATGGAAAAAGCAAGAGAGTTCCAGAAAAAACATCTATTTCTGCTTTATTGAGTATGCCAAAGCTTTTGACTCTGTGGATCACAATGAACTGTGGAACATTCTGAAAGAGATGGGAATACCAGACCATCTGACTTGCCTCTTGAGAAACCTGTATGCAGCTCAGGAGGCAATAGTTACAATTGGACATGGAATAACAGACTGGTTCCAAATAGGAAAAGGAGTACATCAAGGCTGTATATTGTCACCCTGCTTATTTAACTTCTATGCAGAGTACATCATGAGAAACGCTGGGCTGGAAGAAACACAAGCTGAATCAAGATCACTGGGAGAAATACCAATAATCTCAGATATGAAGATGACACCACCTTCATGGCAGAAAGTGAAGAGGATCTAAAAAGTCTCTTGATGAAAGTGAAAGAGGAGAGTGAAAAAGTTGGCTTAAAGCTCAACATTCAGAAAATGAAGATCATGGCCTCTGGTCCCATCACTTCGTGGGAAATAGATGGAGAAACAGTGGAAACAGTGTCAGACTTTATTTTTTTGAGCTCCAAAATCACTGCAGATGGTGATTGCAGCCATGAAGTTAAAAGACGTTACTCCTTAGAAGGAAAGTTATAACCAAACTAGAGAGCATGTTCAAAAACAGAAGCATTACTTTGCCAACAAAGGTCCATCTAGTGAAGGCTATCGTTTTTCAAGTAGAGATGTGAGATTTGGACTGTGAAGAAAGCTGAGCACCAAAGAATTGATGCTTTTGAACTGTGATGCTGGAGAAGACTCTTGAGAGTCCCTTGGACTGCAAGATCCAAACAGTCCATCCTAAACGAGATCAGTCCTGGGTATTCATTGGAAGGACTGATGCTAAAGCTGAAACTCCAATACTTTGTCCACCTCATGCGAAGAGTTGACTCATTGGAAAAGACTCTGATGCTGGGAGGATTGGGGGCAGGAGGAGAAGGGGACGGCAGAGGATGAGATGGCTGGATGGCATCCCCGACTCAATGAACATGAGTTTGAGTGAACTCCAGGAGTTGGTGATGGACAGGGAGGCCTGGCATGCTGTGATTCATGGGTGACAAAGAGTCGGACACAACTGAGAAAGTGATCCAAACTGAACTTTAACTACAAAAACATTACCTCGCTGGGAATTGTGTACAAGGCTCCTTTGATGGCTATTAAGCAAAAGACTTTCTATTAAAATCCGTATTACCTTACATCAATGCTGCTTGAAGAAAAGAGATATTTTCAGCTTTATGGTGGTGAATATGTTTAGTAATGTCTGACTCTCTGCATCCCCACAGACTGTAGCCTGCCAGGCTCCTCAATCCATGAGTTTTCCAGACAAGAATATTGGAAGGAGTTTCCATTTTCTTCTCCAGAAGATCTTCCCAACCCAGGGATCAAACCCACATCTCCTGTGTCTCCTGCATTGCAGGCAGACTCTTTACCCACTGAGCCATCAGGGAAGCCCTTGAGCATCAATAAATCCTGTTTTCTGATTTAACTGAAAAGAAGGACACAAATCAAATGACATTGTTCCAGTCTGAAATAGATACACATTTATAACTTTTTTCTGCATTTTTTTTCTGTTTTTTGGCCATGCTGCATAGCATGTGAGAACATAGTTACCCAATCAGGAATCAAATCATGTCACCTGCAGTCTTAGCTACTGGACCTTCAGGGAAGTCCTCATATATAATTTTAGATCATGAAACACATTCACCTTTATATGGAGAAGTAACATTGCCTCAAAATTATCATGAATTTTCCATGGCATACAATGCCAAGTAATTATTTCATGTTGGGCATGAGCTAATCTCACTTACATCTGGCTGGGGGATGGCTGTGCTTTAAGCCACGGATCTCCCTGAGCACAGCGGCTCTCCTCACTGAGGTTTGATGTCATGTCTCCTCTCTGTGTTTATTCCAATGTCAAGCCTGAGGAAACAGTTGTTACCAGGGGAAGCCCCTCCCCTCCTCTGGTGGCGGCAGAGATGCAAAAGAGCAAGTGGAAATACACATAGGGAATTAGCAATTGTCATTTCTCTTATGCTGGCCAATACAAAACACATGTTTGAACCTAAAGTCAAGCAGTAGAAAAGTATATTCTGTACCATTTCCTAGAAGGAAATGCAAAGTTGCATGGCAAAGGTAATGAGAAAGAAGGGTGAAAAGTTAGGACCAATTATTCAAATTGTCACAAACATAGAAACATTTTACACTGGAGATTCCTACACATCACTACAGAAATGGAATTTCAGAATTATTATGCTTGACTGAATTTTAAAATTTTAATTGATGCCCAAAGTTACAATAGAGCTGATATCACATAATGGATGTTCAGGTTGTACTTTAGAAAAGAAGCCTGACAATAAATCTGTATGCTAAAGTTTTTTTAGGAATAAACGTATTTACATTTACCTATTTAAAGAGAATCTATCAATCAAATGTGGGGAAATGATAAAGGTTAGGAAAGTAAAAGTGGTACTATGGCTAAATATATGTCTACATTTATGTTTACAAATTTCTCTAAAATATATTTACTTGATTTACTTGGTCTCCCTCTTATCCATACACCCAAACTGCTTTAATATGAAATCAAAGCTTTTATCTACATTTACGTGCAGGAAGGAATGTCCAGAAATATAGGTTTCTTCAATGTGGTTCAAACAAAACCCTCCACTTCTTGAAATTATACAATGATAATGCATTAACCTGATCTTCACCCAGAACCCTAGTATTATGGCCTCATGTGTCATGCTAGGTGAGATTGAAATCTTTACAACCTATTGAAACTTCTTTATTTAGGCATTATGGAAAAAAAAAATTTAAAGTATCAAAAGAGAAACACTTGTTCCTCTATGTGGAGTATTTTGAAAAGACCATGCAAGTAGCTCACTAGAAATGTACACAGAAGGCACTCAAAATACTCATTTATCATATTCTCTTGGTCTTTATTTCTAACACCAGAATCATATAATTTATAGTGATTTCTTGACTGTTGTATCTGAATCTAAGATGAAAAAATTTAGCTGAAGTGCCTCTTAATCACCAGTGATCAGGATCACCAAGGGGTTATGATCTCCAAAAAAGAAAGTTTGAATCATTTGCCAAGAAAAGAATAGCATCCAGCAGAGATGCTGAGGACAAAGGGAATATGGAAGAGGTATTGTAGTAAGGAAGTTTTAAATAAGACCTTATGCAACTAAATGTAGCCTTATGCATTGAACAGTGGGTGTTTTATTATATTCTATTTTGCTCTTTCTCCTGTGTACTTGTTCATATGTTTGGGTGTGTACTTAATGTTAACCAATTACCCTTCCCTTTTTCCCCATTTCTATTTTCTTTAAAGGATTGGTCCTTAATGTTAAAATGTACATAGACTTGCTGTTGCTACTGTTGTTTAGTCGCTAAGTCATGTCCAACTCTTTGCAATCTCATGGACTGTAACCCGCCAGGCTCCTCTGTCCATAGACTTCTCCAGGCAAGAATACTGGAGTGGGTAAACATTCCCTTCTCCAGGAGATCTTCCCAGCACAGGGAGCAAACCAGGGTATCCTGCATTGTAGGCAGATTCTTCACCATCTGAGCCATCAGGGAAGCCCATTATCTCCCAAAGTTTGCTCAAACTCATGTCTATTGAGTTGGTGATGATATCTAATGATCTCATCCTCTGCTGCCCCCTTCTCCTTTTGTTTTCAGTCTTTCCCAAAATCAGGGTCCTTTCTAGTGAGTTGTCTCTGCATCAGGTTGCCAAAGTATTGGAGCTTCAGCTTCAGCATCAGTCCTTCCAATGAATATTCAGGACTGATTTCATTTAGGATTGACTGGTTTGATCTCCTTACCGTCCAAGGGACTCTCAAGAGTCTTCTCAAGCATTACAATTTGAAAGCATCAGTTCTTTGGCACTCAGCCTTCTTTATGGTTCAACTCTCCCATCAACATGTGACTACCAGAAAAACCATAGCTTTGACCTTTGTCAGCCAAGTGATATCTCTGCTTTTTAATATGCTTGCCTTCTAAGGAGCAAACATCTTTTAACTTCATGGCTAATCACCATCTGTAGTGATTTTGGAGCCCAGGAAAACAAAATCTGTCACTGCTTCCACTTTCTCCCCTTCTAATTGCCATGAAGCGATAGGACTGGATTCCATGACCTTAGTTTTTTGAATGTTGAGTTTCAAGCCAGCTTTTTCACTCTTGTCTTTTACCCTCATCAAGAAGCTCTTTAATTCCTCTTTACTTTCTGCCACTAGAGTAGTATCTGCATATGTGAGGTTGATATTTCTCACAGCAATCTTGATTCTAGCTTGTGATTCATCCAGTCTGGCATTTCACATGATATACTCTGCATATAAGCTAAATAAGCAGGGTGATAATATATAGCTTTGTCATACTCTTTCCCAAGTTTGAACCAATCAGCTGTTTCTTGTCTGGTTCTAACTGTTGCTTCTGACCCAAATACCGGTTTCTCAGGTGATGTGGTATTCTCTGTTTGTTGTAATCCATACAGTCATACTTTAGTGTAGTTAAAGAAGGGGAAGTTTTTCTGGAATTTGGAGGTTGCACTCAAGTACTGCATTTTGGACTCTTTTGTTGACTACAAGGGCTACTCCATTTCTTCTTTTAAGAGATTCTTGCTGTACTAGTAAATATAATGGTCATCTGAATTACATTTGCCCATTCCTGTCCATTTTAGTTTACCGATTCCTAAGATTCACTCTTGCCATCTCCCGCTTGACCATATCTGGTTTACTTTGATTCTAACATTTCACATTCCTATGAAATATTATTCTTTACAGCATCAAACTTTATTTTCACCACTAGAACTATCTACAACTGATTATCATTTCCACTTTGGCTCAGCTGCTTCATTCCTTCTGGAGCTGTTAGTAATTGCCCTCCACTCTTCCCCAGTAGCATATTGGACACCTTCTGACTGGGGGGCTCACTTTCCAGGGCCATATCTTTTTGCCTTTTCATACTGTCCATGGAATTTTTCACGTAAGAATACTGGAGTAGTTTGCCATTTCCTTCTCCAATGTTGTGTCAGAACACTTCATTAGGACTCATCTCTCTTGGGTGGCCCTGCAGGGCATGGCTCATAGTTTCGTTGAGGTATACAAGCCCATTGCCACCAAAAGGCTGTGATCCATGAAAGGGATGTAGGTTACAAAAAATAAACAGCACCTAGATGCTGAAAGAGTAAATAATCATATTTAGAGCCTTTCAGTATTGGAGAACAGTAAGCAGATTTTCATTTGTACATAGGAGTTGATACATTATGTATGAAACAGACATGATTTTGTATTTTTTTTTAATTTACACTTTTAAATTTGAATGGGAGGCCTATGAAAACTTACATTCAGATTTGGTAGACCAGGGTAGATACTGAGATCTTCATTTCTGACATCAGTGTTAAGACAGTAGCAATGCTCTTGCTCTAAAGACAATACTTTGAGCAGCAAGACTGTAAAAGCTACTTTCTTAGAAAAACATTTAATAAACAAGCAACAAAATATACATTTTAAAGAAATTTATGGGTAGGGGCAAGGTCTAACTTTCTTTTAAATCTATTTTGAGCCCATCTTCTTTAATTTTTCAGTTTCAGAAATATGTATTTTTCTATGTGAGTTTAAGGTATGTTTTTTCCCCAGATGATCTTGTAATGATCCCTCAGAGTATATGAAGTTAAGAAAAATAGTGAAACTGATAGAAATCTTACTGAGCAGGCATATGACTGATAATTATAAATATAAATGTGTATGTATTAGAACAACATTTCAATCAGCTGATAATAACCCTTAAAAATGGTGGTGCATATTTTTATTTATTTTTTAACCTTTTATTTTATATTAGAATATAACCAATTAATAATGTTGTGATGATAGTTTCAGGTGAATAGCAAACGGATTCAGCCATACATATACCTGTATCCATTCTCCCCCAAACTCCCCTCTCATCCATGCTAAGGTGCAGCACATTTTTAATCACAGGTGAGCTGTAAGCTGTAAAGGTAAATATAAATTAAATAGAAAAAAGTTAATAATCCCTGAAAAAGGGAGAGAACCCACTCATATATACACTTTTTTAACAGCATTTACTTTAGAAAACTTGTAATTGTGAATCCTTTTTCTGCTCCCTTTGAAATGAATATAAATGTGTTTAAAGGTGAAATAAGCCTCTTGACAGTTTTACAACTCAGAAATGTTTCCTGAGGATATGAAATCATCTCTTTGAAGTGTAATCAATCAAGGAAGAGAGCCTGTCCATCTCCCTCTTTCCTGGTATAATGGGGTCCCAATTTCAGCTAGTCCTGACTCCAAGTGGCAAATCTACTTCTGATCATAGAAGTGTAAGTGGTTTTTTTTTTTTTTTTGGGGGGGGGACAAAGGCAATTAGCAAAAATAAGTGGATGCTCCAACTGACTAGTGATCTTAGGAATGGACTATGTATGGCAAATGGTGATGTCAAGTCCCTTTCTTGAAGATTAGCAATTATTTATTATGAGAATATGTATATAATGGGATATATGTGCTTGACGATATGAGGTGATATTTCTTTCTATCTTTGTAATTTCTTTATAGAATTGCCTATAAAATGTGTTGCATCCTGCACTAATATTTATTCAATAATAACTTTTGTAAATCTTCTAACTTTTGAATAGGTTTTCTGGATTTGGAGGAGTCTATTTTTAACTTTATTGCTGCCGATAATACTTAAAAGGATAATGGAAGGCAAGTCTGGCTTGTATCACTGCCTGGGACTTCTCCCAGTTTAACTCTTAAACCCCATGGAATGAGGATGGACTTTAAAGAGGACTACTTTTTCTGAAAAAAAAAAAAAAAAAAAAAGCCAAATTGAGCAGAACAACTACAGACCAAAACCTACTCCGCTTGCCTTTCACCTAAAAGCCCAAACTTAAAATCATAAAATGTTTGAACTCTAGTAATAGAAAAAATCAATATTAATACATCAGTAACAATAGAAAAAAATATGCACGCTCCATCAGAGTATTTGTTAGAACTAAAGTAAACAGACTTGAATTTTTGCCCTTAGCCTGTCTTATGTCATATAGAGTTAGAAGAACATTCAAAGAAAGATTCTGAGATTTTCTTGATTTATTGAAATGAAAGAAGAGAGTAACTTGACTTTGAAGAAATTTTGGAATTTTCCTACATCCACCTCTGGAATTAGGTTATTTCAAACCAACATTATAAATGGAGCTATGATGAGGGAGAATTGAGAAAAGATGGGAATACTTGCTAGGATGACAAAAAGAGAAAATTGAGATAGTTTTCAAAGAAAAAGATATACAGAAGTCAGGCAGCATAGGAACTACCAATGGGCATGGGAAAAGGAGCACAGGATCCATGTAGTTGAAGAAATTGGAAAGGAAAGCAGGGTATCAAGTGCCCAGAAGCCCCTGATTTTCAGTATCTATTAATTATACCCATGAAAAAAACCCCAGAAAATGTTCAGTTTCAAATGAATTATTCATATTGTTAAACAATATGGCTTTTTACTATGGGCTTTTTTCTCTGCCTGCAGATACCACTTCACTTTGTTCAAGTGTTAAGGTGTCACCTCCTGTTTGGTCCTTGATTGACTCATAGCTATTACTGCATAGAGCACACTACACTTAAAAAAAAAATAATAATAGACTATTTGGAATTATTTGTAGTATCTTGTAATGACCTATAGTGGAAAATAATCTGAAAAAGAATTTGAATATGAATCACTTTGCTGCACATCATCATATCTCAATTAAAACCTTTAATGCAAAATTGTAACTCATTTGGCGCTAAGCAAAGGTATTCAATAAATGCCACTTTAAAAACTAGACAGAATGTAAATTGGGTAGTAAATTCATGTTTAACTATTTTCGCTATAGTTTTTTTTAATCTTATGTTAATAAGATGTTGAAAGTCATAAATTCTCTTCAGCAAAAAAAAAGAACATGCTAATACATTTGTAGGTACACCCACCTCTGAATACAAGTGCTACAAATAGCAGGGTATCTCAGCATCAGCACTGCTGACATTCTTTGGTTCTTCGAAGACTCTTTAGCTGCATTCTAAATCCTCTATTTACTGGATTCCAGGAGCAATTCCCTTCACCAGATGTCTCCTCTGTGGCAAAACTGCCCCAACTTGAGAATTTCAAAAGATAACCTCACTGGACCACAGCTAGGAAAGTCTGCATTGTATGAAAATTGATTTCAAAATAATACCACTTGGGGGTCCATTTCAATGAAGTATGACTGAGAAAGGAAAGAGATGACAAAAGGATAAAATGATTATGCATAAAAATAAATTGATTAAACACAGTAGACATTGGGCAAATGTTAAACATACATTTATTGCAGTTGTTCTAGGATTCAGAGAAGTTTTTAGTTGCTAATGTGATATAACAATTTGTTATTTGTTTCTACCCTGTATTTAATTTACAAATTAGAACTTCAAAAGTATATTTTTAAATTATTACTGAAAAAGTGCAATCACATTAAATTAGTACAGAAACTGCCTATAACACCAGAAACACAACTTATAGAGCTCTTTGCTAGTTACTCAGTCATTAATCCACATTACGAAGTCCCTCCAAGATACAGAAATATGCAAATGAACACTGAGCAGGCACCCTTATTTGTAGGGCACTTGGAGCTACAAGGAAGTCCTATAAAGAGAAAGAAAGGCATGATCTTTGTTTTCAAATAAACCGTTGTCCCCTGATATTTTCAGGAACAGAGTTAGTTCTGGATCAATTTACTTTCTAAGCAAAAATTGTGAGGCAGAAGTCATGTGGACATCCCTGGTGGTCCAGCGGTTAAGCATCTGCCTTACAAAGCAGGGGATGTGGGTTTGATCCCTTGTCCCATAACTAAGACACACATGCCACACCAAGAGCAGGCATAGCCAAATAAACAAACACACCTTAGTTTCAGGAGCTCTCTTATATTACAGTTGAAGGGCTTGCTTGACTAGACTCAAGAATAGTTTAGTCCAGATGAAAGAAAAGGTGAAACATAATGTCTTGTGCAGACAATCAACCAAATCATCTTCTCGTTCTAGTTAGAGCTGTAGATGCTGGAGGTGAGTTAGCTTGGATTGCAACTCTGTCCTTGTCCTGGCAAATTATACGGCAAGAGAAAAAAATCAAATAAAATCCTTCAGTCCCAGTTTTCTAATCGTATAATAGAGATCATAGACATTTACTGAGACTATGTGCTGGGACCATAGCAATAGTCACCTATATTAGTTATCAG
Source organism: Aepyceros melampus (assembly GCA_006408695.1). Lineage (NCBI taxonomy): Eukaryota > Metazoa > Chordata > Mammalia > Artiodactyla > Bovidae > Aepyceros > Aepyceros melampus. The sequence goes on along the minus strand of SJXQ01007384.1, from coordinate 410,958 downwards.
CAAAGTGTGTTAGTCGCCAAATCGTGTCCAACTCTTTGTGACCCCATGGACTGTAGCCTGCCAGGCTCCTCTGTCCATGGGATTCTACAGGCAAGAACACTGGAGTGGGTTGCCATTTCCTTCTCCAAGTTATCAATAAAGGAACTAATATATATTGAAAACCTATCATGTGCAATCATTTTGCTGCTGCTGCTGCTAAGTCGCTTCAGTCGTGTCTGACTCTGTGCGACCCCATAGACGGCAGCCACTAGGCTCCCCCGTCCCTGGGATTCTCCAACCGAGAACCTGGAGTGGGTTGCCATTTCCTTCTCCAAGTTATCAATAAAGGAACTAATATATATTGAAAACCTACCATGTGCAATCATTTTGCTAGAACTAATAAATATAACAGCGATTAATTTTCCTTAAATAAGTAACATAAATAATGCTAGTTTTACTACTGAAGAAACTTACTTCTCTGTAAAAATAAGAAACATATGTTTTTATGTTTTCAGTGAGTAGTAGATCCCTGATAAACGTGGTACTCAGCATGTCAATTGTATGGATCTCTCTTCATACACTATTACCAAACTAATGAGATACTGTTTCAGGCTTAAATATAAAATGTATAAATGATAAAGGAGACTTTTAGTTAGTGAAACAGATTTGGATATGTCTATTTGTTTACATATGTGTACATTTTCAGTTTTATTAAGGAAGAAGTTCCTAAAGATTTCCCTCCCTTGTGTCCTGTGTTTTTGTTTCTTGTTCCTTTGAGGCCAAAGATGTGTGTTTTGTTTTTCTGTGTATCCCCCAGTGCATCCTGCACAATGCCCTTATCTGATTGATCTCGGAGAGTGGAGTTTAAGTGAGGTAAATTGAATTGAATTGCTTTAAACTGAAAGCTACTTTCAAAACTGCTTATTCCTGTGGATTCCTGGAGGATGCTGGAGTTGAAACGCATCAGATAGCTATTTTTCATTACTATATATAAAATTACTGAGAGGTTGGCATGAAGAAATGAAAATTGACACAAAGAGTTAATGCAACTGGCAGGCCTTGGCGTTGTTAGAACAGAATGTCCGTCTACGGTATCTTGCTCAGTTCTAGAGCACTTGGTGTCATAGCCTGCTGCCTTCTTCGTATGGATAATTGCAATTTTTAATTGAAGTGTACACCAACTTTTATGTACTGGTTGGCCACTGACATCACAAATGTGTGGTAACTCTTCAGATGACCCTGAAAGGTCACTTTTAACCCCATAAATTAAGCTGCAAAATCACTTTTAAAAACTTCTCTCGGCTGCCACCTTGTGCTGAGTTTTCAAAGTAACAAAATTCAATCCTGAAAGAAATACAGGTTTTCAACCTTATTGAGGATAGGAATTTACATATGAAGAGGAGATAATTTTGTGGGGAGATTAATAAAGACATAAAAATAGCATTTGATCTAAAATTAGCATTTATAATTACTGTCTTTTTCCCCCATTATTTCTACAAGCAGTTTGACACAATAAACTTGAGAAAAAATAAGAAAATTATTACCTCAAGTCCTACAAAATAAATGTGATATCATGACATTAATTAAAAAACTTTCTCTTTTGCACTGATAACTTTTTGAAAACGTTGAAATTAGATTTGACTGTTGAACATATACTACTGTAATAAGAAATTGCATTAAAAAATTCAGAAATCCTGCCTCAAATCTGTTTTCATACCTGAAGACACTTAAATCCAACCCAAGCTTAAATGTAATGGTGAACTCAAGCCTCGTTGTCCTCAGTTTGGTGAAACCTGGCACACCAGGAAATTCCACACCTGGACAGATGTTAGCTATTTTCATTTTCTATTCGTCAGGAAATAGCCATTGTTACAATTCAAACTCAGAAGGAAATTATATATGTTTTATTTTTCAGACAAAAATAACAACTTAGATATAATCCAGATCTCTCACTGCAAAAATTTAATTTGAGGGCAAAAATTCCTAAGGAGACAGCATCAAAAAGAGCAGCCTCAGGTAATCTTTTTTCCAGTCCAATTCTATATCAATTGCTTGATGTCTACATCCTTATGGACACTCACAAGTATTCACATTTATTATGAATTCTGGGAATAATATTTTGTACCTACTATCATATAGAATAGGGGCTCCCTGGTGGCTCGGCTGGTAAAGAATCAGCCCACAATGTAGGGGACCTGGGTTCGATCCCTGGTTTGGGAAGGTCCCCTGGAGGAGGGCAAGGCAACTCACTCCAGTATTCTTTCCTGGAGAATCCCCATGGACTATGGGGTCACAAAGAGTGACTTTCATTTCACATGACTGAGCGACTTTCACTTTTTCACTTTCATCATACAGAATAGTTTTATATTACATCATTTTTTAAATCATTAACTGTGTTATGGCCTTTGTTCTAAGGCCATAACAGTTGGAAGCAGTTCTAAGCAGTTGGAAAAGAATGCAAGACCACATCATCTCAATTATATATTTTTTTAATTTATTGAACATGTGTCTTTCATTTAGGTCTGGTCCAACTTTCTCAAGGTTTGTGCTTTAATGACTTTATGAAATCTTTTCCATTGTGCCTTTGAAGTGGTCCTGTTTTCTTAATGGAAGAAATATATTTAAATTGAGAGCCATGTTTGCTCTCTTTGCTTGTTGCCCTAGGATATGTGAGACTAGAAACCCTGTCAAAAATAGTCTTAATTTACTTGCTAGCATTCACTCTCCTGGTAAGAATAATTGATTAGGAGGGAAAGTGTTTTCTCATTGTCTTCTTTCACTGGCAAATAATACATTGCATTTGTGTCTTTCTTTACTGAGCCTGGAGCCTCTAGATTCATTATCCAATTAATCCTCCTAACATTGCTATAAAATAAGAATGAGGAGTAAATTCCCAATGTACATATAGGGGGATTAAATGTCTTATATTATGTCACCAAGCCAGTAAAAAAGCAGAGCTAAGAAAACTGCTTAAGGCTTGCCTTTATTGTGATATTAGGTCATTATTTCTCATATTACAAGAATCTCTGCTGAGATAACTAGAACTAAGAATTGAGAACTAAAAAAGTTCTCTTTATATATATATATTTAATCATAACAATGTTCTTTAAAATGGCCTTTTGAAAGAATAATTAGGAATATAAATGTGTTTATATTGGCAGAACATAGTACATGGTATTTTAATGATTTATGGAATAAAATCACTTTTTGTTTTCTAGTTATATACTCTAGTTAACATTCATTAATAAATAACTATTAATATTCGCTAGTAAGTGAGTGTGGGACTGAAAGCATTTTTACTTTCTCTTCTTCACTTATTATGAATAAACTATTTAACTTGTCCTCTGTAACACATGAATTTTATGCAGGTCAATCTCCTTTTATTTAGTTATGTTAGTCATGTGTTTTTGATAATCTTTATATTCCTACAGAAACAATTCAAGGAACACAATCATTTTTGTTATTTATATTTTTAAAGACAATTTAATTCACTCTGTAAAAAGACCAAAAAATCAAATACTAAATATCTTACCTGTTTTTTCATTTCCCATCTTTCCTTGCTGCATAAGAAAGCTAACAAAATTACCATCTGCATGGTACTTTTGACTGTACTTTGACTATAACCCAGAATTTGAAATGTAAGAAATCCCTGAACCACAGGAGGAAATCCCTGCGAAGTTTCAAGCCCAAATCTGTAGGCTACGGCAGACCAGTGATCCAGATACCCTTCAGCTGCACACTTGAACTTTAAACTCTTCAGAAGAACCCAAATTTGGGTTCATTTGAGATTTTCTTTGTTTAAGTCAATGGCTAATAGATCTGAAGGAAATTTTTAAGATGTCTTTGAATTTCTTCCTTGCATAAAACAACTTTAAGAAAAATGAAAGCTGACGGTGGTACAAGGGCACTTGAACTATGATCAGTGGTGTCTCTGCTCACTCTGGTAGATTGATGCCACCTTATGGAATTCAAGCTTCACTACATTACATGTTGAAACAGCAGCAAAAACCTGAGTAGGGCTTACAATCGAATGTTATTCAATAAGAAAGCATTTCAGAGTTTAAATAAAAGGCTGAAGACTAAATTCTACAATAATACTTTCATTAAAAGCTTGAAGATCTTATGTTTTACACTGCATACTTCTTAACTAGATATAAGATTCATTTTCCACTGGCAATGTAAGAGTTATCTTTTAAAACTAATGTGCAGTCATATTTCAGACATTTTTAAAAATTTAATTCCCATTATTCTGTTTCTTATTTGTGTCCTATCATTTTATTTTACTTTAATTTCTTTGTTCCAAAATTTTAGATAGACTGCTAAGTTACTCAAATGTGGCTACAAATAGAACAATGAATCTATCTAATTTTTGAAAGTAGAAGTGTTAGTTGCCCAGTCATATCGGACTCTTTGCAGCCTCATGGGCTGAGCTGGCCAGGCTACTCTGTCCATGGAATTCTCCAAGCAAGAATACTGGAGTGGATAGTCATTCTTCAGCATTACAGGCAGGTTTGTTTTTTTTTTTTTTTTTTTTTTTTTTTACCATTTCAGCCACCAGGGAAGCTCCAAGAATCCCAGGGTGAGGGGCTATTCCCTCCTCCAGGGGATCTTCCCAACCCAGGGATCAAACTCAGGTCTCCCACATTGCAGGAAGATTCTTTGCCTTCTGAATCACCAGGGAAGCTAATTTTTAAATTATAGTAGTTGTGTTAATATAGAGACTAAGCAGAAAACTAAACCAAGGGCTAATAGTTTTATCACCTATTTGTGAGCTCGTGTAAGGAGGATGAAAACAGGGATAGGAGCTTCTATTCATTCATATTAGGGAAGGAATGAGGAGGGTTTAGGAAGACATCTCTGGTGTTTAGTTTTATTTTTGTTTGTTTGTTTTTTAATGCTCTCAGGTAAGATGAAGCCAGCTGAGATGTCGCAGGGTCCAGTGTGTGAATAGGAAAAGGGAAGCTTAATGAAGATTTATGCTGCAACCCAACCCAGACTTCATGAACATTAGACGTGGGTCTAAATAAGAGCTTCCTTCCAAATGAACTCAAAGAGTTTTAATTTTATCCTATTATGGAATATAAAATCCAGTCTCTTGGTAAGTTATAGATTATTTGAAGACTCTAAAACATGGACTCTTTCATTGGTCTAAACTCTTACGTTCAATGATTCTTAGACCTGGCTGGTCAATCACAATCACTGAGCATGTTTTACATGATGTTTTTCTGATCAAGAAGTCTTCCTATGATCTGCGTATGAGTGATACAGACAGGCGCCACACATTGGTAGAATGCTTCTAGATTCCCAGCTCCAGGAATGAGGATATACATATCAATTTATTGTCATCACGGGTCTTTGGATAGCTGAAAGAATTTATGGCACATCTTGGCCATATTTCACGGCACTTCTTGTGAATGGTCTTCTTAGTCCTACTCTGCTGAAGCACTTGTCAGAAAATATTTACAGGAAGCACCTGTGAGTCTGCCACAACCAGGGTCAAGGTTGATGTTCTCAGGAATAATTTTCCTGCAGCTTCACATAACCTTGATGCCATTCTTCTACTCCTTACTCTCAGTAGCTTCAAAGACAGTCCATCGAGGGATGGCCAGCACATCCTCCGTAACAGCTGACCCGACAGAGCAGCACGCATGCCTTTCCCACTCCTGCAATTCTCCAGCTGACTTCGCATTTTTCTTTGTGTCTACTGTCATTTGGGCTTGAGGTTCAGATGAACACAGTCTCTCTCAGTCCCTCCTATCACATATTCTAACTAGTCTTTTCCATGCTGTTTTTCCTTGCCTTGCCATCCTCATCTTCATCTCTGCAACCTGAGAAGCTAACTTAACATCTTCATTGCCACATTTCTTTCAATCCAATTGTCATGATTCATTTTTGCTGTTGTTCAGTTGCAAAGAATCATATCTGACGCTTTGTGACCCCACGGACTGCAGCATGCTAGGCTTCCCTGTCCTTCACCACCTCCTGGAGTTTGCTCAAACTCATGTCCATTGAGTCAGTGATACCATGCAACCATCTCATCCTCTGTCACCCCCTTCTCCTCCTGCCCTTAATCTTTCCCAGTATCAGGGTCTGTTCCAATGAACTGGCTCTCTGCACCAAGCAGCCAAAGTATCCCAGTTTCAGCATCAGTGCTCCAAATGAATATTCACGTTGATTTCCTTTAGGATTGGCTGGTTGGATTTCCTTGCAGTCCAAGAGACTCTCAAGAGTTTTCTCCAGCACCATAGTTCAAAAACATCAATTCTTCAACACTCAGCCTTCTTTATGGTCCAACACTCACATCTATACATGACTACTGGAAAAGCCATGATTTTAACTATACAGAGACAGACCTCTGTCCCAAATTGATGTCTCTGCTTTTTATATGCTGTCTAGGTTGTCGTAGCTTTTCTTCCAAGGAGTGTCTTTTACTTCCATGGCTATAGTCACTGTCTGCAGTGATTTTGGAACCCAAGAAAATAAAGTCTTGTCACAGTTTTCATTTTTGCCCCATCTATTTGCCATGAAGTGATGGGACTGGATGTCATGATCTTAGCTTTTTGAATGATGATTTCTATGCCAGCTTTTTCACTTTCCTCATTTGTCTTCATCAACAGGTTCTTTAGTTCCTTTTTACTCCCTCATTTTTCTGGAGATGAAAGATAACCAGTTAACTATGGCTTAACTCTGCTCTTTCAGAGTAGCTATTCAAGTATTATTTCTGAGGTTTTTTTTTTTCTTTTTCCAGTGAAAGTGCTGTTTTGATTTCTTACCAATGAATGATTGTCACTCAGATAGTGAAGATATCTTGTAGAGAGGACTCTCAGGCAAAATTTTCATCACAAAGATGAGAATTGTGGTTGTAAACCATGATCAAAAAAGTAATCTGAAAAGAAATTAATACAAAATTATCTAATTTAAAACCAATACAGTATTGTAAAATAAAATAAAGTAAAACTGCAGGAAAAAAAAAAAAAGATGCATGCCTTACTTTGCAGACCCTTCACAAAACATTTGAAGCCAGTCTTTGTAGTAGACTCCAGGCCATCAGCTTCCCAGGTGGTGCTAGTGGTAAAGAACCTGCCTGCCAATGCAGGAAACGTAAAAGATGCAGGTTCAATCCCTGGGTCGGGAAGATCCCCTGGAGAAGGAGATGGCAATCCACTCCAGTATTATCACCCGGAGAATCCCATGGACAGAGGAACCCAGCGGGCTACAGTCCATGGGATCGAATCGGACACCACTCAAGTGACTGAGCAGGCCGGACTATTAGTTATTCTTGTCACTTTTATCAATATTAGGGCCAGTAGCAATGATGCCTATGATGTTTACCCAATGTCCAGCTTAGAATGTATATTACATTTCCATAATGTCTTCTAAAGCATCAAGTACAGTCTCCTCAAGGAAGGTTGATTTTGCGATAAAAAAACAGATAATAACAAAAGGTCTCTCTCTGACTTCTTATAGGTTTGCTCTATAGGAGTCCATGAGACCAGAGCATAGGCAATTTCACTGGAAATACGATCCAGCAATCCCACTGCTGCACGTACACACTGAAGAAACCAGAATTGAAAGATGCACGTGTACCCCAATGTTCATCACAGCACTGTTTATAATAGCCAGGACATGGGAGCAACCTAGATGTCCATCAGCAGATGAATGGATAAGAAAGCTGTGGTATATATATACAACGGAGTATTACTCAGCCATTAAAATAATGCATCTGAATCAGTTCTAGTGAGGTTGATGAAATTGGAGCCTATTATACAGAGTGAAGTAAGCCAGAAAGAAAAACACCAGTACAGTATACTAACACATATATATATATGGAATTTAGAAAGATGGTAACAATAACCCTGTATGCGAGACAGCAAAAGAGACATAGACGTATAGAACAGTCTTTTGGACTCTGTGGGAGAGGGAGGGGGTGGGATGATTTGGGAGAATGGGATTGAAACATGTATAATATGTGAAATGAACCACCAATCCAGGTTCAATGCAGGATAGAGGATGCTCAGGGCTGGTGCACTGGGATGACCCAGAGGGGTGGTACGGGGAAGGAGGTGGGAGCGGGGTTCAGGATGGGGAACACGTGTACACTCGTGGCGGATTCATGTTGATGTGTGGTAAAACCAACCCAATATTGTAAAGTAATTAGCCTCCAATTAAGATAAATAAGTTTATATTAAAAAAATAAAGTGGGAAAGGAATGAGGGAAATATGCATGGCTATTACAAGAAGACTGGTCATTTGGATTAGACGTTGGCAAATGTCTTCTCAAAGAGCCAGAGAAGAAGTGCTGATATTTTAGGTTCTGAGGATCACATGGTCTCTGCTGGAGCTGCTTAACTCTGCCCTCATCACATGAAAGCACCCACAGGTGATGAGCACAGCTCATGTGCAAATGAGCATAGCTGTGTTCCAACAAACCCTGTCAAAACAGCAGCAAGCCCGACCTGGCAGATGGGTCATAATTTGCCAAACCTGTGTTAGACTATAGTTAATAGTTGGTGTAGTTACGGCATAGAAAAGGAGCAAGAGACATGAGTGCATGACCCATCTCTAACACTAGCTGTTAGTATGTAGAGATAACTTTTTTTTTTCCTAACTAGCACTATTTTCAGATCTGTAAAATGAGGGTTAAACTTACCTTTTCTAAAGTTACTCTCTGCTCTAAAATTACATGAGTTGCCTCATTTGTCTTTTTTTTTCTTATATTTAAGAAAAATTTGATTGTGTGTTTTTACAAAGACTAAATAAAAATCATTGAGAAAATGATGCTAAGCATTTAAAATTTTCAAAATGGTTAATTTGTCTGGTAGAGAGAAAGGAAAGAAGCTCCTATTGCAAATATATTGAATGTTACCTTAGTTTTATTCTGTGTGAGTTATCAGAATTTGTCATGGTTCCCTTAAGAAATTCTAACAGAGGATCAGGGACCAGGAAGCCTTGAGGAGTACAGGAATGATGTAGCTAAAGCTTTTTTTAAATTGTTTTCCTGACTAAATCTTCTCTGATTTCCAGGAAAGAACAGCCAAGTTTGCTGATACCAAGCCATTCTTTTCAACCTTCACTCCTGATTAAAATTATTATTTCTGGATCCCATTCCATGTATTTATTGACACCAAGCTTCTCCAGATGATCCCTTTTGTGGGTTTATGGAAAGCATGGTATCTGTGTTTTGTCACCAAAAAAATAATGTAAGATTTTGAAAATTAAGAAAGAAAAAAGCAAAGATTTATTTGGAGTCCTATGAACTGCAGTTCAGAAATTATCATACTAAGTGGAGTAAGTTATACAGAGAAAGACAATATTACATGATATCATTTATATGTGGTATCTAAAAAATAATAGTAATACAAAGAAAAAGATCTCCTGGAGAAGGAAATGGCACCCCACTCCAGTACTCTTGCCTGGAAAATCCCATGGATGGAGGAGTCTGGTGGGTTAAATGGGATTGCAAGAGTCGGACACAACTGAGCAACTTCACTTCACTTCATTTCAATACAAATTCATTCATTTATGAAACAAAAAAGGTTTGTAGACATAGAAAACAAACTTATGGTAACCAAAGGGGAAAGGGTGGGGAGCATTATAACAGGAGTATGGAATTAATACACTACTATACATAAAACTGGAGAAGGAAATGGCAACCCACTCCAGTATTCTTGCCTAAAGAATCCCAGGGACAGGGGAGCCTGGTGGGCTGCCGTCTATGGGGTCGCACAGGGTCGGACACGACTGAAGCAACTAAGCAGCATACATAAAATAAGGACTTCCCTGGTGGCTTAGGTGGTAAAGCATCTGCCTACAATGAGGGTTCAATCCCTGGGTCGGGAAGATCTCCTGGAGAAGAAAATGGCAACCCACTCCAGTATTCTTGCCTGGAAAATCCCATGGACCGAGGAGCCTGGTAAGCTACAGTCCATGGGGTTGCAGAAAGTTGGACATGACTGAGTGACTTCACTTATACATAAAATAAGCAACAAAGACTTACTGTATAGCATAGGAAACTATATCCCATATCTTGTGATGACTTATACTGAAAAGAATTTGAAATATATATATTTTATATATATATATTAATTACATGTATATACATATACAATATTGTCATTCAACTATACTTCAAAAAAATAAATAAATAAAAGGAATTGTAGTTCTGGAGACACAGATTCTGGTAAAACCTAAAGAGTGTTTTGAGGAAGAGAAAGTGTCAGGGGCTTATAAAGAGGAAAGCTATGATGTTATTAAAAGTTGCCTGGTGAGAACTGGGATATTGAATGGTTTGCCTTGGAAATGAACAGAGATCATTCTTTCATTTTTGAGATTGCATCCAAGTATTGCATTTTGGACTCTTTTGTTGACCATGATGGCTACTCCATTTCTTCTAAGGGATTCCTGCCCGCAGTAGTAGATATAATGGTCATCTGAGTTAAATTCACCCATTCCAGTCCATTTTAGTTTGCTGATTCCTAGAATGTCACGCTCACTCTTGCCATCTCTTGTTTGACCACTTGCAGTTTGCCTTGATTCAAGATGTCCTTTTCATTATAAGGGACTGAAATGCAAAAGTAGGAAGTCAAGAAACACCTGGAGTAACAGGCAAATTTGGCCTTGGAATGTGGAATGAAGCAGGGCAAAGACTAATAGAGTTTTGCCAAGAAAATGCACTGGTCATAGCAAACACCCTCTTCCGACAACACAAGAGAAGACTCTACACATGGACATCACCAGATGGTCTACACCGAAATCAGATTGATTATATTCTTGGCAGCCAAAGATGGAGAAGCTCTACACAGTCAACAAAAACAAGACCGGGAGCTGACTGTGGCTCAGATCATGAATTTCTTATTGCCAAATTCAGAATTAAATTGAAGAAAGCAGGGAAAACCGCTAGACCATTCAGGTATGACCTAAATCAAATCCCTTATGATGATACAGTGGAAGTGAGAAATAGATTTAAGGGCCTATATCTGTTAGATAGAGTGCCTGATGAACTATGGAATGAGGTCCGTGACATTGTACAGGAGACAGGGATCAAGACCATCCCATGGAAAAGAAATGCAAAAAAGCAAAATGGCTGTCTGGGGAGACCTTACAAATAGCTGTGAAAAAAAGAGAAGTGAAAGCAAAAGAGAAAAGGAAAGATATAAACATCTGAAAGCAGAGTTCAGGAGAATAGCAAGAAAAGATAAGAAAGCCTTCTTCAGCGATCAGTGCAAAGGAATAGAGGAAAACAACACAATGGGAAATATTAGAGATCTCTTCAAGAAAATTAGAAATACCAAGGAAACATTTCATGCAAAGGTGGGCTTGATAAAGGACAGAAATAGTATGGACTTAACAGAAGCAGAAGATATTAAGAAGAGGTGGCAAGAATACACAGAAAAACTGTATAAAAATGATTTCCATGACCCAGATAATCATGATGGTGTGATCACTCATCTCGAGCCAGATATCCTGGAATGTGAAGTCAAGTGGGCCTTAGAAAGCATCACTATGAACAAAGCTAGTAGAGGTGATGGCATTCCAGTGGAGCTGTTTCAAACCCTGAAAGATGATGCTGTGAAAATGCTGCACTCAATATGCCGGCAAATTTGGAAAACTCAGCAGTGGCCACAGGACTGGAAAAGGTCAGTTTTCATTCCAATCCCAAAGAAAGGCAATGCCAAAGAATGCTCAAACTACCACACAATTGCACTCATCTCACATGCTAGTAAAGTAATGCTCAAAATTCTCCAAGCCAGGCTTCAGCAGTACGTGAACCATGAACTTCCAGACGTTCAAGCTGGTTTTAGAAAAGGCAGAGGAATCAGATATCAAATTTCCAACATCCACTGGATCATGCAAAAGCAAGAGAGTTCCAGAAAAACATCTATTTCTGCTTTATTGACTATGCCAAAGCCTTTAACTGTGTGGATCACAGTAAACTGTGGAAAATTCTGAAAGAGATGGGAATACCACATCACCTGACCTGCCTCTTGAGAAACCTGTATGCAGGTCAGGAAGCAACAGTTAGAACTGGACATGGGACAACAGACTGGTTCCAAATAGGAAAAGGAGTACGTCAAGGCTGTATATTGTCACCCTGCTTATTTAACTTCTATGCAGAGTACATCATGAGAAATGCTGGATTGGAAGTAACACAAGCTGAAATCCAGATTGCCGGGAGAAATATCAATAACCTCAGATATGCAGATGACACCACCCTTATGGCAGAAAGTGAAGAGGAACTAAANATGTGATCACTTATCTAGAGCCAGACATTTTGGAATGTGAAGTCAAGTGGCCCTTAGAAAGCATCACTATGAACAAAGCTAGTGGAAGTGATGGAATACCAGTTGAGTTGTTTGAAATCCTGAAAGATGATGCTGTGAAAGTGCTGTACTCAATATGCCAGTAAATTTGGAAAACTCAGCAGTGGCCACAGGACTGGAAAAGGTCAGTTTTCATTCCAATCCAAAAGAAAGGCATTGCCAAAGAATGCTCAAACTACCACACAATTGCACTCATCTTACACACTAGTAATGTGATGCTCAAAATTTTCCAAGCCAGGCTTTAGCAATACATGAACTGTGAACTTCCTGATGTTCAAGCTGGTTTTAGAAAAGGCAGAGAAACCAGAGATCAAATTGCCAACATCTGCTGGATCATGGAAAAAGCAAGAGAGTTCCAGAAAAACATCTATTTCTGCTTTATTGACTATGCCAAAGCCTTTGACTGTGTGGATCCCAAGAAACTGTGGAAAATTCTTCAAGAGATGGGAAGACCAGACCACCTGACCTGCCTCTTGAGAAACCTATATGCAGGTCAGGAAGCAACAGTTAGAACTGGACATGGAACAACAGACTGCTTCCAAATAGGAAAAGGAGTACGTCAAGGCTGTATATTGTCACCGTGCTTATTCAACTTATATGAAGAGTACATCATGAGAAACGCTGGACTGGAAGAAACACAGGGTGGAACCAAGATTGCCGGGAGAAATATCAATAACGTCAGATATGCAAATGACACCACCCTTATGGCAGAAAGTGAAGAGAAACTAAAAAGCATCTTGATGAAAGTGAAAGAGGAGAGTGAAAAAGTTGGCTTAAAGCTCTACATTCAGAAAATGAAGATCATGGCATCTGGTTCCATCACTTCATGGGAAATAGATGGGGAAACAGTAGAAACAGTGTCAGACTTTTTTTTGGGGGGGGTTTCCAAAATCACTGCAGATGGTGACTTCAGCCATGAAATTAAAAGACACTTCTTGGAAGAAAAGTTATGACCAACCTAGATAGCATATTGAAAAGCAGAGACATTCTTTTGCTGACTAAGGTCTGTCTAGTCAAGGCAATGGTTTTTCCTGTGGTCATGTATGGATGTGAGAATTGGACTGTGAAGAAGGCTGAGCACTGAAGAATTGATGCTTTTGAACTGTGGTGTTGGAGAAGACTCTTGAGAGTCCCTTGGACTGCAAGGAGATCCAACCAGCCCATTCTGAAGGAGATCGGCCCTGGGATTTCTTTGGAAGGAATGATGCTGAAGCTGAAGCTCCAGTACTTTGGCCACCTCATGTGAATAGTTGACTCATTGAAAAAGACTCTGATGCTGGGAGAGATTGGGGGCAGGAGGAGAAGGGGACGACAGAGGATGAGATGGCTGGATGGCCTCACGGACTCAATGGACGTGAGTCTGAGTGAACTCTGGGAGATGGTGATGGACAGAGAGGCCTGGCGTGCTATGATTCATGGGGTCGCGAAGAGTCGGACACAACTGCGCGACTGAAATGAACTGAACTGAACTTAACACTCTTCTGAATTCTCTCTGAAGAAATAGAAAGTGACCTCTGGTACTAAAACCATTGCTTCAGAAGCTGATCATATATAGAAACAGAGTCTGATACTGAACTTTTTCCCTCACAGTAAGTTTTGGAAATATGTATCAGATGTATCAGTCTTTTTCTCTTTAAATCCACTTTATTGAGATATGATTGATGTACAAAAAGCTGTACATATTTGATGTAGAACTTTAGGAATTTGGAGATACATGTCCAGCCATTAACCTATCACCATAGTCAAGGCCATTAACTTATCCATCACCTCTGGAAGTTTCCTTCTTCCCCTTTACTTAAAAAAAAAAATGATGTGTCAATCAAAGAGTACAAGTATAAGTTATGCGGGATAAATTATTTCTGGAGAACTGCTGTTGATCTTAAGGAACATGCTGCTCTGACAGGTAACATACGTACATGACATACAGAAAAAGAGATGCATGTCCTGGCAGTGAGGACTGCAAACAACAAGAAGTTTGTTTTAAAGTTAAGGGAAGGTGTTCAAGGTCCCCCAAAGCTAAGAGCTGGAAAGAGCAGAAAGCGCAAGCAGCAAGTGAGAGTTCTAATCAGTAATCTGCCAGCTGTTTTGAAGGTTGGCTGTTCTTGAAGTGGAACCGTCAGGCAGCGACGTCAGTCAGGGGCGTGGGTCTCTGAGGAGCCAGGAGAGGCAGGTAAGGCTGGAAACCCCGAGGGAGTTGCTGATGGGGAGGGGCCTTCCTGCATCCGTGGAGACCTGAGCAGGGACCGCGCCTTCTGCAGGCGTGGTGGGCACAGGGGCCTCTGCAGGGGTGTGTGGTGGCCGGCGGGGGTGGGTTCAGGCAGAGAGGACTGGTCTTCTGCAAACCCAGCTGGAGTGGAGTGATGCTCTACATTTGCTTGAGGTAAGCCGTGGGAAGAATGGAAGAGGCTCCCTGGCTGTGGCTGAGGCTGCTGCCGGCTGTGGCACTGTAGCACCAGTGATGGGTTCTATGGACTGTCGGCACCCTATGCCCAAGAGGAGTGGGGTTAGGCTTCACATTCGTGACCTAACGTGCTGCCCCGGGGATGGCCGCTGCAGGAGACTACACAAAGCTGGAGATCTGTGACAACAATAAGAACTGAGTAATTTTCCTGAGCTGAGACATCACAGGGAGTAGGGAGTGGGCCATTGTTTTGATTGGAGTCTGTTTCCAATGGAATCACTCACGAGGAGTCCCAGTGTGACCGAGTGTGCCTTCGATTGTCCACATCCAGCTTTCTTGCTTTCCTTGTATTTTTTACTTTTAAGATTTTATTGAAGTATAATTGATGGGTAATGTCTCTCTCTCCATATCTATCTATATTATTTTTTCACATCTCTTCCATTATAGGTCATTACAAGATACTGAGTAGAGTCCCCTGTGCTGTGTGGTAGGACTGTGTTGGTTATCTATTGTATATAGATACAGAGTTCAATTCAGTTCAGTTCAGTCGCTCAGTCGTGTCTGACTCTTTGCGACCCCGTGAATCGCAGCACGCCAGGCCTCCCTGTCCATCACCAACTCCCGGAGTTCACTCAGACTTGTTCATCGAGTCCGTGATGCCATCCAGCCATCTCATCCTCTGTCGTCCCCTTGTCCTCCTGCCCCCAATCCCTCCCAGCATCAGGGTCTTTTCCAATGAGTCAACTCTTCGCATGAGGTGGCCAAAGAACTGGAGTTTCAGCTTTAGCATCATTCCTTCCAAAGAAATCCCAGGGCTGAGCTCCTTCAGAATGGACTGGTTGGATCTCCTTGCAGTCCAAGGGACTCTCAAGAGTCTTCTCCAACACCACAGTTCAAAATTAACCCCAAACTCCTAATCTGATGCTCAGACCACGATTTCCATGTCAGTGGATTGGGGTGAGATCTTCACACAGAGGTCAAGGTAATTTGAGTAAAGATTAAAGCAGCTGCATTTGCGGCCCACTGCACTGTGGTCTATGAAAATGCTGTCTATTACGTGTGGACCCAGTGCCCGAGGGAGCCGAGGGCCCATCACATGCGGGCTCCCCAGTGGCTCAGTGGTGAAGCCTCTGCCTCCAGCGCAGGAGACCCGGGTTCAGTTCCTGGGTCGGGAAGACCCCCGGAGAAGGAAATGGCAATCCATCCCAGTATTCTTGCCTGGGAAATCCCATGGACAAAGGAGCCTGGTGGGTTGCAGTCCACGGGGTTGCAAAGAGTTGCAAATGAGCAAGTGAGCATGTCCACACGTAGTGTTTGGCAAGCAGATGAGTGAAACACACCCTCACACACCAGTCTGCTTTCTCCCATTTAACCTAGACTGACAAATGAGAACACTAGAGGATTCCCTTTGCAAACAACACCCTTTTCACCCAAAGAGGTGTTAGCATTAGAGCCCACTGCTCCTGTGTGCGTGAAAACACATCTGCGAAAAGTGTTTAAGGCGCACCTGACCTGCTAGGAGTCACGGAGATTTAATTATAAAACTTGTCATGGAAGCGGAACATGATGTAAACGGACTTGAAAAAACAATCCCAGATTTCCTTTGACAGGCCTTTTAACTCACTATGTTGCCCCAAAGTTGAGTCAGTGTGCTGGAAATGAAAAGCTGTACCCAAGAGGGGCAGAGGAGGCTTTGGCTGGACCAGCTTCAAAGGGCTCTCTGCACCTGTGATGCCCTCTTCTCCTTTCTTTGCTCTGTCCTCACATTCCAACGCTGAATGCTTGGGTGGCACCTCTCACCCCAGACGTGCGCTGACATGTGGGAAGTCGGGACTTCAAAGTCAGCTGGTCAGGAACATCCAATTCAAGGCATGTCTGACACTGTGCTTTCATTCCATAAGGTGTTGGTGAGTCGGATTCACAAAAACGAGATAAGGCTCATGGATTTGGATCTAATCAGCTCTGCGCTGCAGCTCAAGCACTTTTCAGTTAATTCGCTAACAAGTTGCATGGTCCCCTGTGCTTAGATCTGGCCATAGACTTTACAACGAGGGACTTTCAGGTTTATGCTTAAGCCTGGCAGTGAAATGGCTTAGTCGTGGGGAACATCTCAATGTTTTACACAAGCTACTTAATGGAGTAATTGTTGACTTAAAGACTATTCTTACCAGATGTTAGCAGTATAGTGGATGTTACTGAAACCTCAAATTACACACACACACACACACACCATCCCATCCCAGAGAAACAACAGAAAACCAAGCATGCGGTGGTGACGCTGGATCCAGGCAGGATGGAGTAAGCACACGCCCCCCGCATCTGCCACCGAAGGTGCTGAACCAGCTGGACGGAGGCCTGGACCAGCCACCTGAGGACTCAGGAAAGGAAAGGGCGGCGGGAAGATGGAGGAGGAAAAGCGGAGAATGCAAGCTCCCCCTGCGGGGAGGGAGCCCTCTGCCTTGCTCTGGGTTCCTGCACCTGGACTTGGTAAGCCCATAACCCTGAGCCTTGCGTGCACATGGACAGCCCCAGGAACCTCTGCCACCTTAACTTGAGAAAGAAGCCGGGCAGTAGCTTCGGCTCAGAGACGGTAGTGAAAACTGCTTACCTAGCTTTTTTCTCTCAGGCCCCAGCCCGGCAATCCCGCAGGGAGGGCAGAGCAGCGGTGGGAGCTCCCCCAGCAGAGGGATGGGAACTTGCCCTCCTGCCAAAGACGCTTTGGTCTCAAGGCTGAGGGGAAGCTCATTTCCTCCTCCTCTGCATTCTCCTGTTTGCCTCAGTATTGGGGCAGAGTTGCAGGAATGTGTGGCAGAGTGAAGTGACTGGCTGGAAGAACGAAACAAGGATGGGAAACACCAAGGAGATTATGAGGGAGGAGGAGCTGGGGGAAGTAATCTGTGTGTGAACTCCTGGCTTATTGGCAGGATGTGTGCGCATGTATCTGATTAAAGACATATACACAGATGCTGAGAACTGAACTACAGAACGGACTACCCTCCGCATGCCAGACTGGCCACTGGCACCACACACACAGGGCTGATTAAAACTCTCTGAAAATGTTTTGAAACCTGTACTGATGCTCCAGGTACAACCCACCGAAAGCATGTTGGGACTGGAGGCTTGAACTTCAGCTGGGCCAACTGCTCACTAAAACAAAACTAACTTTCCTTATAGGATTTAAATATGGCCCAAAGTATCATAATAAAGTAACTAATTGCACATAATAAAATATGTACAACAACCAGGATAAAGTCCAAAGCTGTCTGAGAATAAATAGCAGATGATGACTCTAACACAAAGCAGATGTGGGAAATATCAAACAAGCAGATAAAGCAGCTATTACAAATATGCTCCAACAAATAAGGGCAAACATTCATGAAACAAATGGAAAGAGAAACAAAGATAGACAATTTCAGCAAAGATTTAGGAGATATAAAGGAGAATCAGAAGCATTAGATATGACTTCGTGGCTGAAAACCAGCAGATCTCAGTTGCAGACGTGGATGACTGAGAAAAGAGAAAATAAAATTATGCAATGTGAAAAAGAGAGAGGAAAAAAGATTTAAAAATTAAATCTGCAGATAACACATCATAATGAAACTATTGAAATGTTAAGACAAGAACAAATATTGATAGCATCTAAAGAAAATTCATCTATTACTTAGAGGGTAACAGCAGTTTTTCTCACTGCAGATTTCTCATCATAAATTATGGAAGCCAGAAGGAAATGAAAACACTTTTAAAGTGCTGAGAGTATTTTAAAGTGCTGTCAATCCAAACTTTTAAATACACCGAAAATATCCTTCAAGAATAAGGTCATATAAAACCATTCTCACATAAAGGAAAACTGAAAATTCATTTCCAGCAGAACCTGCTTTAAAAGAACTACAGAAGAATTTCTTCAGACAGAAGGGGAATGAGACAAGAAGGAAACTTGGAAAATCAGGAATGAATAAATAGCAACAGAAATGATAAATAATTGGGAAGATATAATAAGCACACACACACTCTGCCATTTCTGTGGTGCTGAAGGAGAGGAGAGCTTATCTTTCACCCCATCCATCCACACACCACTGAGGGAGCCTGCTGGTGCTCTGATTCCCCACCTCACCGAGAAGTTGTGAGTGTGTTGGGGGGCTGGGGAGTCCTCTCCTCCCCACCCTGGGTGCCACCAGGGTCCAGTCCTGACACAGGGGTGTGTGCCGGCCCTCAGTGCCCTCTGTCATGGTGATGATGCCCACTTGGTGTCCATGTGAAGTGAAAGCCACTCAGTCATGTCTGACTCTTTGTGACCCCATGGACTATTAGGTCCATGGAATTCTCCAGGCCAGAATCCTGGAGTGGGTAGCTTTTCCCTTCTCCAGGGGGTCTTCCCAACCCAGGGATCAAACTCAGGTCTCCGCATTGCAGGCAGATTCTTTACCAACTGAGCCACCAGGAAGCCCACTTGGTGTCCATGGTGATGAGATAATGAGACGAGGTACCCGGTGTCACTGGGATGTCATCAGCGGAATCAAAAGGAATGAGCCCCACCCCATCCCTGGGCAAGGGGGCAGTGGATCAGAGCCCCTCACTTGCTGAGGTGGTGTGTCGGGAGTTGAACTCTCACCAGGCTCTGGGGCCAGGGCTCAGTGGGATTGCTTCCTGCTAAACGCCTTCTAGATGCTCAGCCTCTGTTGGGTGTGTGGTTGGCAGATACTTTCCCCTTGGGCTTCACTCCACCTTTCCATTCTCACAACAGGCTTGTTCTGTTGTCCAGAACAAAAGTCTTTAAGCTGGGTAAGGTCCAAGTTATCATTTTTCCTTTTGTAACGCGTGCTCTAGGTGTCAGGTTCCTGCTGAGTGCAAAGTCCCCAAGATTTTCTTTTCAGGTGAAGTTTGCTCAGTCATGTCCGACTCTTTGTGACCCCATGGACTGTAGCCCGCCAGGCTCCTCTGTCCATAGGGATTCTCCAGGCAAGAATACTGGAGTGGGTTGCCATTTCCTTCTCCAGGGGATCTTCCAGACCCAGAGATTGAACCCAGGTCTCCTGCATTGCAGGCAGATTCTTTACCATCTGAGCCATCAGGGAAGCCCCTGATTTTCTTTTATGTGTTTTTAAAGTTTTATGATTATCCTGCTGATCTTTAAGCAGAGGAAGGAAGTGAAGGCTCTGCGGCTCCCTCCACGCAGAGAGGAAGCGTGCTCAGGCCTGGCGGCTGCAGTGCCAACTTCTGAAAGGGAAGCTCTCACTTGCTGTGGGCCAAGCTAGAGGTTACCACCCAGGTCCTGTTGGAAGCCGTGTTGGGGCCAGAATTCTAACACCCGGGGCAGCTCTCCAGGGTGCTGAACCAGCAGCCGGTCAAGGAGCAGAGATTTCAGTCACAGGTCAGGGTGGCAGGCAGAGCAGCAGCAGCTCTGACAGCAGGGCGAGTGGAGGGAGCCTGCAGGAGGGTTCGTGTGGGGCCAAGGGCAGCCCTCTGAGGGCTTCTGTACCATCTGTGGGCTCATTGCAGGGACACAAATAGCTCTGGCAGGGAGACAGACATTTGCCTGCAAAAGGGCACAGAGCCTGAGCTAAGACCACGTGGCCCTGATGGGAGAGCAAGCAGGGCACCACAGCCAGGCCTTTCCGTCTCCAAACGTCCGTCTCCACTCTCTCTGCCTCTTTCCAGCCCAAGGTGGACACAGAGCAAAGCCCGAAGCCCAGCGTCTGTGCCCACGGCCAGCATGACACGGAGGAGGGGATGATCTGAGTCAGTGTGACTTACAAGGGTCTGTGCTTGGGGGGCGCATCAGGTTTGCCTAGGAGGTTTCTCTGGCCCCCACTCAATGTCCTACCCATCAGAAGATTCTAGCGGGGGTGGGAGTTGGGGGGCAAATTTCAGTTGCTGCTAAAATTTTAGCAGCATTTTTGTAGTTCTTATGGGCTTCCCTGGTGGTGCAGTGGTAAAGAATCTGTCTGTAATGCAGAAGACACAGATTTGATCCCTGGGTTGAGAAGAGCCTCTGGAGAAGGGAACGGCAAACCACTCCAGTACTCTTGCCCAGAGAATTCCATGGATAGAGAAGCGTGGCGGGCTACAGTCCACGGAGTCACAAAGAATCGGATGTGAATGAGCTACTAAGACCTTCACTTTCACTTTAGTGTGGTTCATACTCATAGAAGCGCTTGTGAGCATCGGTCTTCCTCAAATTTCAGGGAGAAGGAGGCCTCCCAGGCGGAAGAAGGGGTTTCTGTGTGGGAGCTGTTGTAGCTTAAATAACAGAGATGATGCTTGATCAGGTTACAAGGGCCATATGGTAGAATTCTAACACAAGATCTCTAGCTGGTTTGGTGGAAATTTAGAAGTTTAGTTTTGGAAGCTTCCTGGATAGTTCTCCTCTTACGTGGAAACTTTGAAGTCCAAATGTGCCTGTCTGTTCTACTCTCTTTGAAATGGCAACGCCGATCTCTTCATTTTAATTCAACCTTATAATTAGTGATGCTACACAACATCTCCCAAATAATTAGGGAGCAGTCCGGGAATCACCAGTTATGAGATGGAACCGGAGTTCCATGAGGCTTTTAATTCATAGAGTTATAATAATGTTAAATGCCCAGGAGTTTCAATTAAAGGATGTTTACTTGTGTAAAATGAAAAAAAAACAAAAGTGATGGGGAAGCAGGGCTCCTTGTTAGCAAGAACTTGAAAGTGGGGAGATGAGGGGGGGCTTCGACTGCCAGGCACCCTGTGTGGGAGGTGTATGCTGTCCCTCCCGGAAATCTTCAAAGTCAGGGAAGAGGGCTCATATACGTTTCTGAGTCCGAAACTGGGACAGACACTCCAGTAACTGAATCAACCTTCAGCTGCTTCCTCACCAGCCTTTGGAAACTTGTTGGTAAGGCAGCCTGTTCTCCAGCCCAAACCTGGAGCTCCGCGTTGGCAGAGATGGGTCTGCTGAAGTCTGGCTGACTGTTCTCCCTGCTTTGAAGGCTTTAGCACTCCCTCTCATCCCAACGAAACCTGTCTTCTTTCCCTGAACCCTGCGCCTCACCTCCAGGTTCCATTACTCCACAGCTGGATTCTGTTGTAAGCTCAGCATCCTCACTACCCACCTCTGCCACTATCCAGGCATTTCCTGAAGCTGTGGAAAGCTGCCTCCTTCAAGGATAATGGAGGAAGAAAGTTATACTCATCAACTGTAGTTACATAACCTGGTGAAGAAACAAGGATGGCAGAAGTCTGCGGTGTTTGGGAGGAAAGCATGCTTAAGACATGTGATGCATAGATCATGTTGCTTTGCCCCTTCTCCCTTCTCTTAGTGCCCATTAGGCAAAGCTGCAGAACTAACCCTGTGTTTCAGGGACACAGCTACAACATATCAAAGGGGAGCTCTGTCTGAGCAGGAAGATCATCCTTAGAGACAGATGAGGTAGATTTGGGGTCTTCCATTCTAAAGACACTTGCTCCTTGGAAGGAAAGCTGTGACAAACCTAGGCAGTGTATTAAAAAGCAGAGATATCACTTTGCCAGCAAAGATCCATATCTTCAAAGCTACAGTTTTTCCAGTAGTCATGGATGGATATGAGAGCTTGACCATAAAGAAGGCTGAGTGCTGAAGAATGATGTGGTGCTAGAGAAGACTCTTGAGAGTCCCTTGGACTGCAAGATCAAACCAGTCAACCCTAAAGGAAATAAACTCTGAATATTCATTGAAAGGACTGGTGCTGAAGCTGAAGCCCCAATATTTTGGCCACCTGATGTGAAGAGCTGACTCATTGGAAAAAACCTTGATGCTGAGAAAGATTAAAGGCAGGAGGAGAAGCAGCTGATAGAGGATGAGATGGTAAGGATAGCATCTCCAACTCATCAGACATGAGTTTGAGCAAAGTCGAGGAGATAGTGGAAGGCAGAGAAGCCTGGTGTGCCGCAGTCCCTGGGATTACAAAGAGTCCGACACGACCGAGAGACTGAACAACATTCTAGAGAGAGAGAACGCATCTTCGGTCTATGAGGGGGGGTGTGGCTTGTCGGACCTGATGCCGCTCGGGTCTTCACCTGGGGGACAAGCTCACAGTGGGCCAGTGGGGACCAGAACTGCAAAAACACACTGCTGTTTTCCTGGAGCTGGAGACAAAAGGAATCGTCCCCTCACTAAGGGGAGAGGGAGCAAGGGAAAGACAGAGGGAGGAGAAGAAGGATACAAAAGTCCCTGTGGCTTGACCTGGACTGGAGGGCTAACAGGGCCACCAGCCAAAGAAGCAGAGGAAGGGCCTCCCAGAATAACCCTCCAGCTGAGAATTCTGATGCTGGGCCATGCCCAGGGCCAGCGGAGGCAGATCCTCGGATGGGATCAGGGGACCCAGTGGGCATGGGTTTTTGATACCCAGAGATCCTGATATGGGGACCAGCCTTGAGAAGCCCTGGCCCACAGTGAGAGTTGAAGGCTTTCCAGGGAATTCTGCACCCACGCGGCCAGGGAAGCCTGGGTACCTCCGGGGAGGTGGAGGTGTGATGGACCACGGATGAGGGGCAGAGATGCAGGTTTCAGGGGCCCTGCTGAGGGTCTTGAGGGAAGGCACGAGGCATTTGGAGGAGGGGATGAAGGCCATGATGTGTTAATCTTCCAGAAATGCCTCTGGGGATGAGCAAACAGGCTGCACGGCTGGAGGCAGGGGGATGCTCGGGAGGCCATGGGGGAGGACATGTGGGGCCAGCTGCTCCTGGTCCTCCTGGTGTTCTGGCCCCTTTCACCTCTCTGCAAGCTCATCACACAAGAGGGGTCTCTTCATTTCTCCGTGAGGCTCCTTTCTTCTCCTGAGGCAGCGCGGCCTCACTCAGGGTGGAAACAATGATGGATAATAGACTCCAAGAGCGGCTTGGGCTCTGGGGAGCGAAGCAGTGGATCCCCCACTCAGCGGCACGTGGCGATTCAGACAAAACCCTGAGATCGCGCGGGGAGATGCTTCAGACCGACGGACTGCATCGACACATCTCCAACCGAGCCTGTGAGGGCGTCACCGCTTCCCAGGACTGATCGGGCCAGCCTGTGACAGGCGGCCAGGCGGCCCCTGGCCTGCGGGGTGAGGGAGGGGATGCCACTGGCCCGGGAACCAAGCTGAGCTCTCCCAGGCCCACTTCCATGCTGGCTCTTTCCTTCCCTAGCCACGAGTGCAAGAGTTGCAAGGGGCCTCGCATTGCAGGATGGTGGCTTTAAACCATGGAGAAGCTCTACGGCAACCAAGTAAACTGTGAATTACGTAGTCCAAGCTGTTTACTGTGCAGAGAGGAAAACTGAGGCTCAAAGGTGGAAATAGTCTGCCCCAAACCACATGTTCTGTCTCCAGGTTCCTTGATGTTCTGATTAGCCGAGTCGTGTAGGTTTAAAATACCTGGATGCTCAGGCCACAGCGCAGCTCCACAGCTGCAGAAGCTCTAGGGGTGGGACCCACCATGATACCCAGGGGTGAGCCGGGCACCTGCCTGGACCAGCTCAGCGCTGGCTCCTGCACCTGGTTCCAGGTGCCTGGGGCCATCTGGACTCCAGAGTGGGGGCGCCAGCTGGCTTCCCATCCAGGGAGAGACCTTGTGGCCCCTGGTGCCCAGGCAGGTGGTTCATCCCCTGGAAGGATGCATCCCCCGCAACCAGGCTGCCCAAACCCCTTCCGAATGGCTCTGCTTGGTTTCCCCTGTTTCTGGGTGACGGGAGGCGCAGAGCTATAAATAGACATGGAGCCGGATGTTTGCGGTGCTCTGGGGCTGTCAGAACTGGTCTTGTCAAAGCCCTCCTGTTGACAGCTGGGAGCCAGCTCCCCGCTCTGCACCCCCACCCACCACAGCCTGAGGAGGAGGGGCTGCAGGCAGGGAGGGGACCCCCACACCCTCCTGCCACAGCTGGGCTGTTGCGGGCCCTCTGCCTCGATCTCTCACACCAGTGTCTGCGAGGCCGCTCCTGCCCTTTCTGCTTGGCTGACCCCCAGTCTGTCCCCAGGACCCCGCGGGCTGCACGGATGATGAGCGTTTCCTGAGCAGGGGTGAAGGCCGCTTCTCTGTGGCTGTGGTCGGCTGTCCCCACTCACGCGTGAAGTGCTGAAGCTGGTGGAACGTGGCCACAACTGGGAGCTCCGAGGCTTGTGGCTCAGGGGGAAGTGGGCTCGAGGTGACGTGTGGTCGAATGTCACAGTCATGCATGGTCCTGATGAACAAGCTTAGCAGGAAGCCCCAAGGGAGCACCACTGCACAGGCTTCTGGGGAGGAGAGCGGGACCACTTCCTGTGTGTCTGACCCTCCCTGTGGACTAGAACCTTCTAGTAGCTCAGCTCATCTGCAAAGGGATAAGGAGAGCCCTCTCACCCCCAAAGGGGTCACAGCTGGTTTATAAATTGTTTACCACGGCATCAGAAGAGGGTGCTGTGTGTGTGTGCTGAGAAAAAGAAAAAAAGAAAAGAAAACAATCCAGCCCACCCAGGGACTTAGCAAGCAGTGTCCACCCACAATGTCAGTTTCTCCCTCTGACTCTCCCCCTGTCATTATCCCCACGGAGACACAGTGCCTGCCCAAGACAGGGGTCCCTTTCCCAGCTCTGCCCCACATAGTACCTGATGCCCAGGACTTGCTCAGAAGTGTGTGTGTGTTCATGGGCTAATAAGGGGACCTCTGCTTCCAACTTATAGTGACTGTGGTTTGCTGAAGGGTTCTGATCTGATCTGGGAACCAGAGCCTCCAGGTTAGAATTCTCTGTCCACCGTTGTCTGTGATTTGGAAATCACACCCTAACACCTGCAAACCTGTTTGTATGAAGTCTACAGTGGGGGAGGAAGAGGTTGGTTGGTTCTGAATACAGGGGAGCCCTAGTGCCTAGCATCAGTGTGGACCAGCCTGTGAGAATCTGAACCAGACTCTTCACTTTTGAATCTTGCCACAAACTCAATGTGTGACCTTAGGCAAGTCTTCAAATTCCCCAAGTCCCAGAATTCTCATCTGAAAAGAACCATCTGTGTCTCACAGGGCCATGGGGCAGACCTCACACATGGAGCGAGTCCCCCGTGGGAACGGCTTCACACGAGACCATGTGTGTGTTGAGGTTTGCATGAGGGTGATGCTGTCTCATTTGGCAGAGGAGAGATGGCTGTTTGTGTGGATCTCATCCTCAGACCCTCCTGGACAGTAAAGTCCTCCCTCGAGATGGTCTGCTCTGTGGAAGCAGAAGGTGGAGGGGAGGGGAGCCCGAGGAGCTGGGAAGGCAAGGAGGGGCTGTGGGTGCAGCGGAGAGAAGGAGACAGGAGTGGGACCATGATGGAGGCTGGGAGAGCTCGCCCAGCACCGACGGTCTGATAGAGCAGAAGCCCTCGTGCTGTGCAGACTGAGCGACTCCGTGTGTGCCTGTCAGAGCTCCTGACGACCCCAGGACCACTCAGGGGGTGGCGGAACCATCTCTGGAGGGCTCAGCACATGCAGAGCAGCCACTGTAGTAACTCCAGCACTGGAAGACTTGGGGAGACCTTGGCGCATCTCGGGTCCACGTCCAGTAAACTGAAACCACCGTCTTCCTCCTCCAAAGCCTTCGGTGCATGTCTGACAAGGATGCTGTCTTCAGCATTTGGTGACGGAAGAGACGGTCCCCCAGGAGAAATTTGTGCCCAAGCCTCTCTCCTGCAGCCCAGCGCTGGCATCTCACTGAAAGGATCTATTTCTGATTTATTGACTAAAAATTATTCCCCTCAAAAAAAAAGGTTTTGGTATTCTGCAGCTCACTAGGAACTCCGAGGCTCACAACAAATTAGGGGAAAAAAAATAATAGGATTACCTTTTAGGGGCACAAAGACATTTCTCAGGGGAAATGACGTCTTCCAGGGGAGCTGGGAGCAGAGTTCTGGCTCCGAGTCAGCCTGGACGGTGATAAGAAGGATCTGGCCTCATTGGCAGCCGTGTAACAGCACCAGGTACTCTACAGAGACCCCAGCAGGGATGCGGTTGACAGGGGATCAGGTCCCTGCAGGGAGGCTGGCGAAGATCTGGAGGAAAACGAGGCCGGTCTCACGGCATCACTGACGGGCTGTCATGTGAGGGGGAGAGCGGGCCTCCTGAGAGGCCGTGGGGACTGGAACAAGACAGATGGAAGGAAGCTGCAGGGGAGCAGGTGTAGATGCAGAAAGAGGGAAATTATCAGAGCTGCCCAACCGCGGCGAGGAAACGCATCGAACATTTGTTAAGCAGGCGCGCTGTGTGCCAGGCACAGGGCTGCGAGCGTGGCAGGCGCCGTCTCCCTGATCTCCCGCCCACCTTCTCGGGAGCTGCTATGGAGGCTACAGAGGCTCAGACCCCTCTGCAGCTTGTCCAAGTCTCCCCGGTGTGTCCACGGAGAATCCAGGATCTCAGTGCTGGCCAACTCCCCCACCCCTGGTGGGTTCCTGGTTACCCTGCAGTTCACTGCCCCCTGGGGGATGTCTCAGAGGGCTTGGGGCTGAGCCAGAATGAAACCCTGGTGGTTCTCGCCCAGATGGTTACAGCCATTTAAATGACACCTCTGAGGTCATGCTCTACAATGAGGTTATAGGAAATTGACCCTGAATACTCATCAGAAGGACTGATGGTAATTCTGAAGCTCCAATACTTTGGCCACCTGATGCGAAGAGCCAACTCATTGGATAAGACCCTGATGCTTAGAAAGACTGAAGGCAGGAGGAGAAGGGGGAAGCAGAGGATGAAATGGTTGGGTGGCATCATCTACTCATGGCCAGGGATCTGAGCAAACTCCGGGAGACCGTGAAGGACAGGGAGGCCTGGCGTGCTGCGGTCCATGGGGTCGCAAAGAGGTGGACATGACTGGGAGACAGAACAACAACAATAAAATTAGGTTACGAGTCCATTCAGTTCAGTCGCTCAGTCGTGTCTGATTCTCTGTGACCCCATGGACAGCAGCACACCAGCCTCCCTCTCCATCACCAACTCCTGGAGCTCACTCAGACTCATGTCCATGGAGTCAGTGATGCCATCCAGCCATCTCACCCTCTGTCACCGCTTTCTCTCCCTGCCTTCAATCGTTCCCAGCATCAGGATCTTTTCGAAGGAGTCAGTTCTTCCCATCAAGTAGCCAAAGTATTGGAGTTTCAGCTTTAGCATCAGTCCTTCCAAAGAACATTCAGGACTGATCTCCCTTAGGATGGACTTGTTGGATCTCCTTGCAGTCCAAGGGACTCTCGAGAGTCTTCTCCAACACCACAGTTCAAAAGCATCAATTCTTCGGTGCTCAGCCTTCTTCACAGTCCAACTCTCACATCCATACATGACTACTGGAGAAACCATAGCTTTGACTAGATGGACCGTTGTAGGCAAAGTAATGTCTCTGCTTTTTAATATGCTATCTAGGTTGGTCTTAGCTTTCCTTCCAAGCAGTAAGCATCTTTTAATTTCATGGCTGCAGTCACCATCTGCAGTGATTTTGGAGCCACAAAAATAAAGTCTGACACTGTTTCCACTGTTTCCTCATCTATTTCCCATGAAGTGATGGGATCAGATGCCATGATCTTAGTTTTCTCAATGCTGTGCTTTAAACCAATTTTTCACTCTCCTCTTTCACTTTCTTCAAGAGGTTCTTTAGCTCCTCTTCCCTTTCTGCCATAAGGGTGGTGTCATCTGCATATCTGAGGTTATTGATATTTCTCCCAACAATCTTGATTCCAGCTTGTGCTTCCTCCAGCCCAGCATTTCTCATGATGTACTCTGAATAGAAGTTAAATAAGCAAGGTGACAATAACAGCCTTGATGTATCCCTTTCCCAATTTGGAACCAGTCTGTTGTTCCATATCCAGTTCTAACTGTTTTTTCCTGACCTGTATACAGATTTCTCAAGAGGCAGGTCAGGTGGTCTGGTATTCCCATCACTTTAAGAATTTTCCAGTTTGTTGTGATCCACACAGTCAAAGGCTTCAGTTCAGTTGCTCAGTCATGTCCAACTCTTTGCGACCCCATGAATCGCAGCACGCCAGGCATGGAAAACTCAGCAGTGGCCACAGGACTGGAAAAGGTCAGTTTTCATCCCAATTCCAAAGAAAGGCAATGCCAAAGAATGCTCCAACTATCACACAATTGCACTCATCTCACATGCTAGTAAAGTAACGCTCAAAATTCTCCAAGCCAGGCTTCAGCAATATGTGAACCGTGAACTTCCAGATGTTCAAGCTGGTTTTAGAAAAGGCAGAGGAACGAGAGATCAAATTGCCAACATCCGCTGGATCATGGAAAAAGCAAGAGAGTTCCAGAAAAACATCTATTTCTGCTTTATTGACTATGCCAAAGCCTTTGACTGTGGATCACAACAAACTGTGGAAAATTCTGAAAGTCAAAGGCTTAGGCATAGCCGATAAAGCAGAAGTAGATGTTTTTCTGGAGGTCTCTCACTTTTTTGATGATCCAGCAGATGTTGGCAATTTAATCTCTGGTTCCTCTGCCTTTAAATCCAGCTTGAACAACTGGAAGTTCGTGGTTCCTGTACTGCTAAAACCTGGCTTGGAGAATCTTGAGCATTACTTTGCTAGCGTGTGAGATGAGTGCAGTTGCACAGTAATTTGAGCATTCTTTGGCATTGCCTTTCTTTGGGATTTGAATTCCCAAAGGGTTTAGTAGGGTTTAACTTCCCTGGTGGCTCAGATGATAAAAGCGTCTGCCTACAATGTGGGAGACCAGGGTTTGATCCCTGGATAGGGAAAATCCCCTGGAGAAGGAAATGGCAACCCACTCCAGTACTTTTGCCTGGAAAATCCCATGGACGGAGGAGCCTGGTAAGCTACAGTCCACGGGGTCACAAAGAGTCGGACATGACTGAGTGACTTCACTTTCTTTCTTTAGTAGGGTTTAAAATTCATGGTGAGAAGAGCAGCAGACAGATTTATTAGCAAGCTGTGAGCTGGGTTTGGGAGACTGGGTGGCGTCTGGGAGGAGAGCTGGTTGTTTGGTGAAAGGCGCATAGACCAAGTCTCGTCACTGAGCAGCAGCCGGCATGGCTTCTGGGAGGTGAGAGGCCAGCACGGCTGCGACTCCAGGCAAACAGGCCCTGGCAGGTGCTCTACTCCAGCCACAGACTACGCAGGGTCAGGGTCATTCCTCCCCACACTGAAACTTCCTCAGGCTGTGTGGTCTGTCTCCAACCTGCAGCCATGCGAAGTCCACTCTTAGGGAGAGAGGAGAAGCCTTTCCCTGCCCCTGCCCAGAGCACCCCACAGCACGTGTGATATCAGAGCAGAAGGCCTCTGCCTTATGGCAGAAGCGAGCATCCTTGGTACTGATCAAGTGTCACAGCCATCCCAGGAAAGAGACCACAGGGGCCAGGGATGACGAGACCAGAGTCCAGACACTCTTAATAAAAAGACGATAGGATGCAAGGGGTAAGGGACAGAACTGCCTGGAGCTTTAAGGTTGGAGGTGGGGCAGATGATGGCGATGCTCCTAAGCCAATCCTAAGCCACAGGCTGGGGCAAGGACTGGGGCCATGGGCACTGCAGAAGGGCTCCTGGGTAAGCTCCACGTCTCTTTGCAGCATCTCAAGGGAAAAGTCCACTTGTGTTTGGTAGAATTCCCCAGTGAAACCCTCGGGTCCCGCACTTTTGTTGTAGGAAGATTTGTTTTTGCTTTTATTTAATTACAGATTCTACCTCATTTCTAGTGGTTGGCCTGTTCAAGTCACCTTTTCTTCTTGGTGTTCAGTTTTAGTGGGCTGTATGCCTCTAGAAAATTCAGTTTCTTCTAGGTTGTTGAATTTACTAAAATATAATTGTTTATTTTTTTTAAGTCACTTTAGTCGTCTCCAACTCTGTGCAACCCCATAGACTGCAGCCCACTGGGCTCTCTCATCCCTGGGGTTCTCCAGGCAAGAACACTGGAGTGGGTTGCCATTTCCTTCTCCAATGCATGAAAGTGCAAAGTGAAAGTGGAGTTGCTCAGTCGTGTCCGACTCTTTGCTACCCCATGGACTGCAGTCCACCAGGCGCCCCTGCCCATGGTGTTTTCCAGGCAAGAGCACTGGAGTGGGTGCCTCATGTATCCTCTTATATTTTTGTTTGTGTGGTATCACTTGTGGTTTTTTTTTTTTCATGTCTTACTGTGTTTATTCAGGTCTCCTCTCTGGCAAATTATCATTAATAAATGGATGAATGAAAAGGTCCTACTGTATCCAATTCTGTATTCAATATCCTGTGACAAACCATAATGAGAGAGAATATGAAAAGGGGTGTGTGTGTGTGTGTGTGTGTGTGTGTGTGAGTGGGTGGAGGACTTCTCCAGTGGCTCAGGGGGTAAAGAATCCAGCTGCAATGCAAGAGACACAGGAGACCCAGTTCCATCCCTGGGTCTGGAAGATCCCTTGGAGGAGGAAATGGCAACCCAGTCCAGTATTCATGCCTGAAAAAGTCCCATGGACAGAGAATCCTGGTGGGCTACAATCCAAATGGCTGCAAAGAGTCTGTCACGAGTGAATGGCTAGGCACGCACACAGATTCATACATACATATATATATATATATATGTATATAACTGAGTCACTACTGTACAGCAGAAACTAGCCACATTGCAAATCAACTGTATTTCAATAAAATTCAACATTAAAAAAAAGAACACGGCCAGTGGGCTTGCAGATTTGGAGTTGAGAGGGCCAGTCCTGAGAGGTCGTTATCTGGCACTCAGGTTCCTCCGCGCTACCCAGCTCTTCTGCCCGCAGCTTTCAGCTTCAGTGAGAGCATGTTTTCTGTGAACCTGCTCATTTCTCTGAGGTCACGGCACCTCTTGTGTTTCCCTCGGCTCCTCTTCGCCAATCTCGTCAGCTTTTCTGAGTTCCAGCTTCAGTTGTTACCATCTCTAGATGGATGATTTTGCCAGCAGTTCCTGAAAATGTGTATTTGGGCTTTCATCATTTTGCCTGGTTTCTTCAAGGTTTTTTTTCTACTTTCTTTCTGTGGTTTGGGGGGCCCCACAGAACTCATTATGGGAGAAGTGCAGGAGAAGATTCTTGAGAATCCTTCAGACAGCAAAGAGATCAAACCAGTCAGGCCTAAAGGAAATCAACCAGAACACTCACTGAAAGGGCTGGTGCTGAAGCTGAAGCTTCAATACGTTGCCCACCTGATGCGGAGAGCCAGCTCACTGGGAAAGACTGTGATTCTGGGAAAGACTGAAGGCAAAGGGGCAAGGGAGTGACAGAGAATAAGATGATTAGATGGCATCCCCGACTCAAAGGACCTGAGCAAACTCCAGGAGATAACAAAGGACAGAGGAGCCCGGCATGCTGCCGTTCACAGGTAGAAAAGAGTCAGACACGACTTAGCGGCTGAGCAGCAGCAGCAGCAGCACTCAGGGCTCTGCCGCCAGTGTGCAGGGACTTCCTCCGACGTGAGGGAGCCTAGGATACCAGGGAGGGCAGGAAGAGGCGGGGGGGTGGAGACAGTCTGCAGGCCCCCCCACCTCCTGCCCATGGGACTCAGGCTGCCATGGGCCCCCGCAAGTGCTGGTCCAGCATACCCTGCCAGGCTTTCTGGAGCTGGTTCCAAGGGGAGGCAGCTCTTCATCAGAGGGCTAGCCATGCTCGTACGGCTTAACTTGTTTTTAGCCTGCCTATTGTTGCTGATGCTCTCTGTCTTAGAGGTTAGGAGCTGCCGTGCCATGCTTAGAAGTCACACTGCAATTGTCCCCAATCCCACTGTGACAGCCATTCATCTCCCTCTGCCTTCCGTAAACGCTGATGGAGCAGGGGTCCTGGGGGCTGTGCTCTCCCAGGACACGGCTCTTCTGCTATGAGGCACGAGGCAGCCTGGCTCCCCTGCAGAGACTCTGCCTGCCCTCCAGCCTCAGACAGCAGCCCAGAAACCAGCTTCTCATGGCCTTTCCCCTGAAGGGCACATGGGGACCCCCGGGGCAAAAGTCCTCCTCTGAAGCAAAAAACAGAACCAAAATGGAAAATGCTTTCTCAGGGGTCCTTGCCACTGTTCAGGGGCAGTGGTTGTTCCTGGCGTAGTCCGTGGATTAGTTTGTGGCGAGCGTGCTGGTTGCACGTGAGGGTCTCAGAGACGGCTCCTCTGGGCACGGCTGGGAAGGGTTCTCTCTCTCTGTTACTTTTGTTGTTATAGTTGTTTTTCAATCATGTCTGACTCTTTATGACCTTATGGACTACAGGACCCAGGCTTCCCTGTCCTTCGCCATTTTCCTGGAGTTCACTCAAACTCTTGTCCATCGAGTTGGTGATGCCATTCAACCATCTCATCCTCTGTTGTCCCCTTCTCCTCCTGCCTTCAGTCTTTCCGAGCATCAAGATCTTTTCCAATGAGTCGTCTCTGCATCAAAAGACCAAAGCATTGGAGTTTCAACTTCAGCATCAGTCTTTCCAATGAATGTTCAAGGTCGATTTCCTTTAGGACTATTTGATCTCCTAGCAGTCCAAGGGACTCTCAAGAGTCTTTTCCAGTACCGCAATTCAGAAGCATTAATTCTTCAGCCTTCAGTCTCCACTCTGACCATTACTTTTAATCCATGCTATTAGAAACAAGAAAAGAGGCACAAATCTGGACCAACAGGAAGGGCAGGCTTGGGACCTCTGCGTTCTCTCTGTATCCTGGCTGGGGGGCCCTCAGCAGCATCCCTAAATATCTCCACCTATGGGTATGTCCTCTCTGAGGTTACATCGTTCCTTCATCCCTAATTCTTCATAGGCAGGCTCAGGGGCCCACAGTCCATCTCCCCAGTGGACGTGGTCTCGCAGGACACAAAGATGAGGTCCTGCCCCTTCAGACAAATTGGAGCGGCTTAGGAGTCTGCCTGCTGATCTGATAGACAAGGTATCTGAGACGCTTGAAGAGCGTCTTCCCAGGAGTCCACGTCCTGCTCAGTGCCTGGCTCTCAGGGGCCTCACCCCGAGTTCCCCACTGCAGCAAGGAGCCTCCTCCTTCCGGCCGCCCTACCAGTGCTGTTGGTAGGTGCCAAATAAGTGCCTGTGAGTGACTGAGTGAGTGAATTAATGATGCCCTTCACAGCTGACCCTTATCCATCTGCACAGGCTGCCCTGCAGGGCTGACCACCACCTCCAGAGAAGCCAGGCTTGCAGACAAGAAAACTGCTCCTGAGGAGCCGGGAGCAGCTCGCTGGCCCAGAATCCACCCCCAACAAGATCCTAGCTCATGCCCCAAACAGTCCGATGGCTGAGGACCAGGCTGCTTTCCTCCTGGGTCCCTTGGAGACCAACAGGGCCCCGAGCAGCGGGAGGGGCCCAGCCTCGGAGAAACGCGGTCGCGGAAACGGCCCGCCTGTCCCTCTGGACCCACGTGTCCACGAGGCCTCGCTGAGTGCGCTTCCTGCTTCTTCTGTCTGCTCACCTCCCGTCTGCTGTGTCTCCACTCTGGAGGAAGCGTGTTTCCACAGCACCCCAGGGACCGACGCTGTAGCAAAGCAAGCAGGCCTTGGGCACAGATCCTGTGCATTGTAAACACGGCTGTAAACAAAACAAATCATTGACCCAGAGCTCCTGCTTCGGGTGAATGTGAGCGTGCCGGGGAACAGGCATGCAGACACGCAGCGCAGGCGTGCGCGCCCTCGCACGCACGCAGTGTCACTCTCAAATGCTACACACAAGTCAAGGCAAATGTCGTATCAGCGCTATTTCTGAACAATGGTTTGCAAAGAACACATCTTCACACCCGCAGGCTGAGAGCAAATCCTCCATCTCTCACTCTGCCCTGTCTCGCACCCCCTTTTGTCCTTTTTTTTGCAGCCTTGACAGCTTGCCAGGGCATCCACCCCATGGGGCCACCATCAATTCAGCTTCATCCCCAGGACAAGTGTCTGTCCCAGAGTCCTCCAGCTCCCAAAGGTCTCCGCTGCCAGCTTAAGTGGTCTCTCCTGAATTGCAAGGAAAGCCACCTTCTGCAGTCCCCAGTGCATACGGCTTGGGATTTGTTCTCTGATGGCTTCCAGCAGCAGTCTTTCAGTGAATAAAGCATCCCACCGTAATCCTTGAGGTAAGGCAAGAAGTAAGAGGTGGCATGTTTGGGGTGAGGGAGAAAACCATATGGAACAATCTTCCCGGCTGCATTTAGACAATCCCATCTGTTCAACCAAAGGACGGCTGAACCCATCCACGTTTTCCATGATGTTTGGGGATGACATTCGAGGCTTCCTCATCCACCTCCCCAGCTTGGGGTGACCTCTCCTGGGCTGGACACTTTCCCCAAATACCCCTGGCTCAGCTGGAAAGCACCGCCAGGGCCTCACCTCCTCACCTTCTCTCTGGTGCCTTCTTCCTCACACACAAAGCCTGGAGAGTGAGGCTCACTCTCCGTACACTTGGAGTCTGGCTGCTTTGTCCTAAGTGAGAAGGGCTGAGAGGACAGGGAGACTTGATGGAAGAGGCTGCAGAGAGGCAGTGGCTCCTCCAAAGGCCTCGGGCCTGGAAGTATGTTTCCCAAACTGGGTTTTGCCCAGCAGGTCGAGGAGCAGAAGCAGTAAGGATCTCAGGGACTGTAGGGTGTGGAGTAGCAACCACCTTTGTCCTCAAGAAACAGTGGTGTCTTGGAAGCACGCTGTTGATGTCGCTGACTGCAGCTGAAGGTTGAGACTCAAGACAGACCCCCTGGTTATCTTCCAGGCATGTGAGGGTCTGCTATGTGCTGGATTATAGCATGATAGCGATCTCTCTCTCTTTAAATTGAAGTATAATTTGTCGACAATGTTGTGTGAATTTCTGCTGTACAGCAAAGTGATTCAAATATATATATATATACACACATATTCTTTTACATTTTTCCCGTATTTTTCCACTATAGGCTGTTCTTATAGGATACTGAGTAGAGCTCCCTGTGCTGTGCAGTAGGTCTCGTTGCTTGTTTTACATACAGGACTACATAGCTTTTAACTCCAAACTCCTAATTTATCCCTACCCACTACTGTCGAGTTTCATAATCACAGATCTGTTTTCTATGTCTGCAAGTCTATTTCTGTTTTGTAAGTAAGTTCCTTTGCACTGTTTTCTTAGATTTCACCTACAAGGGATGAAATATGATATTTGTCTTTGCCGGGCTGACTTCACTTTGTATGATTATATCTAAGTCCATCCACATTGCTACCAATGACAATATTTCATTCATTTTTATGGCTGAGTAATATTTAACTTTATGCAGAGTACATCATGAGAAACGCTGGACTGGAAGAAACACAAGCTGGAATCAAGATTGCTGGGAGAAATATCAATAACCTCAGATATGCAGATGACACCACCCTTATGGCAGAAAGTGAAGAGGAACTAAAAAGCCTCTTGATGAAAGTGAAAGTGGAGAGTGAAAAAGTTGGCTTAAAGCTCAATATTCAGAAAAAGAAGATCATGGCATCCAGTCCCATCACTTCATGGGAAATAGATGGGGAAACAGTGGAAACAGTGTCAGACTTTATTTTTGTGGCTCCAAAATCACTGCAGATGATGACTGCAGCTATGAAATTAAAAGACACTTACTCCTTGGAAGGAAAGTTATGACCAACCTAGATAACATATTCAAAAGCACAGACATTACTTTGCCGACTAAGGTCCGTCTAGTCAAGGCTATGGTTTTTCCTGTAGTCATGTATGGATGTGAGAGTTGGACTGTGAAGAAGGCTGAGCGCCAAAGAATTGATGCTTTTGAACTGTGGTGCTGGAGAAGACTCTTGAGAGTCCCTTGGACTGCAAGGAGATCCAACCAGTCCATTCTGAAGGAGATCAGCCCTGGGATTTCTTTGGAAGAAATGATGATAAGCTGAAACTCCAGTACTTTGGCCACCTCATTCGAAGAGTTGACTCATTTGAAAAGACCCATATGCTGGGAGGGACTGGGGGCAGGAGGAGAAGGGGACGACCGAGGATGAGATGGCTGGATGGCATCACGGACTCAATGGAAGTGAGTCTGAGTGAACTCCAGGAGTTGGTGATGGACAGGGAGGCCTGGTGTGCTGTGATTCATGGGGTCGCAGAGAGTCGGACACAACTGAGCGAGTAGACTGAACTGAATATTTCATTATGCACACCACTTTTCCTGCCTTCGTTTCATAGCTCTGTCTGAGCACACGGAGCAGCCAGGCACCAGAAAGTGTCGGCAATGCCAGGATGAAACCAAGCTCATGGAGTGTTTGTGGGTCAAATTTCACCAAAAGTCTAAACACAGAGGAAGGAGCACAGAGAGGACTGGAGGCAGGGGCCCAGCCTGGAGGTTCACAGCCCCAGCCAAGAACACACAGCAGCCTGTAAAACAGCACTCAGTAGTCAGGTTCTGTCAGAACCCCACTTTATTTGAAAGCCTGAGTTACCAGGAAGGAAGAGATGAACACCATCTTCAACGTGAAATTGCTGAAAACCACTGGCTGGAATGTTCCCAGCCTCAGCAGATGCTTCAGCACAGCGCAGAGAGCAGCAGAAACCACCTACTTGCTTCACAGATTTCCCCTCAAATATAATACAATCCTGCTCTGAGTCTCCATTCCAGGACTCAGCTACATAAATAAAAGTTCCAGGAAGAATAAATCTTTAGAGGCAACAGGGAGATGAACATTTTCAGACAGTTTCATAAACCTGTGAATGGTATTTAAATATTGAGAATGCGAGCCCAGCTGGGCATGCTGTGAACTCCTCCGTCCTGACAGCCTTGTCATAAATGCTGAAATTCATAAAACAATGGTCTCCTTCCTGGATCACAATCCATTAATCTGGCTGACCCGCTGTCCTTAACTGCACGCTCCAAACCCGAGCCCAGTGGAGTGTGTGCAGGTGTGTATGTGTGTTTGTAGGAATGGGTGTGTGGGTGTGCATGCGTCTGTGCCGGTCTTTCATGTTTATGACATGTATTTTTATTTTTTTACGGAAGTATGTTGATTTCCAGTGTTGTGTTAATGTCTTCTATACAGCAGTTGTCCGTGTATATACATGCTTTTCCATATTCTTTCCCATTTTGTTTTATCACAGGGTTTTGAATACAGCTCCCTGTGCTGCACAGCAGGCCCTTGCTGTCCATCCATCCCACGTATGATAGTTTGAGTCTGCTAACCCCGAACGCCTGCTCCACCCGCCCCTGTGCCACCCGCCCCTGCTCCCTTCCCACCTGGCAACCACGAGATCTGTTCTCTAGGCCCATGCATCTGTTTCGGTTTCATAAACAAAGTTCATTTGCGCCGTGTTTTAGATTGCATACACAGCAATATCGTATGGCATTTTCCTCTTTCTGACTTATTTCACTCAGTGAGATAAGCGCTAGGCCCATCCGTGTTGCTGCAAAAGGCATTATTTTCTCCTTTCTTATGGTGCAGCTCATTTTTAGACGTGTCATTTCTTGGCTCCTTCTCCAGCTGGGAATTTTAAATGCCTTGTGTTTTGAGAAAACCTATAAGGATGAACATGTGGATTTTGGAGGGTGAGAACAAATAAGGAATACTGATACATTCTGGTTGATTATTTTGACAGTTTTGAATCCCCATAGTACTTTTAAAAGCAAATCTTGTGAAAGTTTTTATTCTGTTCAGTTGGCCAGAACAAAAAACAAACTTGAGAACCGTCTTTGTGTTATGTCTTGTGCACTATTTAGTCTGGGCCCTTGGGCTATGAAAACCTGTCCACATCCATGGGGCATCAACACCTGTCTGTCATTAGTAACCAGTCTTGATTTGGGGAACATTGGGCTGAAACTCTGGACATCAGAGAGGGTCCCGACAGACAAAAGTGTTCTCCTCCAACATTTAGAGGCTTCCCAGGTGGTGCCAGAGTTTTTTAAAAAAAGCAACAACACTGCCTGCCAATGCAGAAAATGTGAATTCAATTCCTGGGTCAAAAAGATCCCCTGGAGAAGGAAATGGCGACCCACTCCAGTCTTCTTCCTGGAAAATCCCATGGGCAGAGGAGCCTGGTGGGCTACAGTCCATGGGCTCACAAAGAGTCGGACACCACTGAAGCGACTTAACACACAGTTTCTTCACTCTTCGGATGGAACGCTTCATGTTCTTGTGAAGCTCACACTAGACAGTCAATGTCTTTCCAGCACCCAGTGACTGGCCACGAGACGTGACGTTGCTGTTTTTACCCCATCATGTTGTGCAGAGTCCAGAGCTCTTATAGGTGGCTTCCTAGAAGCACTGTGTGTGATATCCAGGGGTATAAACTATGGGCAGAAGTGACCGGGAGTAAGAATGAGACCACAAGCAAATGTCGGAGACAATGGGTGAAATACATTCAGGATGTGATAACACGTCAGCAGTCTAGAAGCCTCCAACACCACTCACGATGGCTCTGATCTGGAAACCAGGTGAGAGGTTGCCGGTGAGGACATTAAGGTGAGGAAAGACTGGAATGTCGCCCAAAGACGCTCGGTGACTAACTGGGTTTTCCATCCTTGGGGAGCAGTGGAAGTCTGGGACCTGCCGATGGCTGCCATGAAGTTGGCCGCCATCTTGGTCATGAGTCTGGGCAGAGGCTGGTCTGAGCATGCTTGCCCTCCCATCAGTCACATCTCTCTTGCTGATCTCAGAAGGTGGGCACCAGCCTCAGTCCACATAACAGAAAGGGCGAGTCACACGCTTCTCAGTCATATCACTGCCATTCTTTTATTAAATTATTTTTTAAGCACTCTTCATGGACAGAGGAGCTGGTGGGCTGCAGTCCTTGGGGTCCCAAAGAGTCAGACACCACTGAGCAACCAAGCTCCGCAAAGCACAGGCCTTGATGCTGGCGCTGGAAACACACGAATGAAGCTTGTCACTCTCATCTCCGCTGTTGTTGGGGAGACAGACAAAATACACAGACGATGTTAGAAGTGTAGATTAAAACAAAGCATGGTAACTAGTGTGGGGAGCCCTGGGGGGAGATTGGATTGCTGTTTTAAATGGACCATCAGAGAAGGTCTGACGGGAAGAGTAAAACTGAGCAGAGGCCTGGAGGAAATGAGGGCGAGGCAATTGCCGATCCTCTGGTTGAAGCCACTGAATACGACGGGCTATTTTAAATCCCCTGCACCACTCATCAAATTTTATTTCTCAGTCAAAGCTTGCAAAAACTTTCCAGGAAGTTTCAAAGAACTTTTCCTCTGAAGCAAAATGAAGTAGCAGTTCTGCTCTAAAAGCACTGAGGAATGAGCAGCCCCTCTGGCTGTAAACCTGATGTCTGCTGTTCACTGTGTACCCATCTCAGGTGGTAAAATAAATGCACCACACTGCAGGGACACAGACGCAGCTTCATCATGGAGGCAGAGCTGCAGACAGCAATCAGGGTCTCATGAAAAAAATTCAAGATGTCAGCAAGCCGGTCATGAGCTGTGTGATCACAGGCAAGTCACTTAAAAATCTCTGAGTCTCAGGTTATCCACATGATAAAGTGAGAGCGCATCTGCTCTGCCTGGAGTGTCGAGTAGCTGGGAGCTGCAAGGACATGATGGATGAGAAGATGCTCCTAGGATGAAATCATTCCCCCAAGAGGGTCCTGCGCTTGGTGCAGGAGCCTCAGAGCTGGAAAAGCTACAGTCCCTGTACTTGAGTTGCTGTCAACACAGAGAGTAAACAGATGTGGGGAGAGCCACGACTGAGACGTGTCTCAAATACACAGGAAGGGCTTCCGAGTCTACATGTGTGGGGCACGCGGTGGGTTTCCCACCCTGGAAAACCTCCTGTGACCCAAGGTTAAACGTGCTGAGCTACATGTTCAAACAGTGTTTTAGGGGTGTAGTCAAGCTTGCGTAATATCCCAGAGAGTGCCCACTGCACAAACCCACACTGTGCTGATGGCTGGAACTGCCTCAGAGGGGCTCTATGACACTGGACCCTGGAGACTTGAGTCACGAGGGAGGCATGGGGATGGCCCCAGGAGAGGGGCTGGAATAAAGACCCTTAAAAAATGCCACCTTCTGGTAGACACAGCAGATGAGCAAAGAAAATACTGCCTCCCAATGGAGACCGTGGATAAAACAGGAGCTGCCCCTGAGAAGGGAAGCTAGGTCTCAAGTGGCTGCATTTGTTAACACAGCACTCAATCACTTTCACTCCCAAGCACATGGCTGAGGAAAACACACACCCACTCTGGTGGTACTGCCCACAAAAACAAACAAACAAACAAAAAAACTGCCATCCAGGAATTCCCGGGATTTCAAACAGCACAAAACTAAAATCAGGTAAAACACACCAACAGTGAAACATATGGTTTGCGGGGGGAGGGGTGGAAGACATACACAAGGTTTAATATTCTATATTAAACAGATGGTATAATATGTTTAAAGAAAATAATTTTTGAGTAAAAACATTTTAAAGGAATGAGACAATCAAAAAGATCAGGCATATTTGAAAAGCAAACAAGAATTTTCAAAGTGAAGCATCTCATCAGTTGAATTTAATTCTCAAAGAATGGGTTATATTGAAGGTTCAAAATACCCGAGCAGAAGACAGTTGAATACAAGAGAGGCCTCAACAAACCACCACACATTCAACACAGAGCGATTCAGGTATGGGAAATAGGAAAGACAGTTTAAGTGGAATGGAGGATGGAGTGAGAAAACCAGCTATAGGACAAAATATAGTTGGGCCTATGGTTTTTCCAGTGATCACATACAGACGGGAGAGGGGACCACGCAGAGGGCTAAGAGCTGAAGAATTGATGATTTGGAACAATGGTGCTGGAGGGCACTTTTGGGAGTCCCTTGGATATCAGGGAGATCAGATGGGTCAGTCCTGAAGGTCAGCCCTGAGTGTTCACTGGAAGGACTGATGCTAGGGCTCAAGTTCCAGTTCTTCAGTCACATGGTGCGAGGTGCCTACTCCTTGGGAAAGACTGGTGATGGGAAAGGTTGAAGGCAGGAGAAAGGGAAGACTGAGAGGATGAGATGGTTGGATGGCATCACAGGCTCAAAGGACATGAGTTTGAGCAAACTCTCGGGGATAGCGAAGGACAAGGAAGCCTGGCGTGCCGTAGTCCATGAAGTCTCAGAGAGCTGGGCGCGATGTAGTGACTGAAAGACAACGACGGAAAAGAGGAAGGAAGGGAAGAAAGAAAGAAAGGCAATTGATAATCCAGATAGTGGAAATGAGTTGATATCAAGACACATCAATGGAGAACCCTAACTCAAAGGAAAAGAAGGAGACTGTGGAAGCATCCAGATTACCTGCAAGGAGGTGGCTTGAAATACAGCTTATATTTCAGCAGTAACAATGGGGACCAAAGGGAAATAGAATTCTGTCTCTACAGAGTTGAACTCACACTTTCAGCTGGGAAACCAGTATTCAACAATGAAGGTAAAAGATGTTCTTAGATATTAACACTGGGATAGTCTATCTCCCTAAAGAAATGTCTAGTATATCTATTTCAGAGGGAAGGAAAAAGGTGGATAAAGGATTACTGACCTAAAAAAAAGAAAAAAAGTAAAACTAAACAAATGTTGACACTAGATGAG
Organism: Aepyceros melampus; assembly: GCA_006408695.1. Taxonomy (NCBI): domain Eukaryota; kingdom Metazoa; phylum Chordata; class Mammalia; order Artiodactyla; family Bovidae; genus Aepyceros; species Aepyceros melampus. The sequence continues at coordinate 368,878 of SJXQ01007384.1, read as the reverse complement.
AGTTGTGATGGGTAATGTCTGCAGCTACAGTGCTGTTAATTCATCGTTAAAATAGAATTTAAAGACATCTCCTAGCCACACAGGTGTGATTCACCAGAAAGGAGGAAAAATTGTAAAACTGGGGGGTGGGGCACCTGCCTTGCAGCAGGGACAGGGCTTTCAGAGAGGGAAGGGTCCTTGGCCCTTCTTGAAGAACCCAAAGCCCACGGAAGTCAAGAACTTGCAGACTGGCGACACTTGCTCACGTCACTGGATGTGTGGTACCTCTTCCTTCATGTGGCTGACCCCACGACCTCTCACAGGGGCTCCTGAGAACTTCCTGTGGGGACGTCAAGGGATTGGTCCTCCCATCTTTTGGCCTTGCCCACTTCCTCAGAGTTTTCCATCTTGCATTCTCTTCCTCACACTCCTATTCCTTTGAGTAGCTTCTCTCAGCACATTGCCTTGCCAGGGAGCATCAGCATCCTCAAGGTCAAGTCTAGGCTCCTTGGCGTTCACGGCTCTTCACTCCTGTCCTCCAGTCTTCCCAAGCTCAGTTCCCAAATGTGGGATTGGTCCCCAAGCCCAGCTCTCTTCCAACACATGAGTATGTGTGCACACAGGCACCCACACATGGGTGCTTGCTTGCATGATCACACGTACACACACAGGCAAGGACTCACACATACACACACGCGTGACAACACGGCCTGGTTTCCTCCATCATCCGTGCTCCTTCCACCACCCAGGCCCTAGAGACCCTCATGTCCTCTGCAACTCCTACCCCCGCTTATGCTTTTCCCCTCCTTGTCTGAGGATTGTTACAGAACAATGTTTGTGTATATGGCCATATTTGGTGACAAGATCTTCACAAAGTAATCAGTGCTCATTGAGATCATGAGGGTTGGTCCTAAACCCAAAGGATTAATGCCCCATAAGAAAAGATGTCAGTAACCTCTCTCCTCTCCCTCTCTCTCTCTGGGCACAGGTGCCAGGGAAACAGCGTGCGAGATGTGGTGAGAAGGTGGCCACCTGCTACCCAAAGGGATTCCACGGAAGTCAATGCTCTGGTACCTGGTCCTCAACCCTCCGGCCTCCAGAACTGTGAGCAATACATGCCTGGTGTTTCTTCGCAGCGGCTCGAGCAGACGAGCACGGTTGTGAGTGCCCGTCTGGGTGCTCAAGGCGTTCCGTGTCCACTGCTCTCTCCACACCGACTGCTCTGCACGCCCCTTGCCTAGATACTTACCTGTCCCCTGTGCCCTACAAATGACTTTAAGGGCCAGCCTTATGCTTTATTGACTGTATCTCCTTCACAAGGCAGAATTCCAAGAACAGAATAACCCAAGTGCTGAGAACACATTTGATGAGGGAACAAAAGGTTCCCAATGTCAGGACAGCAGTCTGGCTAAGGCAGTCAGGCTCAGAAACTGGGGGTGTCCATTAAAAGATGTGACCACGTACGCACTTCTGATTTGGCACAAAACAAAAAATGGGTTCAAGATGATCTCTCTTCCCTTGATATTCCATGTGCTTCTCGGCTTCTTTGTCATCAAGATGAATATTTATCGGAATAATTATTTTCAAATAAGAGAATAACCAATATTTCAAGCATAAGCTTTCCGACAGATGCAGGGAATTCTGCAGTTTCAAAACCATTCATCAAATCCACTCTGGCTTGAGACAAGTAACACGAAAGCGCCTGAGTTAGAATAGCTTAACTGTGTATTCACTGGCTTACAGACCAGGCACGGCACGTTGGACACAGCGGGGCTCAGCCTCTGGACCTGAGCGGACATGGAGGTCTTTGGCACACCTTGGAGACTGAGGCGTGTCCTCAGATACACCGCTCCTCAGGCGTACCCAGCTTTCGTCAGTTTAGTCTAGAAAATTCTCCCTAATACGTTCTTTGAAAACATTCTGTTCACATGGATGCAACTAGAGATTATCGCACTAAGTGAAGTTGGAAAAAAACAAATACCATGTGATATCACATATATGTGGAATCTGAAGCATGACATGAACCTGTCTGAAACAGAAACAGACTCAAGGATATAGAGAGCAGGCTTGCGATTGCCGGGGGAAGGGGTTGGGTGAAGCGGAAGCTTGGGATTAGCGGATGCAAACTACTATAAATACATATTATATAACCTATTACATATTATATACAGGATGGAGTAACAAGGTCCTACTGTAGAGCACAAGGAACTCTATTCAGTCTCTGTAATAATAAGCTATATTGGGAAAGAATAGGAAGAAGAATATATATGGGAATCACTTTGATGTACAGCAGAAATTAACATAACATTGCCAATCAACTATAATTCAAGAAAAAAGAAGACCCTAGTCTGCACACCTCCGAGGAAAAGTTTTTGCTCCGTTCTTGGACCACATCCAAAGCAATGACTCTTCATTTGGTTTTTAATTCCTCTACATGGGTTTGTTCATAGGGCCTGGGCTGGCTGAATTTTTTGCCACTGACCTTTGCCAGTTTGGCACCTAATCTGTGTCGAGTCTTCCTGTAAAGATCATTAAGCCCCTGTCCCTCTGTTGACTACTCAGCAGATGGCACAGACCTGCACAATTAACAAACCTGAAAAATAGGTTTATTTTTCATCTAGCAGAGGGGTTGAAGAATGCACATGGTGTTGAGGTTTTTAAAGATTTTTTAAGATATAAAAACTTCATTGGAAAAATGTTCCTTATTAGAAGGACAGCAAAGAAAAACCTCAGGTCTCAGGGGAAGTATTTGAAGCCCAAGTTCCGTAATGATTTTCAAGTTCAAAGTTGGGCTGCTCTACTCTTATTAATGAAGCACTCTAGCCCCAGGCTCTGCAGGTGGCTGTGACAGCCCCATTATGATGGAAGCACCTGTTTCCTTATTAGAGTGTCACCTGCCCGCCCCTCTGCATTTGAGTCGAGTCAATTACTGTGGGCAGCCGTGAGGAGACCACAGCGACTCCTGTCTTCATCACCCCTGCTCCAGCATGGGGAAGGGGCTCGGGGGTTAGGGGCAGAGAGGCAGCGGGTTGATGCAAAGAAACACGTGCCTCCTTATCCGTGAGAAATGCAGCTCCCTTTTGGGAAGACCTTTAAGGAAATTCACGCGGTTTTAACAATCAAGCCCATGAGCACACAACTGCACATCGTTTATCACAATTTGTCTCTTTTCAAATAGGCTTCAGTCTGGGACGGAAATAGCATAGTGTACAAATGATTCCTCCTTCACACAGGGGCTGCTGCGGTCATCATCAGAGATCCTGGACTTGGGGCTCGGAAATAGCCATCTCCTGCCATCCTGCACCCAAGCCCTCACCAGAAGAGGTTCTCTTCATAGAGAGGCTCAGAGAGAAGGCATCAGTACCCTCCCCGACGCTTGTTCCCCCCGGACTTGGCCCCCCAAGAAGCACCTGGCCCAGACCCCCTCCTCTCTGTCCTCCAGGCTCCAGACTGAACCCGGTGGTTTCAGCACCAGCTCCGTGGCCATGGGTAAGCCTGACACTGTGGGGCACGCAGAGAAAGCAGGACCTCAGGAGAGCTCTCTCCTCCGTTTAAAGATTCCAGCGAGTCCCTCTTTGCCTCCCTCAGTAAATCCTGAAGGTCTGCCAATAGTGCTGAGAGCCAGCCCTCGAGATTTCAGATCCTCTCCCAGCCCATCTTGTGGGTCTCATCGGACCTCACCTTCTCCCTCCCACATGAGCCAGTCTCTGCACGCCCATGATTTTCAGGTCCTACTTTCTCATCCTCAAATGCCCCCTTTCATTAATTAATCCATGCAGCTTCTACTGACCCCTGAGTCTGACCCTTTGTGACCCCCCTTGGACCTTTAGGAAAAGCCCATATCTCTTCCTCGTGGACCCTTTATCAGTTTCAGGAAGGGGGGGGACCCCTGAGAAACCACCCTCTGGTACTGTGAGCCTCTGCTTTAAATGGTGGCTCTGCCCCTAGAGACCCTCTCCATCCTTCAAGATCAGCTCAGGCCTGCTCTTCTAAAAACATGCTCAAGACCCCCGGGTTCCCAGTCAGCTTGGGCTGCTTGCTATAGATCAGGAAGGGCCGTGGGCTGTGTTTACTCCCCTTGGTCCCAGAGGCAGGAAGACCAAGATCAAGGCCCCAGCAGCTTTGGTGCCTGGGGAGGCTCTCTTCCTGGTTTGCAGCCAGCTGCCTTCTCATATGTCCTCAGCTGGCAAAGGCAGAGCCTCTCTCCTGCCCCTTCTTAGAAGGGCACAGATCCCATGTCTGGGGCTGCACCTGCACAAACTATTCCCCTCCCGCAAGCCCGCCCCAACACCGTCACGTCAGGGATGAGGCTGTAGCGTGTGGGCGTCCGAGGTGATGAGCACCGCTCCTCCTGTGACTTGCTGGTCCCTCTCCTTCCTGTCATGGTTCTTCACGGCTCCCCGTCCTCACACACAGGCCTGTGGCCTGACGTCCAGGAAGCCCCCACACCTCTCTTCCTCTGACCCTTGTTTCCTACTCCAAGCAGAAGCACACCTTAGGGTCACCGAGTGTCCACTGCCTTAGTCTTGCATGACCAGCCGTATCCAGAGCTGTGGCAGAAAGAACCATCACTCCACTCCTGGCCCCACCTAGACAAGTGGCCGAGGCCCCGGCAAACAGGCCCTGGGCTCGCAGTGGGACAGGGCAGGTGCAGACTGGCCGCGGCCCCGGGTGCTGGGGAAGTGCCTTCCCTGAGCCCGTCATCGGCGTCCAGGAGCAGGAGAGAGGGCACACAGTCACTGGCACATCGCGGTGCCAGCCAGAGCGCCGCCCAAAACGTCCAGCTCTGGCACCAGCCATCGGCCCCCAGGGACACCTGGGTTGTCTCGACAAGTTTATGCGCGTGAAAGAGAGCAGGCTGAGAAGGGGAGGAGGAAGGGGCTGCATTCGTGAGGCGTCCCCCAGGCTCCGTGTGCTTCTCTGGGTGTCCC
>SJXQ01007384.1:300670-363149 GCA_006408695.1 Aepyceros melampus | reverse complement strand
GGAGCGAGCAGACGTCATCAGGGCTGCTGTGATGGGGACGTCCTGGTGCCAGCCCCCGGCCCTGAAGGCCCCCTTCCAGCTCCCTGCCTGCTGCTCTCTGTGCCGTGTCCACACTTGGACACCTTCATCCTCCACCCAAGACCCCCGCCTCCACCCCACACCTATCAGTGAGGCCGGCTCTGCTCAGATCAATTTCAGTTCATGTAAAATTTAGGAAGTCTTAGTGGGGAGCAAGCATTGGCCTTTTAATGTGTGTGAGCGAGGGCACCGAATTAAAATCAGGTCAGCTCTCTCTGGAGCAGGACACTGGTTCCACGACCAGAGCCCCGGCGCTGAGCCGGCGTCCATGCTGCCCAAGGTGGTTCTGCTTCAGGCTGATTTTCTCTCCCTGTTTTGCTGGGCAACACCATGTGGCGTGACATATCCCCTCCACGTGTCCTTGGCAGCCTGACCCCAGCTTCATTAAGGACCAGTAAGGGCCAGGGCATGACCGTCAGTGGGTGAGGCCGTGGGAGGACTCAGGCCCCTCCAGCCTCAGCTTCAGACGGCGGGCAGAGGTCTAGGCTGGGGGTGGAGGGGAAGGGTTCAAGAGCCTGGCAGGCTGCAGCGTCTGGGCCTGAGCTGAAGGTGGAGAAATTAACACTTGGCAAATGACTTCTTATTGCTCTTTCAGAGAGCAATGCAACTATTGTTCTGGGCCAAGGCTTTGGGTTTTCTTTTGGTTTTTATATTTTTTTTCAACTAAGTTTCAAGGAGTAAGAGAGTTTGATATATATATATTTTTGCGCTTACTTTTTTATTTAATTTTTTCTCTCAGGATCATAAAGTGAAAGTATTCAAATTCATATTTCAGGAGATAAAAGAAACCTAACATCTTTCATCCACTTTTATGCATTCTTACTAAATTTTTTTTTTTTTAACATTTTGTACTGGCATCCTGAAGGGTGCAATTTCATGAGTCAGGAGAATAAATAACAGATAAAAATAAATGTCGTTCTCAGCAAAGGTGTGAGCTTTCCTTAGGGGTGAAAAAAGCGAATGCATGGAAGAGGCGACAGAGCCTCTGGACAGAACCTAGCAGCAAGTGGGGCGAGGGGTGTGGACCGTGCCTGGAGTCAGCACCCCCAGGGAGAGCCGGCCCAGGGAACGCCCCCCCCCGCCCCCAGGACACGCTTCCTTCCCAGGAGGCGGGTGGTGTCGGGACGCCCTCACATTTCACAGCCTAGTCTTGCTTGGCAGGTTCACTGGACACCCGGAGCGGCAGGGCTGCAGGGGACGGGGACGATCAAGAGGCGGATTTTGCTAACGGAGACTTTTCAGAGCTTGTGACGTGCAGGCGGCATGGCAGGTGTCTCGGGCGCCACGTCTGGTCCCTGAGATTTAGCCAATGACCCCTGAGTGGAAATAAGTATCCTTCCTCATAGTGTCGCGGGGTCAGAGGGCACGCAGGTGCGGAGCACCCGGGTGGTGAACACGCCGCACAGGACGGCCGCGCCCGCCCTGAGACGGCCCTGCGCCCCAGCTCTGCCCGAAGCCGTCCTCAAGCCCTGGGCTCCTTGATTATGGGAGTCAGATCCCCACGTGATGCTGGCACCCCGGCTCTGCGGCCAGCAGAAACTCCTCTCTCTTCCACCTCCACCCCCGTCAGCATCATGCTTCCAAGACCTCACACAGCTTTCCAGACCTTTCCTGAGGGCAGAGCTCCTCCAGACACAGGCGCTGGAAACCAAGGAAGCAGCGGCAGTGTCTGGATTCACGAAGCGCGGCTGAGCTGGGCCGGATCTGTCCACCCTCCTCCCTGCGCCTCCAGGCTGGATCCTCAGTGTTCGCAGCACAATCCTGAAATCACTTTAGGGCTGATGGTTTCAAGGTGAAGCCCCACACGTGGCTTATAGGTTCTGAACGAGGGGGGCCAGATCTGGGCAGCCGGCTCTCCCTGGCAATCTCCTGGAAAGTGGCATCCAGATCAACCTTGAAGCTGGTCCTTCAGGAGTTTCAGAATCAGATCTCTGCCCCCAGCGCTTCCTGCTGGACCAGCCCTGGGGCTCAGACACACCTGTGGGACTCGGAGTACCCAGCAGGGTTCTGGGCCTCGGGGTGGTGTGGAGGGGGCAGGCGGAAAGTTGCCTCCAGAGTGATGGGGAGGCTGGTGTGGGCGCCGGGTTGAGGGCGGCCCTGCGGAGGCTCACAGTCCCCACGGGCTCCCCGTCAGGGGCAGCCCACGCCTGACAGCTCCGCGGTGCCTTCCTGAGTGTTCACCGAGAATAGAAGCAGCCTAATAAGGCAAAAGCACTTTGCTGTCTTGTCGTTGCTGAGAGATCAGTTACAGAGGGAAAGCCTGCCGCAGACTTCAGTGATGCTGTCGGCGAGAGAATCGTCCCTGTAGGAACCCTGAGCTGGCGGCGCTGGGAGCACGTTCCCCACCATCTGGCCGCTTCCCAAGGCTGGTGGAGGTCCTGGGGGCTCGGGGAGCATAGTTGGGCATCCTGGGTGTGCTGGCTGTTAAACAAGGCGTCCATCTGCCAGGGGCCAGGGAGGGTCACACTGCTGACACAGGGCGGAGGAGCGTAGGTGGGGGGGACAGGAAGCCCTGGGGGAACCTGGGAAGGAGGCTGAGTGCCTCCAGGGTTCCATGGATGGCAAAGGTTTGCATCAGCCACTGCGCCCCAAGAGCGGCAAGTGAAGACAGTTAGCCAGCCGTGGCGGACAAGCTCCAGGAGCCAGAAATGCTCGGAAGGGCGGCTGGAGGGATGGGCTGACCCTGAGATGCAGTCGCCATCATCACCCACCATGTACGGTCCCCATGCACCCAAGAACACCTGGAGCCCTTCCGGGAGCCTTGCTGGTGACCCTGGAAAGGCAGGAAGGCTGTGCGCATCTCGCTTTAGAACCAAGGTCCTCAGTCTGCCTCTGAGACGTGTGGTGGACCCTGCTGTGCCCTGCCCCCAGCCTTCGGCCTCCCTGCTCCCTGCGCTCTAGTCCCTGTGGACAGAGTCTGGCTGCGGCCGTGCACTGACAGCTCCGCGGTGCCTTCCTGAGTGTTCACCGAGAATAGAAGCAGCCTAATAAGGCAAAAGCACTTTGCTGTCTTGTCGTTGCTGAGAGATCAGTTACAGAGGGAAAGCCTGCCGCAGACTTCAGTGATGCTGTCGGCGAGAGAATCGTCCCTGTAGGAACCCTGAGCTGGCGGCGCTGGGAGCACGTTCCCCACCATCTGGCCGCTTCCCAAGGCTGGTGGAGGTCCTGGGGGCTCGGGGAGCATAGTTGGGCATCCTGGGTGTGCTGGCTGTTAAACAAGGCGTCCATCTGCCAGGGGCCAGGGAGGGTCACACTGCTGACACAGGGCGGAGGAGCGTAGGTGGGGGGGACAGGAAGCCCTGGGGGAACCTGGGAAGGAGGCTGAGTGCCTCCAGGGTTCCATGGATGGCAAAGGTTTGCATCAGCCACTGCGCCCCAAGAGCGGCAAGTGAAGACAGTTAGCCAGCCCTGGCGGAGAAGCTCCAGGAGCCAGAAATGCTCGGAAGGGCGGCTGGAGGGATGGGCTGACCCTGAGATGCAGTCGCCATCATCACCCACCATGTACGGTCCCCATGCACCCAAGAACACCTGGAGCCCTTCCGGGAGCCTTGCTGGTGACCCTGGAAAGGCAGGAAGGCTGTGCGCATCTCGCTTTAGAACCAAGGTCCTCAGTCTGCCTCTGAGACGTGTGGTGGACCCTGCTGTGCCCTGCCCCCAGCCTTCGGCCTCCCTGCTCCCTGCGCTCTAGTCCCTGTGGACAGAGTCTGGCTGCGGCCGTGCTCAGTACCTGGACTGAGGCGGCATGGAGCCCTGGGGTCCAGGAGACTGGGAGATGCCCCGCAGTCTGACAGGGGACTGAGACCCCAGGGCGAGGAGCCACAGGCCGGAGGAGGGGAGGCCCCACGCGGACCGCTGCTCTCTGCCCACTTCTCCAGCCGAGACTCGGGTGTTCATCTCAAAGCCCCTTTTACCCGGGAGGGCGGGACCTTGTCCACCTGGTGATGGCTTGCAGCCCTGACTCCGGGCCAGGCACTGGGCCGGCAAGAGCAGGCTTGACCTCGGCCCCTGGTACTGCAGTCTAAGGGTCTCAGGTTGGGGGTGTCCAGAGGGCTGCGCCCGGGGCCGGGGTGCGCCCTAGAGGGTGCCGTGGAGCCTCACGAGGACCGGATTGCCCCAGTCCTCCCAACCCTGCCCTGACTTCCAGGCCACGTTGCCCTCCTGACGATGCCCTGCGTTCCTCTGAATGGGGTCAAACAGCCGCCCTTTGGTTTTGCTTTTGCTCTCAGGCTGAATCGTGGATGTTGATTGCAGGCAACCTGGGCTCGCAGCGTGCTCTGCGCGCTCGTCCGCACCGGAAGGACTTCAGCTGGCAGGGAAGAAGAAGGAGCAGGCGCTCGGAGGTGTGATCATCTCCCTGCTGACATGCATTCCCGCTGTGTTGTATGTGGGTCTCTCAGCTGAAGAGCACACAGGGGGACGAGAGTTAGAAGTGGCTGCTGGCAGTGTCGGGGAGGCTGTCGGGGAGCCAGGACTTCGCAATTCCTCCGGGTCTCCCGAGGCACACGTGGGGCCAGGCCGCCAGTCTCCATCATGGGTTGGAGGCCTCTGTGACCATGCATGGCTGCTGCGGGCTTGCCAGGGCAGACCCGCACCCTCTCTCTGCAGCCGCGGCTGGAGGCAGTTCAGGCGCGCAGTCTTCAGGCCTCTGTGGTGCAGCCCGCGCAGAGTCCAGGCAGACTTGCTCCCATGCAGGGCCCCGCCGGCATCGGCCACAACCATCCCAAAGAGCTCCAGCCTCTGGAGGAAGACTGTGCGGGACTGGAGAGGGCAGCACCCAGGGGTGTGTGTGGCCCGAGACTCAGAGCAGCAGAGAGACAGCCACGGGGAGGGTGGGCCCAACATGGCCCCAGAGCCTCCCTCTGGGCCCTTCCAGCAGCAGCCAGGACCCTGCCCTGCATGAAATGCACCCAGTCTGAAAACACATCAGCTTGGCTCCGCGGAATGGTGGGTCAGAGGAAAGATGCTTTGTCAGAAGTCCAGCTGCGGCTTTGCAGATGGTGCTGCTATCCAGAGTGGGGAGGGAGGCTGGCCTGCACCAGAGCATCCTGGCAGGGCAGCAGGCAATGGCCTGGGGGCTGACCTCCAAGCCAGGCCCTTCGTCCCCTGGCTAGGCCTCCCTGGGGGGCCAGCTGGGCGACAGCCTCGGTGGAGCGCCCTGCTTCCAGCCTGCGTGGACCGACTCTGTCTTCTGGGTGGGCAGGTGACCTGAGGCTCTCAAGGTCACACAGACCCGAAGCCTCAGAGCCAGCCTCTTACCTCTCCATGCCTGCTCTGGCCTCTGGGGTGTGGCTGCCCTGGGGCATGTGGCTGACACTGGGACTCCCCAGGGATGATCTGGGGAGATGGGGATGCGGGCCTCATTCTCCATCCCTGCTCAGGGTCCCCGGTCCCGGGGCAGGCCTCCCCACCCATGATCAGGATGGAGCGTGTGCACGTGTGTGTCAGAGTGGGCCTGGGGCTCCTGGGGGCTGTGAGTCTACAGGTGAGGCACCCCAGCTTCACCCTAACGTCTTTCCTGCCTCGGTCACGCTGGCCTTAACTCATCATGAAAATGCTCACAGCACAGGCCAGGCCCGGGGGGGCTTCACATGCTGTCCAGCCAACCCCTCTGGCTCCCTCTGGCCTCCTGGGCCCGAGTAAGCTGGGGGGTGGGTGAAGTCAGCCACCTGCAGTCAGCTCGATGCTTCCCTGCCTGCCCAGAGCCCTGGAGATGGAGGTCCCGGAGGGCTCCAAGACCCAACTCGCAGCTTCCCCGCCCTCTCCAGCTCTCAGGATGAACCAGCCTGATGCCGGTCTCCATGCTCTCGCCTTTACTAGTCTCTGAGCTGTTGGCTTCCACTCATGGAACCGGAGGGACCCTCCCCAGGCCTGGGGCTTTCCTGCTGTGACAGGGACCCGACTGCAGATGTAGAAATGGCTGCGGCTGCTCCCATTAGGCTGGTTGGCTAAAAGCCAGTCCACCGCCTTGAGGGTGGAGGACCGCCTCCTGCGTGCCCCTGACCCTGGCAGCCAGGACGACCGGGCGGAGTTCGACACAGGCCGTGTGCCTTCCTGGGACTTTGGGTCGGTTGGTCGATTGTCTCTCTGAGCCAGATCCGCCCATCTGCACAAGCAGGCTGCTGCTGAAGGACTAAATGGAGACGGTGATGATGATGGTAAAGCTATGGCTGCCAGGCCTGGCATGCCAAGTGGGCACTGAGCGTGAGCTGCCACCGTCAGGAGTGAGCAGGGTCAGCAGGACGCCAGGAACCGAAGCCTGTGAGCGTGGAGAGGGGCGAGCGGGAGGGAGCCAGGCCGACCAGCGGGGCCTCCCAAGGGGGTCGTGCAGGTAGCCTGGCAGAGCACTCCCCCATCCGCCAGGAGAAGAGCCCTGGCCCTTCGCTCAGAGGAGTCCCCTTGGGTCAGAGGCAGACCCCCCCCAGTGCTGCTCCAGCCTCCAAACCCAGCCGGGGAGACGCTGGGCACCAGCTCAGCGGGCACCCGTGCTGCGACCCCCACGTGCCGCGCCGGAGTCGCAGGCGTCCTCTTGGCTTCACTGACGCCTCGCAGCGTGCTGCCCTGCTCCCCCTCCACCCCTGGAACTTACTGGAGAGAGTTTGCTCTTCAGTAAATACAGTACTCTGCTTTTGCTTTGTTTTTATTTTTTTTTATTTTTACAGATTAAAGACTGGAGAGCATCTCCTTGTGGAACCCCGGCCGCCTCTGTTCACAGACATTCCCTTTGATTCCTGGCCTTTTGCTACTGTGAATCCTGCCACCATGAATACCCTGGTCATATATTATTTGGCACATGTGTAAGAATGTTTGTACAATAAATTCCTAGAAGCAGAACTGCTGAGTCAAAGGGAGAAACCTCAGTAATTTCACAAGTGTTGCCAGACTATTGAAGTGGTTGGAAAATTTTACACTCTCCTTGGTGATTTATAAGTGTGACTGTCTACCACGCCCTGCCAACTTACGGAGACATCAGTGGGGTTTTTGGTTTATTTATTTATTATTTTTGCTTTTCCAACCTGCTGAGTTGAAAACAATATCTTATTGTAGTTTCACTTTTTCTAGTCTTTTGTGATGAACTGAGAATCCTTTCTTTTGCTTAAGTAACATTTGCATCTCCCTTTTAGGCCAAATCTTCACTCATGACTTTTCACTGTTTATTGAGTTAGTGTTTTTCTTAATGATTTGATAACTGTCTTTACATTTTAAGAAAATTATCTCATTGTAATTAATATAGACATAAATCGTTATCTATATAAAAACATGTCTACACTTTAAAAAATATTTTTTTAAATTCAAATTTATTTAATTTAATTGGAGGCTAATTACTTTACAATATTGTATTGGTTCTGCCATACATCAACATGAATCTGCCACGGGTGTACATGTGTTCCCCATCCTGAACACCCCACCCACCTCCTTCCCCGTACCATCCCTCTGGGTCATCCCAGCACACCAGCCCCAAGGATCCTGTATCGAACCTGGACTGGCGATTCGTTTCTTATATGATATCATACATGTTTCCATGCCATTCCCCGAAATCATCCCACCCTCTCCCTCTCCCACAGAGTCCCAAAGCCTGTTCTGTACATCTGTGTCTCTTTTGCTGTTTCGCATACAGGGTTATCGTTACCATCTTTCTAAATTTCATGTATATGCCTTAGTATACTATGCTGGTGTTTTTCTCTCCAGCTTGCTTCACTCTTCTGCCGTACTGTTTAGCACATTAATAATGTTGGTGGGGTTCATCCTGTGTTCTTCCGGCTTTTAGTGTCAGTGGTGTCTCTTAGAGAGGGCTCCCTGACTCTCCAATCATTTCCTAACGTGCCCACGCTTTTCAGAGACCTGGGTTCACCGGGAGCAGGCCTGCCGCCTGCGAGTGTGGGCGGGACAGTGTGGGAGAGGCCCCGGAGTCCTGCTTTCAGGGGGTCTGGTCTCCACCAGCCCCTCAGGCAGCTCTGGAATGCAGCTGCAGCACGAGCCTCTCCCCCTGCTCCAGGGCGAAGAGAGTGCACTGTCCCTCCCCAAAGGGCGTGGGCTGCAGGTGGCTCACAGGCACTGTGGGTCCCCACAGACAGAGGGAGCCTCTAGGGAGTCAGTGGGAACCCTTGGCACCCAGGTCTGCAGCAGCCGGGTAGGTGTGCACAGCCTGGCGCAGGGGCCTGGGGAGGCCTCCGTCAGCCGCACTTCCTCCTTCTCCCTCCTTCCCTCCTCCCTTCCCTGTTCCCTCCTCCCCTCCCTCTTTCCCTCCTCCCTTCCTTGTTCTGTCCTTCCCTCTTTCTTTCCCTCCTCCCTTCCCTGTTCCCTCCTCCCTCCTCCCTTCCCTCTTTCCCTCCTCCCCTTCCCTCCCTCCTCCTTTCCTTCCTTCCTTCTTCCCTTCCCTTCTAGCTTTCTTTCTTCTATACCTTTAAGCAATCCACTGAGAATTTATTTGATGTGAGTCATAAGGTAAAGCCTCATCTGATTGCTTTTTCTTCGCGAGTGGCCATGCTTATCTGTAGGCATTTATGGGATTGTCCATTTCCCCCACTGCTTTGAAAGGATGCTTTGCCGTGTGTTAATCTCTTCTGTGCACTTGGTGAACCTCTATAGTGCATTTCACTGTGCCGACTGATCTATTTATATTCCAGGGCCGCATTGCTTTAATTAGTGTAGCTTTATGTTGTGATAGCTGGTAAGTAGTGCAAATTCTGACTCTTTAAAACCATGTCTCTCTTACATGTTCTTGCTGCTGCTGCTAAGTCGCGTCAGTCGTGTCCGACTCTGTGCGATCGCACAGACGGTAGCCCACCAGGCTCCCCTGTCCCTGGGATTCTCCAGGCAAGAACACTGGAGTGGGTTGCCATTTCCCTCTCCAATGCATAAAAGTGAAAAGAGAAAGTGAAGTCGCTCAGTCGTTTTCGACTCTTTGCGACCCCATGGTCTGCAACTTACCAGGCTCCTCTGTCCATGGGAGTCTCCAGGCAAGAGTACTGGAGTGGGGTGCCATTATGAAATAGTTCAACTTGAGATTACATGTTTATTATACATATCATGTATGTATATGTATGTGTGTGTGTGAGTCTCTCAGTAGTGACTGACTCTTTGCAACCGCAGAGCCTGTAGCCTACTCGGCTCCTCTGTCCATGGGATCCTCCAGGCAAGAATACTGCAGGCAAGAATACTGGAGTGGGTTGCCATTTCCTTCTCCAGGGGATCTTCCCAACTCAGGGACTGAACCCAAGTCTCTTGCATTGCAGGTGGATTCTTTACCATCTGAACCACCAGGGACAAGCTTGTGTGTGTGTATTACACACTCCACACTCACTGCTGCTGCTGTTGCTAAGTCGCTTCAGTCGTGTCCGACTCTGTGTGACCCCATAGACATCAGTCCACCAGGCTCTCCCATCCCTGGGATTCTCCAGGCAAGAACACTGGAGTGGGTTGCCATTTCCTTCTCCAATGCATGAAAGTGAAAAGTGAAAGTCAAATCACAGCACTGGAGATATAAATGACTGGAATAGTATACATTTGTGAGATCACTTTAAACTCATGTATTTCTCAGGAAAATCCTGTATTTCCCAGACATCCGGTTGCGTCTAGGCTTCTCCTCCAAGATCGTCAGGTGACTTTCATTTGTTCACATAGTCTCTGGGTGAATCCTTCAGCAGTGTTTAACACTCTTCTTTGCATAATTTTGCACATCTCTATTTGGGTTTATCCCTACACACTTTTATAATTTTATTCTCCTAATATAAATAGAATACTTTCTTTAATTTTATCTGTCTATACTTTTAAAATATGAATCTTTGACACATCAAAATGATGAAACACACCCACATACATATATGAGAGACAAAAAATCATGAGAAAAATTACATCAATGAGAGAATAGAGATATTCAATTATGGAAATATGAAAACAGAAGATGGGCTGGTGAAAATTTTAGCATCACTCAGACAGGAAAAGAGATATCAGCATTCTTGGAGTGCAAATAAATCTGTGAGCAAAGAAATTCGACATGGGAGCTTTGGGATTTGTGTCTGGAAACAGTGAGTCTGAGCAGGCAGTTTCTGGTAGTAATTTCCTGGGTATGAGTTATGTATGGTTTTTATCAGCAGACTTTGTCTCATTCTCTCCGTGGGACCTCTGGATGGCCCCGAGAAACTCTGGGCTCATTTATAAGTGAGTGTGTGCCCCCTTCCTGAATCAAGGGGTGGAGACGCCCAGTCAGTGATGAGTCTGGACTTTAAGCAGACTGAACAATTTGAGTGAACTCCAAAATTCACCTGCTCATACTGGAAAATGAAAAGTGGGAATAGAATGTTCCATAAGAAAAGATTTTTGGATTCAGACTAGGACACGATAGATAAAAGACTTTTTAAAAAAGCCGTATACAAAAGTAACATTTTCATGTCTATATTGATAAGTGAGATTGGTGTGTATTTTTCTTCTGTGCTCCTGGACTGTTTAAATAGCAAGAGAGACTGAGTCAGAAGGAAGTCTTTTGTGCCCTAAAGAAGGCTTTGGAGCCAATTAGGGTTACAGAAACAGTGACCAAGCTGGGGAGAGCACACAGCATTTTATTAGCGTGGAGGGAGACAATAGGACAAGGCAGCAAGGTCTTAGGAAGAAAGTTTCTGGGAGAAAAATGCTGAGACTCATTACTCTTCAAGAGTCAGAAACAATGTTCAGAAGAAAGTGGAAGATAAACTCAAGAGAAGTAATATAAATAGCAAAGCTTTGTGTTCCTGTAGTCACGTCAAGAACTTGTCTGAGGATTGTGTGATAATTTTCTTTTGATTTTGGGAGAAATCCAAATATGGGCAACATGAAAATAACTTAAAAAGCAGCATTTGAGAATAAAATGACATGATGTTGGGGAGGATTTCGTAAGTCATAAAGTGCTATGAAAATGTTAGGAGACACCTTTGTCATGTAGGTAGCCAGGTTGTACCAAGGTCTGAGCACTTTTTCATTAAAGTGTCACCACTAATTTTGTAATAAATTCAGGTAAAATCTCATCCTTACAGAGTGAAGTATGTTACGGCCTGCCAGTGGTTTGCAAAAGGATAAGACTGCCACAGCAATACACTACTTTTCTGGGTGATGAAGTATATGTATTATATATATGTATATATTTATATTTTCCTCTGGTGATATTTTAGAATCTTTTTTCCCTTTTGCTTTTGTTTTCCTGAGTTATATAGCTGAAAGTTTTGTTTTAAAGTAAAGAAATGAGTGTGTATGGTTAATGAGATGCTGTTATAATAACACTTATTACCCAAACCACTGAGCCTGCTCTAACCCTCCCCCCTTGCTTTTTCTCTCTTTCAAGCCTGATGCGGTGGTTTAGTTGCTAAGTCGTGTCTGACTTTGCTACCACGTGGACTGCAGCCCGCCAGGCTCCTCTGTCCCTGGGATCCTCCAGGCAAGAACGCTGGAGCGGGTTGCTCTTTCCTCCCCCAGGAGAGCTTCCCGACCCAAGAGTAGAACGTGGGTCTCTTACACCTCCACATTGGCAGGTGGATTCTTTACTGACGAGCTACGAGGGAAGCCCTCAAGTCCGATGCAGCAAGAGCTGGAAGGTGAGGCTCTGCCAGCCTCCCACCCCGTCTCCCTCCCCCTCTGGACACGTGCTTCCGGCCTGCTGTCCACTCAGCACCACTGGCGGTGCCACCACGGGGCCCAGTCATCCTTCAGCACCCGGGTCGTAACGATCATGCCGGTACACCACGGGCCAGGGCGGTTTCTCTATGGCAGCAGCTGTCATTTTCCTTGCCGTTTCCCTCGCGGTACTAAGTATGACCCAGAATCCTTCCAGAGATCCCCTCAGAGAGCTGTAAGCCGGCCACCGTGACGGCACAGGCAGATACCAGTTTCCGTGTGTGTATTTCACGTCTGGCCCCACACATCACTCCCTCTGAAGATGGGCCTTCCGGGGTCCTCCGAGACGTCTTCAGCTTGCTCCCATGATGGGCCCCCAGTTTCCTGAATCACAGGCCTCCCGTTTACCCCCTGGATTTCTGGAGGTCATCCTGAGAAATGTGTAATCATTCATAACATTCATTCACTCAACAGCATTCATGAGTACATGTTATGAAACGAGCAGTGTCCTAGGAGCAGTTTGTATATAACTCGTGTCCAGCTCTTTGTGAACCCACAGACTGCAGCATGCCAGGCTTGACTGTCCTTCACTGTCTCCCAGAGTTTGCTCAAATTCATGTCCACATATAGGCTTCCCAGTGGTCCCAGTGGTAAAGAGTTCACCAGCCAATGCAGGAGATATGGGTTTGATCCCTGGGTCGGGAAGATCCCCTGGAGGAGGAAATGGCAACCCAGCCCAGTGTTCTTGCCTAGATAATCTCATGGACAGAGGAGCCTGGGGGGCTACAGTCCAAAGAATGGCAGAGTCAGACACAGCTGAGTGGCTGAACACACAGACACACGCACACAGGAATCTTTATGCAAAATAAGCTCTGTTATAAATGTTAATAATAAAAGCAGCACCTGTGCACTCGCTTCCCTTCTTGGAAACAGAATATGGCAGACCTAATACTCCCCATTGTACCTCCTCCTCCCCCAGCTCCACCCACCAAGGGACGAAAGAATCTGGACTAGGCTTCACTAGCTTTTCAATTTCTTTAATCATTTTCCCCAATTAGCGTATATCCTTAAGCTACAAATCGTTTACTTTTTCTTGTTTGTGAGCTTCCTGCGAATGGTACCAGTGTTTCTGCAGCCTTCTGCACGTTTCTTCTGTCGCTCAACGGTGTGAAGGTCCACGATTCATGCATATAGATGGACATGACTGTGCTTTATTCGATGTTCCGGTTATATAGTGCAGACTCTTTTTATCACAATTTATTCATTCATTGCCCTATTGACATTTGGATTGTTTTCAAGTTTTATGCTATTGCAAGCCATGCTCCAGCGAATACTTTATATATTTCCTGCTGTGCTCATATACATTTTTGCGTTCTGATTATTTCTTTTTTGGTTCAGGCATATATGATTACAATGGCTTTGTTGAGTCATAGGTTATGAATATGTTTACTTTTTGTAAGATAAAATCTAATTTTTTTCATTACTAAAGTATTTGAACAAATGATATTTAAGCAATGCTATTATTTCATACATTTGTCTACAAATGTCAAAATTATGTCAATCTTTTTGGCTTAAAACATGCATCATTTAAAATTCTCATTTCTCTGATTATTAATCAGGCATGTTGTTGATTAATGGGCCAGCTATCCTTTTCATGGGCCAGCTATCCTTTTCATTTCTTCTTCTATAAAATGCTTAGTCACGTATTTTTCCATCTGGTATTTTTTAAACTATTGATTGTTTAAAAGATTTTCATTTTATATTTTGGATTTTGTTTCTTTATCAATCACATGAATTGCTAATAAGTTTTGTGGATTGAATTTTCCCTCCTTTTAAGGTACCTTTTCAAACAAAGTTATATTCTTTTATGACTTGCACTGTTATTATTTTAATTTTTATTGAGGTGTTATTAACTTACAGTATGCTAATTTTAAGTGTATGTTTACTTGTTATTATTTTTTAAAACCTCTCCCAGAAATTCTCTTATGTTTTCTTACAGATGTTTAAAGCTTGTCATTTACATTTGAGTGTTTAAATCACCTGTGTACTCATATCATAGCAGAGATCTGGTGATTTTATCTTCCTGTAGTTACCGGTCACCTAGCATCATTCATTGACAAGCAGTTCTTTACCCACAATCTGAAAAACTTATTCTGCTGCATGTCAAGTGGTCTTGGGTCCTGGGGGCTGAGACTGGGTGTCTGTTGTTTCTATTTTCATAAAGGCAGTAGGATCTTGGTCCCTTTTTATTTTTTGAGGAATATATTTTCACTGGGTGGAATATTATAGTTGAGAAGCCTTAAATATCTCTCCCCCTTTAGATGAGTCAGTCTTTCAGCATGCATGTTCAAAAATCATTTACTTTAAATTCAGTGAATTTTACTGTGAAATGATTCAGTGATGATTTGTTCAACATCAATTTTTCTCAGATTTTGAGGTGTCCTTTTAATGGATGGATTAAAGATTTCTGTAATGTCTGAAATAACATTTGGAATTATTTCTTTACCTTTTCAAATCATTATTAGGATTCTTCTTTAAGGGACACCGCTTATCTGTACATTGGAATTCACTTTTTTTTTTTTTTTCTGTCCTCCACGTCTCTGATTTTCTCTCCATTTCTGAGTTCTGGTTTTTCCACTTCATTGTGCCCCCTCCCCACACCCCTAAACTGGGCGATACTCATTTATTTATTTAATGAACGCATATTGAATTTCACTCCATGCCAGGTACTGTTCTATCACAACCCTGACAACTTACCTGTGTTTATGGTGATTAATTTTAACAATGGAGGCAAATTATGAGCAGCAAATACATTATTTAAACTCAGGTCGCTTCATTCCATTAAGACGAGAGAAACAGCCTACCGGCAAGGAGGATGACAAGGAGCATCCCCGGGAAGGACGGTCAGGAAAGCTCCTTCTGGAGTGGTTAGATGCAGCCTCCCTGGGAGGGATGGGCAGGAAAGCTCCTCTGGGGTGATTCAGTACAGTGAAGGCCTGGCCGGAGAAGACACCCGAACACCCCAGGGACACACACCGGGCCCCACATGGAGCAAGCGCTGGGCACAGTGAGCTGCAGACAGGCGACCGGCAGGGCTGGGCGGAGTCCAGCGAGGGGGCGGTGGTGGTGCCGAGGTTGCGGTGAAGGAGCAATGCTGTCATCAGAGTATCTCACGCAGGGACTCAAAGTGCAGACAGTCGGGCTTCCCTGGTGGCTCAGAGGGTAAAGCGCCTGTCTGCAATGCAGGAGGCCCAGGTTTGATCCCTGGGTTGGGAAGATCCCCGAGAAGGAAATGGCAACCCACTCCAGTATTCTTGCCTAGAGAACCCCGTGGATGAAGGAGCTTGGTGGACTACAGTCCATGGGGTCTCAAAGAGTCAGACACGACTGAGTGACTTCACTTTCACTAAAGTGCAGATACTCTAAGTGTTCAAAATTCACCAAAGGAAAAAAAAAAAAAAGAAGACGGAGCTAAATGATATATACCTAAAATGATAAAGCATATTTTAAAAAATAAACTGGTATATAAGATATTTTTAAATGTAGTTAAGTACACATTGTTGTTCTATAAATGACTGGGAGAAAAATTAATAAGATTAAAGTATTAAAAGTAAAATAAACACTGCATAGGATAAAAATAATCACAAATGTAAAAATCTATCTATTTCTTTAAGACACAATCATATGAAACACTGTTTACTGTTGATTTCATGATGGCTGAATATTGAGTTGCTTTATACATTTTTGGTGAAAATATTTTCATCTGTTGAAAACCTCTTTCTCACTCAAGAGTAGGGAGATAGTTATAAGGTAACGGGTTATACATTTTTTAATTTTTTTGAACTTTCTAATCTGTAAATAACTCATTTGTCATTTGATAATCTTGAGCTTATTTTGATGAGGTATTTTTTTTCAAAGACTGGAATCTTGTTATTGCTGCCATGATATCTTTATCTTGTTATTGATGGCATGATATTTCCCGTTCATCTATATCTTCTCCATTTCTCTCCTGTATAGATGGACGTTCTCTGCAGTCCCATATCCATTTCAATCTGTCTTGTTTGTATTCCAATTCTTCAGAGAGCTTTTGGCCTTTGGAAAGAGCCTTTATGGAAATAGAAACGTTACCGTGCTGCCTGTAATACATGTAGCTATGTGCTTATCCGCTCCCCCACCCCCCAGACTTGCAGACTACATTTTGTTCAGCATTTTTGCTTACATTGGATGATTAAGTCATTGATCTTCATCTCGAGATATAAATTGTTCAACTTCAGTCATATTTTTGGTAAGATTGAAACACTGATATCCCAGCCCATCCAAGACAAATGCCTGTGTTTCATCTTTAAAACCAGCATGCCTCCTGAAATTCTGGACCCTAGGGGAGACTGTGTGGGGTCTTAGGCCAGGAGAGGGCTAAGGACTTTGTTCTAAATACAAGGAAACCCTAACTAGGCTTCAGGTAGGAGGGGATATGATATATTTACACTGGGTAGAGAAGAGACCAAAGTGGAGATACAGCCCCTGCAATAAGTGATGAGAACGGCTCAGAGTCGGGGCAGCGGGGTTTCCATCTAGATGATGATGGGTTATGGGGTTAGAAAGGGGAGACGAGTCACGGGTGACTTTAAGGCTTTGCCTCTGCAGTTGGGTGAATTTTGGATGCTCGCTGAGTGAGAAAGAACAAGAGAGATCTTAAAGGAGGAGAGACAAGAATTTTACCCTTGGGTGTGCTAAATTTTAGAAACTCATAGACAACAAGCGGGAATGTGGGGTGGACATTTGTGTGCACAGTTGCTGAGCTTAAAGATGAGGGGGGATGGGTGACAGAAACCCAGGACTGCATCTCAGAGGTCTCCTGGGATGGCAGGAACAGAGGAGAAAGGGGGCCCGGGGAGGGAACCCCACAGAAGCCAGAGCAAAGGGCTGGCCGAGGAGGCGGGGGCGGGGTCCAGCTGGCCAGGTGCTCTGGACCCAAGAGCAGGAGCCGCGTTAGGGAGGGTGCGGTGGGTGCCGTCAGGCTCTGCCAGGTCGAGGGCAATCGCTGTTGGATGCAGCAACGCAGATGCTGTTTCTGTTTTAAAATGCGATTGAGCAGAGAGTTCAAAAGAGATTGTGAGGAGAGAAGGCAGAGAGAGGACTCTTGTAAAGAATTTTGCCATGAAGAGGAGCCAAGAAATGGGTCAGAACCTGCGAAAAAACGTGACATGAAATGATTTTTTCCGAAGAGTCATTTAGAGAACATTTGCTCGGATGAGGGAATATCCGGAAGAGAACGGAACACTAGCGATGCTGGAGGTGACGATGTGAAGTCCTCGGAAGGGGATGGGGGTCAGGGTCAGGGGCACAGGTGTGGGGGCATTGCCTGGAGACATGCAGACGCGGGGCTGGGGCCAGGTCTCTGGCCCAAGGCCACTGCGGAGGGACGCTTAGCTTCTTGGTGGTGGGGAGAGGTTCTTAGGATCGTTTCTGTGTTTTGAGTGTGAAATAATGAGGTCGTAAGATGGAGTGAGGCACTTTGGATAATATTAAATGTTTAAGGAGAAGGAGGTGATGGAAATTCACCCTGTGGGGGGGTGAGGTGACGGGGTGAGAGCAGAGCTGAGCACCCAGTCTGCGATGAAGAGGTTTGGGGGAGGGCAGGCGTCAGCCCGAGGCTCATGGACGTGGATGTAGGTGCCAGTTTGCCCCCGGATGTCCGTCTCTCTGCAGCTGGTTCCTGTGCCCAGAGCGCATCAGTGGGGACGGACCACAGGGATGGGGGAGACGGGGAGGGCAGGAAGGGATTCTAGCCTCTGGGCAGAGAGGAAGCCAGGCATGATGGGAGGCTGGTTCGGAGGTTAGAGGCAGAGACGCAGCCGGTCTGGCTGCCTCTACGTGGCGCTCAGCCCACTCTTCATTTCTGGCGTGTGTTCATTTTTGTCTCCACTGTTTGTTCTGAGCTCTGCCAGGCCATCTTCTGTTGCAGCATCTCTGGTTATAATAGCTGCCCCCCCCCAACTCTGTTTCTTTAGAAGAATCACTTCATTTTGTTCATTGTTTTCCTTCTCTTTGTGGTGATGTGCTTGGTTAAAATGTTTAGCCACTTTATGTTTTTTTTTTTTTTGGTGGATATTTTTAGTCTGCCTCCTCTTGTCTACAGCCTCTTATTTTTCAGTCTTCGCACACATGCGATGCTGGTTCTCTGTTGATTGTCTCTACTTGTTAATGAGAGAGGTTTTCTCAGACATCTTAAACAGGGGAGGGTCGCTCCGGGAACGTCCAGCTGCGAGAATCTCCCTGGAGATGAGCCTTGGGAGCAGGGCCGTGCCTGTCGGCAGTTGGTTCCAGCCTTCTCATCCCTCCCCTCTTTTCTACAAGCTTGGCTCCTCTCTCCCTTCCCCCAGCCTCACAGGGTGACTGCTGGTCAGTGCTATCATCCTGTGTCCTTAGGGCCAAACTGGAGCCATGAACACCCAGGCCATCAGTCCTCACACGCTTCCCTGGGGGTGGTTGATTTATCCCTAAACTATGTGGCCCTGTTTTTTGTTTTTAATAAACTTTCAATTTTGGAGCATTTAAACTTACAGAAAAGTTACATCCATCCCTTTACGTTTAAGGTTCCTGAAGACACCCAGGCTATCAGTCCTCACACGCTTCCCTGGGGGTGGTTGATTTATCCCTAAGCTATGTGGCCCTGTTTTTTGTTTTTAATAAACTTTCAATTTTGGAGCATTTAAACTTACAGAAAAGTTACATCCATCCATTTACGTTTAAGGTTCCTGATAGGAGCATGTGCTCAATTTTGACTGTTTTTTTCATCTTCATTTTAAAGCACGTGTGTCCTCATCACTATAACCTAAACAGCTTGCTCATCTTATTTCCAGTGTTCGTCACTCTCTCTCACGTGACCATGGTCCATGCGTTCTGACAGTCACAGACGATCTCCCTGTCCGCCCACCTAGTAACACTCATCAGTCCGTGTCCAGCGTGTCTCTCATGGGATTGCAGGGATGTTTTTCAGCACATTTGGTGCAGGCATGCAAGGGTGTCACTTGGATAAACACCCCAAAGTAGAATATAGGGGGGCTGAGACTATATCAACCTCAAGCTTTAAAATACAATCCCAAGCTCTTTGCACAAGAGATTGCAACAATTACAAGCAGAGCAGAAATCATCCTATGCGTCCATGTCTTCCAATTCCATCATGTCAGTCTTTAAAAATTATCATCAGTCAGATGCTGTGTAGAATGCAATCTTCAGCTGTATTTCTCTGTTTGCTCATGACAGCAAAGTGTTCATATATTTATTGGCTCTGTGTGTTTGCTCTTGAATAAAACATCCATTCCTTAATGTTGACCCACTGCTGCATTGGGACACTTTGTTTCTGGCACTGAAATAGAGAAAGACTTATTTGCGCATTTCTGTTATCAACTGGTTATTTCTATATTTTCCAAACTTCTTTTCCCAAACTGTGGCTCACTTTCTTATTTTCCTTACGTTTATTTTAATAAACAAAATTTTTGAGTTGAAATATACCCAAATGTCTTCATTTAAAGTTTCAGTTAATGCATTTGACGTGTCTTGTTTAATAAATCGGTCCTTATTCCACTTTTCCTTACTCCTATTTCCTGTGAGAAGTTTTAAAGTTTGTTTTTTGACATTATTAAATACACTAGCATGGTATGGTTTTAGATTTAATAAACTGATGTTGCTACTTTGTGCTCAGTGGTTCAGTCATCTCCGACTCTTGGTAACCCCATAAACTGTAATCCTCCAGGCTCCTCTGTCCATGGGATTCTCCAGGCAAGAGTACTGGAGTGTTTGCCATTTCCTCCTCCAGGGGGTCTTCCCGACTCAGGGATCGAATTTATGTTTCTTGTGTCTCTTGCATTGGCAGGCAGATTCTTCAGTGCTGAGCCACCAAAGGCTGCCCTCCGCCCTCCGCACTGATACATTATGATTAACCAATATAGTAGATTCATATTTCCTTAGTTTTTGCTTAATGTTATTTGCAAATCTTTTCTATAACCTCTAAGAATCCTTCTATTGATTAAATAGATTTCTGTGCTACAATCGTTTACTCTGAAATTAATAATGATTCTAGCAATTTCTTTCATTTGTTATGTTCTTTTTTTTTAATTTCTTTTTTGTTGTTGTTGTTTATTGGTATTTGGGCTGATTAGAAACTTCAGTACGGAGTTAACAAAGGTTCTGATACTATGAATAAACTAGGCAACTAATGAGAATGTCCTGGAGAGCACAGGGAACTCTATTCCATGCCCTGTGGTGACCTGAATGGGAAGGGAATCCAAAATGGAAGGGTACATGTGTATGTATGGCTGATTCGTTTTCCTCTACAGCAGAAGCTAACAGAGCCCTGTGAAACAACTACACGCAAAGAAAAACTAATTTAAACATAGTTCTGACAGCTGATTTTTATCCTCATTCTTGATTTTGAAAGAACCATTTCTAAGATGCCCCTCTGTAAGATAATTTCTTTCTACACATTTCTGTTTTTTGGTTGGTTTATTGTAATGCACATTATTTTCCAGATAAGACTCTCTTGTTATTTTCTTATTTAGAAAAGGACTTTTTAAACCATAAGTGAGGGTTCATATTTTTAAGTAAACGCCTCTCTGAAGTATGGTTCCCTGGTGGTTCAGATGTAGCATCCTTATTAAGCTACTAATGGCATTTTCACAGAACTAGAACAAATAATTTCACTATTTGTATGGAAATACAGAAAACCTCAAATAGCCAAAGAAACTTTGGGAAGAAGAATGGAACTGGAAGAATCAACCTGCCTGACTTCAGACTATACTACAAAGCTACAGTCATCAAGACAGTATGGTGCCGGCACAAAGACAGACATATAGATCAATGGAACAAAATATAAAGCCCAGAGATAAATCCATGCACCTATATACCAGGGTCCAGCCCTGGTTGGATCCAGGGTATCCTCAGTGTGATGGCGTCAGCGACTGAGATTTAGAGATATATAGATAGATATATATAGAGAGAGATAAAGAATGTTACAGTTAAGAAAATAGAGGAGAGAAAGTGGTTGATATTCCTCAGTTTACACAGAAAGCCAATAAAGCCCCTGCACGGGACTTGCTCTGTTCACAGAGGCCACAGGTGCCCTCTCGATGGGGCGAAAGCACAGAGCACCTTCTCGAGAGGGTCTTAGAAGCCAGGGCAGGAAAGTGAACTCAGAGGGCCCCTGCGCTCCAGGGGATCAACCTGAAGAAAAAGAGAGGAAGAACGACAAGGGGAGGCCAAGTGATGGTGAGGTGAGGCCCGTCACCTTATTTTTCAGGGAAGCTTTTATACCTTGACTTGTACATTGAGCAAAATGAAAAATGCAGAGTCAGCTCAACATTCCATCAGTATTAACTTTTATCAATACCAGGTTTCTTCCTGCATACCATTTCATAAACAAGGGTCTTATTTTTTGTACATTATCTTCTGGCCCAGAGGCCTGTTGACATTTCATGACCCCTTTTTGATAAAGGTTGGTCAACTAAAACACTTACTTTCCCTTGAAATGTTTTTTCTTAAATTCCTTAGCCTGCATCACCCTTAAAGTACAGAGGTACATTTTTATGGAGCAAAGATTCAGTGGGTTACAGCAAAGAAAGAACTTATTAACTCAGAGTCTAATGTTGTTAATGTTAAGGCTACTACTTGTTCTTCTACACCCTGACTATATGCACTCCAAGCAACACAGTGGATAAGGGACGTGGGAACTTGGCAGCAAGCATTGGCTCAACAATGTTGCAAGAGTCTGGATAAACCTGCCAAGTAAGCTAGAATGCTAACAGGGGGGTTGAATTGAAATAATCCTTTCATGCCCAGGAGATTTATCAATTAGAGCCCTAAGTTATTTTTTCCAGAGAAAGGTGGTCGGGGACAGCCCCCTGTTAATGTCAGAAGAGTTGGTGAAAGGCACAAAATAGTAAGAGAGACAGATTCTGGCTTTGGGGTAGATGCTCGAGCAGGTCCAGGGAGTCCTTCAAGTCCTGATCTGCCTTGCTCGTCAGGTCTCACCACATGACCTTGTCATGGGTGGGATCAGCCCAGGGAGGCCCTCGAGTCCTGAAGCCTTGCTTGTCAGATCTCCTTCACATGACCTTGTCATGGGTGGGATCTCCCATGCTGGCTCCCGGCACCTATGGACACCTTATCTTTGACAAAGGATGCAAGAATATACAATGGAGAAAAGACAATCTCTTTAGCAAGTTGTGCTGGAGAAAAGGCAATCTCTTTAGCAAGTTGTGCTGGGAAAACTGGTCAACCACTTGTAAAAGAATGAAACTAGAACACTTCCTAACACCATACACAAAAATAGATTCAAAATGGATTAAAGGTCTAAATGTAAGACCAGAAACTATAAAACTAGAGGAAAACAAGGGCAAAACACTCTCTGACATAAATCACAGCAGGATCCTCAATGACCCACCTCCTAGAGTAATGGAAATAAAAGCAAAAATAAACAAATGGGACCTAATTAAACTTAAAAGCTTTTGTACAATGAAGGAAACTATAAGCAAGGGGAAAAGACAGCTTTCAGAATGACAGAAAATAATAGCAAATGAAGCAACTGACAAAAAATTGATCTCAAAAATAAACAAGCAGCTCATGCAGCTCAATACCAGAAAAATAAACGACCCAATCAAAAAATGGGCCAAAGAACTAAACAGACATTTCTCCAAGAAGACATACAGATGGCTAACAAACAAGTGAAAAGATGCTCAACGTCAGTCTTTATCAGAGAAATGCAAATCAAAACCACAATGAGGTACCATTTCACACCAGTCAGAATGGCTGCTGCTACAAAGTCTGAGTGAGTGAGTGAGTGAGTGAGTGAAGTTGCTCAGTCGTGTCTGACTCTTTGCGACCCCGTGGACTGTAGCCCACCAAGCTCCTCTGTCCATGGGATTCTCCAGGCAAGAGTACTGGAGTGGGTTGCCATTTCCTTCTCCAGGGGATCTTCCCAACCCAGGGGTCGAACCCAAGTCTCCCGCATTGCAGGCAGACACTTTAACCTCTGAGCCACCAGGGAAGCCTACTACAAAGTCTACAAACATTAAATGCTGGAGAGGATGCGGAGAAAAGGGAACCCTCTTACACTGTTGGAGGGAATGCAAACTAGTACAGCCACTGTGGAGAACAGTGTGCAGATTCCTTACAAAACTGGAAATAGAACTTCCATACAACCCAGCAATCCCACTGCTCGGCATCAAGGAAACCAGAATTGAAAGAGACACGTGTACCCCAATGTTCATCGCAGCACTGTTTAAGATAGCCAGGACATGGAAGCAACCTAGATGTCCATCAGCAGATGAATGGATAAGAAAGCTGTGGTACATATACACAATGGAATGTTAGTTAGCTATTAAAAAGAATGCATCTGAGTTAGTTCTAATGAGGTGGATGAAATGAGCCTATTATACAGAGTGAAGTAAGTCAGAAAGAAAAACATCAATACAGTGTACTAATGCATATATATGGAACTTAGAAAGATGGTAATGATGACCCTGTATGTGAGACAGCAAAAGAGACACAGATGTAAAGAACAGATTTTTGGACTCTGTGGGAGAAGGCGAGGGTGAGATGATTTGAGAGAATAGCACTGAAACATGTACTTTACCATATGTGAAACAGATCACCAGTCCAAGTTCAATACATGAAACAGGGCACTCAAGCTGGTACACTGGGATGACTCTGAGGGGTGGATGGGGAGGGAGGAGGGAGGGGGATTCAGGATGGGGGACACATGTACACCCATGGCTGATTCATGTCAATGTATGGCAAAAACCACAACAATATTGTTAAGTATTTAGCCTGCAATTTAAATAAATTAATTAATTAAAACAAAATGAAAATAAATGAGGGTTCATGTTCTAAGTAAACTCCTCTCAGAAGTATGGCTTTCCTGGTGTTTTAATATAGTAAAGGAACTGCCTGCATTGTGGGAGACCCAGTTTTGATCCCTGGGTCAGAAAGATCCCTTGGCGAAGGGAATGGCAACCCACTCCACTATTCTTGCCTGGAGAACTCCATGGACGGAGAAGCCTGGTGGGCTACAGTCCTTGGAGTCGCAAGGAGTCAGACGCGACTGAGCAACGAGCACCTCACTTCACTGAAGGATAACATTCCCACAGGAGGGGCATGCCACATAAATGCAGAATAGCTGGTGGATTTTCACACGTGTGTGGATGAGCACACACATGTAACCAGTACCCAAGACCAGGAAGCAGAATGCTGCTAGCCCCACAGCCCGCCTCGTTCCCCGACAGTGACCGCGCCTCCCTCGGGGAGAGCCGGTCCTGAGCCCACAGCTTTGCTTTTTGTGTCTTCGTGTTGGTGGAATTGTGCTGTACACACTCTTGTGCCTCAGTTTTGCTCAATAAAAGGCACATCTGTGTTTCTGAGCATCACTGTGGATTGGCGAGGTTCCTGCTGCAAAGATGTCATCCAGTGAGTGTCCTCAGCTTGCTGCATGTAGTCGTCTGCTTGAGGAACTTGTACTGTAGACTACAGTGAGTGTGCCCTATACACTCCATGTCTCATGAAGAGTCTGTGCATACATGATGTTCAGCACAGGCCTAGGAATGGAACTGCTCTGCAAAAGGTACAGATTTATTGAGCTGTAGAGAATTCTTCCAAATGATTTCATACCGCAATAGGACCAATTATATACTCTACTAACAGCATGCGAGTTTCATTTAATCCACATCTTGGTCAAAACCTGCATAGTCCATATTTTGAGCATTTTGGTAGATACTTATTGGCGATGGATTGTGCTTTAATTTGCACCTTCAGGATGACTGATGAAGAGCAGCGGATTTTTGTATGCTTTATTGACTATTGGAATGCTCCTTTTTATGAAGTGTCTCTTCAGTCTTTGGCCTAATTTGCTTTCAAGTTGCCTGCCTTTGTATTGTTAATTTGTATGTATTTTTCATTATGTTCCAGACACAAGTGCAAGTGTTATATGTCTTACAAGAATTTTCTCCAATCTGTTTCTTGACTTTCACTTCTCCTGGGTCCTCTAGTGTGCAGATGCTCCTCGTTGCAAATGCTCAAATATAGCCAGTCGTTTCCCTCTAGGTTTAACAACGTTTATGTCAAATTTAAGATCTTTACCTGCTCTAAGGTCATATAGATGTCCTCCTATGTTTTTTCCCAAAAGCCTTATTGTTTTAACCTTTTATATTCAGCATTAAAAATCTTCTCTAATTGATATTTGCATATCATGTGAGGTTTACTTCCTCATGGACATCCGGTTTGCCCAGCATTGCTTATCAGAAATCCTCTGCTTTTTTCCACTTCACTGTAGTAGGACTTTGATCAGGGGATTGTAAGTGTGTGCATTTCTTTGTAGACTGTGTTTGGTTCCATTGGTGTGTTTATCCGCCTTTGCACTGACACCACACTGTCTCAATTAATACAGTTTTATAATAAAATTTCTCATGTAGAATTGCAAGGGATCCAGTTTTCTCCCATTCCTTCCAGTAAGTAGCCATAGTTATTCTTGATCTGTTGTATTTCCATATAAACTTCAGATTCAATGTATCAATTTCTGTGCACACCCAAAACTACCATGGAATTTTATATTGAAGTTGCATTAAACACATTGATTGATTTGTGCTTCCCAGGTGGCACAGTGGTAAAGAATACACCTGCCAGTGCAGGAGACACAAGAGACATGGGTTCAACCCGGGGATTGGGAAGACCCCCTGGAGTAGGAAAGGTTAACCTACTCCAATATTTCGTCTGGAAAATTCCATGGACAGAGGAGCCTGGTGGGCCATGGTCCATAGGGTCACAGAGAGCAGGAGGTGACTGAACAGCTGAGCACATTGATTGATTTAGGAGGACGGTCGTGCTCACATGAGTGAGTCTTCTCATTGACCAGCATGGAGTACCTCTTTATGCAGATTTGTAATTATTCTCAAAAAATTAGAGGTTTTAGTATGCAGCTATGCTTCTCAAACTCTCAGTAGTAAAGAACTAGTTGTCTGTTTTGTCTTTTAAAAAATATCATTTATTCTTTTACAAGTGGTTGACCAGTTTTCCCAGCACCACTTGTTAAAAAGATTGTCTTTAATCCACTGTATATTCTTGCCTCCTTTGTCGAAGATAAGCTGTCTATAGGTGTGTGGATTTATCTCTGGGCTTTCTATTTTGTTCCATTGATCTGTATTTCTGTCCTTGTGCCAGTACCATACTGTCTTGATGACTGTGGCTTTGTAGTAAAGCCTGAAGTCAAACATTTATTTATTTCTTTGTTCCTGATATGCAAAATATATTCAATGGATATATCAATTCTTTTCCAGCATTTTTTAAAAATTTACTTCTTAGTTCTAATAGCTCAGAGTCTGTTCCAAACACTTAATCATTTCATCTAGAACAACAGTTCTTTCTTCCTTTTCAGTTCATGTGAATTTTATTTTTCTTGCCATATTGCTCTAGCTGTGGCCACTATTTAATGTAAAATTTGGCCCATTCTCAATTTGTATTTCAGTGGGAAGCCTTAAGTACAGTATTTAAATAATATTTGCAGATATGCCTTATTTTATTAGAGAAGTTCTCTTCTATACCTAGTCCGCTGAGTGTTTTTTTCTTTCTTGTATTTTTTTTTCTTCAACATGAATAGATGTTGCAGAATCTCCTACATCTAGTAAAATAAAAATGTGAGTTTTCTTGGTGAAGTAAGGCTGTCCAAAGCTGTATAGTAAACACCATTTCCAGTGACACAGCTTTTCAATTGAGGTTTACTTTATCACATACTAATGTTGCCGTGCCAAATGTATTGTGTTAATATTTTCCAGAAAAAAATTCTTTTCATTCTCAGACCTCAGTCATATTTAAGGTCTATTAATATTAATAACATACATATGGATTTCTGTTTTTAAGACAATTTGTCATTTCATAATCAGTGTAATGAATTTACTTACATTTATTATGCTTGTTGACATATTTAATCATTTCCATTGATCATAATTAATCAAAATCTGTCCATTATTTATACGTTTCCCTTTGTTCTTCTTTATAAAATTAACGTGTTTAGCATTTTTTGATCAGACACTGAGATTTTTTCCTCCTGATGCCAAATACAGGGTGTCTGTTCCAACCCCAATCCACCTCTCCTCACCAGCTGTGTGCCTTACAGTTCATTACTGACACTAACCACCTAGAGTCACTGCAGAGCCCACAGGTGAAGGGCTTAGCCCCAGGAGACTGCCCACTTCCAGGGCCAGCCGAAAATGCCCAGGATACCCCCAGCTTCACCACTCAGCCACAGACTTGCAGGTCCCATCCCACAGACCTCAGGAAAGCACTTCACTTACTTCCACTGGGCTGTTATAAAGGGCTCAGCAGCAGCGACACGGGGAGGGCCCCAGGTGGAGGAGGGGAAGGGGGTGTGGAGCCCCACTCCTGACTGGACACCACCATCCCAGCACCTCCACAAGCCGCCTGCCCAGGACCCGAGCCCTGTCATTAGGGCTTCCAGGAGACCTCAGTGTGTCCACAAGAGTGATTCAGTCATGGGGCTTTGGTGACTGAATTCTATCTCCAGCTCTGCTTCCCACCCTGGGATTAAGGTTCGGGCAGAAAATTCCAATGCTCTAATCATGCTTTTACCTTGGATGTGGGGTATGTATGGATGTGAGAGTTGGACTGTGAAGAAGGCTGAGCACCGAAGAATTGATGCTTTTGAACTGTGGTGTTGGAGAAGACTCTTGAGAGTCCCTTGGACTGCAAGGAGATCCAACCAGTCCATGCTAAAGGAGATCAGTCCAGGGTGTCCTTTGGAAGGAACGATGCTAAAGCTGAAATTCCAATACCATGGCCACCTCATGCGAAGAGTTGACTCATTGGAAAAGACCCTGATGCTGGGAGGGATTGGGGGCAGGAGGAAAAGGGGATGACAGAGGATGAGATGGCTGGATGGTATCACCGAAACGACGGGCGTGAGTCTGAGTGAACTCCGGGAGCTGGTGATGGACAGAGATGCCTGGTGTGCTGCAATTCATGGGGTTGCAAAGAGTCAGACATGACTGAGTTACTGAACTGAACTGAATCATGCTTTGGTCTTTCTGGGCACAAAGTTCCATCCTGAGCCCATACAGGGGCCAAGGATTTCAAAGAGCTGGGTGGGGGGTGGGGAGACCAACATTTCTTATTTTTTATTTTATCACAAACACAGGCTTCAGCAAGTCCTTATGTCTGAAGCCTCTGTCAAAGCCCCTATCATGTTGATGTATCTATGCCTAAGTCCAGGTTACTTTAGATATAGTTTCTCTTTTTGATGATCTTAGTTCTCTCTTTTTTCATTTCTTGCAAAGATGGGCTTGATAAAGGACAGAAATGGTATGGACCTAACAGAAGCAGAAGATATTAAGAAGAGGTGGCAACAATACACAGAAGAACTAGACAGAAAAGATCTTCACAACCAATATAATCATGATGGTATGATCACTCACCTAGAGCCAGACATCCTGGAATGTGAAGTCAAGTGGGCCTTAGAAAGCATCACTACTAACAAAGCTAGTGGAGGTGATGGAATTCCAGTGGAGCGATTTCAAACCCTAAAAGATGATGCTGTGAAAGTGCTGCACTCAATTTGCCAGCAAATTTGGAAAACTCAGCAGTGGCCACAGGACTAGAAAAGGTCAGTTTTCATTCCAATCCCAAAGAAAGGCAATGCCAAAGAATGCTCAAACCACCGCACAATTGCACTCGTCTCACACGCTGGCAAAGTAATGCTCAAAATTCTCCAAGCCAGGCTTCAGCAATACATGAACCGTGAACTTCATGATGTTCAAGCTAGTTTTAGAAAAGACAGAAGAACCAGAAATCAAATTGCCAACATCTGCTGGATCATGGAAAAAGCAAGAGAGTTCCAGAGAAACATCTATTTCAGCTTTATTGACTATGCCAAAGCTTTTGACTGTGTGGATCACAATAAGCTGTGGAAAATTCTGAAAGAGATGGGAATACCAGCCACCTGACCTGCCTCTTCAGAAACCTATATGCAGATCAGGAAGCAACAGTTAGAACCGGACATGGAACAACAGACTGGTTCCAAATAGGAAAAAGAGTACATCAAGGCTGTGTACTGTCACCCTGCTTACTTAACATATATGCAGAGTACATCATGAGAAACGCTGGGCTGGAAGAAGCACAAGCTGGAATCAAGATTGCCAGGAGAAATATCAATAACCTCATATATGCAGATGACACCACCCTTAAAGCAGAAAGTGAAGAGGAACTAACTAAAAGCCTCTTGTTGAAAGTGAAAGAGGAGAGTGAAAAAGTTGGCAACATCAAGGCTGTATATTGTCACCCTGCTTATTTAACTTCTATGCAGAGTACATCATGAGAAATGCTGGACTGGACGAATCACAACCTGGAATCAAGATTGCCGGGAGAAATATCAAATAACTTCAGATATGCAGATGACACCACCCTTATGGCAAAAAGTGAAGAGGAACTAAAAAGCCTCTTCATGAAAGTGAAAGAGGAGAGTGAAAAAGTTGGCTTAAAACTCAACATTCGGAAAACAAAGATAATGGTATCCGGTCCCATCACTTCATGGGAAATAGATGGGGAAACAGTGGAAACAGTGTCAGACTTTACTTTTGGGGGCTCCAAAATCACTGCAGATGGTGACTGCAGCCATAAAATTAAAAGACGCTTACTCCTTGGAAGAAAAGTTATGACCAACCTAGATAGCATATTCAAAAGCAGAGACATTACTTTGCCAACTAAGGTCCAAAGCCTCTTCATGAAAGTGAAAGAGGAGAGTGAAAAAGTTGGCTTAAAACTCAACATTCGGAAAACAAAGATAATGGTATCCGGTCCCATCACTTCATGGGAAATAGATGGGGAAACAGTGGAAACAGTGTCAGACTTTACTTTTGGGGGCTCCAAAATCACTGCAGATGGTGACTGCAGCCATAAAATTAAAAGACGCTTACTCCTTGGAAGAAAAGTTATGACCAACCTAGATAGCATATTCAAAAGCAGAGACATTACTTTGCCAACTAAGGTCCATCTAGTCAAGGCTATGGTTTTTCCAGTAGTCATGTATGGATGTGAGAGTTGGACTGTGAAGAAAGCTGAGTGCCAAAGAATTGATGCTTTTGAACTGTGGTGGTGAAAACGACTCTTGAGAGTCCCTTGGACTGCAAGGAGATCCAACCAGTCCATTCTGAAGGAGATCACCTCTGGGATTTCTTTGAAGGGAATGAAGCTAAAGCTGAAACTCCAGTACTTTGGGCACCTCATGCAAAGAGTTGACTCATTGGAAAAGACTCTGATGCTTGGAGGGATTGGGGGCAGGAGGAGAAGGAGACAACAGAGGATGAGATGGCTTAATGGCATCGTGGACTCGATGGACGTGAGTCTGAGTGAACTCCGGGAGTTGATGATGGACAGGGATGCCTGCTGTGCTGTGATTCATGGGTTTGCAAAGAGTCAGACACAACTTAGCAACTGAACTGAAGAGACACTAGGAATTCAATAAATGAGAATTCTTCTTAAATATAGGTCAACTACTTTATAATCAGGTTAGATCTATAATCTCTGTTTTTCATCCTCCACGTTACCAGTGGTGCAGGAAAAGGAAATATCATGTCCTGGGAGCCCTGAGACTAGCTGTCCAGTGAGGGTTCTTGGCTTCTGTGGGAAAGAATACAAGAAGAGCAAGCTGAAGTAGAGAGAAAATGGACTGATTCAGGGAGGTACACACTCCACAGACAAAATGTGGACTTTCTCAGAAGGCAAGAGTGCCCCCAAAGTATGGGGTTGTTTTTATGGGTTGAGGAATTTCATAGGATAGCGAGTGGGAAGAATAGTCTTGCTATTCTGAGGAAGGGACGGGAATGTTAGGAGCTGGCTCACTGCACATTTTTTGGCCTTTTATGGTCAGCCTTGGAACTATCCCAACACCTGTCATGGTGCTAGGGGAATGACTTTTTAGTGTTCTAATGAAGGTGTAATTGTCAGGTAAAAGACAACCAGGACCGCAAAAGAGTGTCTAACAGTCTTTAATGGCAAAGCACTCCTGGGCGGGGTTCCCGGACCTGAACAAGGCAGGTTGAGAAGTCCGCACCTGGGCCGTGTTGGGAGTGGTTTTTATACGTTCATTTCGAGGGATGGTCAGCCTAGATGGATGGGGATTCGGATAGGTCGCCAGGCCGAGGCGTCCTCGGCTGACAGGCCCTTCTACGTGGCTGGGGTGGGGCAGCTTTAGCTGGTAAAGTGTGCTGTCATTGGTCCCCAGGATCTGGGAGGCTCCTTCCGTTAGAGACCTCCCCCTCCGGTGGGGGAGAGAAGGGGCGGCCCATCATGGCCCCCGGGGTCCGACCTTACAGTAATGAATTAGAGGGCAGGGACCAGATCATGCTCAACACCATCTTGATTGTAGCTGGTTCAAGCCAGATTTTGTGGGATCCTATTTTTCTTAATATCTATGCTCCTGTCCTTATTCTGTTAACCATTGTGCCCCCTTCTTCCTGTCTCACAAGCATAGACACAGTTTCCATAGTGATGAGGCCATCTTAGCCCCTTACCCTGGAGCCCAGATCTGGCTCTCTTGCACCCTGATGCCTAGACACGTCCCTTTCCTATTTAAACAATACCCAGTTGTCTTCCTCAAATGAAGGACTCCAAGGACTTCCACTAATTTCAGGAGCAGCATCAAACCTCTGCCAAGAGGGAGTTACTTTGTGGGTTAAAAAAAAAACCAACAAAACAAACAAAATTGATTTCTTTGGGCTTAGGGAAGAAACTGGTTTCTTTCTCTTCATTGGATTATCACCACAGGTAACAAAGGAAACAGTCATTGAAGGTAAGCTGGTGCCCTTAATATTCCAGGAGGCCAGGTGCTGATGAAGCAGTCACTAGCAAAGCCACCAACAATTCCCTGGAGTAAAAGTAGAACCCGGGGCTTCCCAGGTGACTCAGTGGTAAAGCATCCGCCTACCAATGGGGGAGACACAGGAGATGCAGGTTTGATGCCTGGTTGGGAAGACCCCCTGGAGAAAGAAATGGCAACCCACTCCAGTACTCTTGCCCAGGAAATCCAAGGGCAGAGGAGCACGGCGGGCTACAGTCTACGGGGTACAAAAGAGTTGGATTTGACTGAGCAACTAAACAACAGAAGGTAGAATTTGGGTCATAAAATAAAAATCTAACCTTTTTCCTTCCCTTTGTGCTGAGTTGACTTTCACTTGCTCACAAGTCACCTCCTGCAGAGGCCTCGCATCCCTGGCCCTTCAGACAAGACTCCCTGGGGAGAGATGGCTCCACTGACACCTCAACACAGAGGGCCGTGTGCAGAGATGCTGCTCCCGGGGCTGTCATTCAAGGTGGCGGCCAGGGGCCGGGGGCAGAGACGGTGCACCAGGTACTGGATCTGGGCGTGTAGCTACATAGCTGAGCCGGGACTCGCGAGAACCCCACTCCTCTCCACTCACATGAACCACTAGCAGCAGCCCCTGGAGGCTTTTAGGCGGGAGCACGTGCTCCAGAGCAAGTAATATTGGAACAAGCCACACCTGGCAAAGGACGATTGTTCGGTCCGACATGGGACGGTGGGTAACAGAACAGGAAGAAATCCAACCCCCTTCTGCTCAGTAAGAGTGTGATTCTCCTAGAGACCTAGGTAAGGGAGAAGCATCAGACTAGTTAAGAAAATTAGACTTAATACCACTGTAGTTTGCATCATTCCCTTTAAAAGTTATGTTTACTCTTGAAAACCTGTGACTCCCCTCCTGATAGAAGCCAGGTGAGGCTGCTATACCTTCCTGTTCTATCAGGTCAAAGACTTACACAACCAGACTCTCAGGAGCCTCTCAGAGTGGGACTCTTGAGGGAAATCCGTTGTCTGGGTGACCAGGCTTACACGAGAGCCAGAAACCAACAGCATCTTCTCCTTCAGATGCCCCCACCTTTCCTGACCTGAGGCCCAAGAAACTCCCCATCATGCTAAACTGAGGATGTAAACTCGAGATTTGGTGACTGGCTAGGGAGTGGAGCCTGACTCAAGACCTTCATGGGGATGGGGTTTTCCCAAGAGGATGGGTCTCCTGCAGGAGGCAGGTAGAGATTCATGTGAACAGAATGGAAAGGGATTCTCAGTAAAACCCAGGTTCCAGAGGGATGGTGTTGCCCTGGGGAGTTCCCCCAAAAGAAAGAAAGTGTAGTTGCTCAGTTGTTTCCGATTCTCTGTGACCCCATAAACTGTAGCCCGCCAGGCTCCTCTGGCTGTGGAAATCTCTAGGCAGGAGTACTGGGATGGATTGCCATTCCCATTTCCAGGGGCTCTTCCCAACTCGGGGACTGAACTTGGGTCTTCCATACTGCAGGCAGATTCTTTACTATCTGAGCCACAAGGAAAGCCTAGTCTCAATTTGCTAAGTGATTTCCCCTTTATAATACAGGAAAAGACAAATTGTGAAAAACTTTAGCTCTTTCCCTGCTTACTGAAATAGATCCTGATCCTTTTAAACATATTCTGCTTCTCGAGTTAAGTAAGCCCAGCGCAGGGCTACAGTTCCAGGGAGGCTGATGGGACAGAATGGTGAGATGGAAAGGGGAAAAGTCTCCCCACCTCCACTCACTAACCTACTAGGGAGACAGCATCATCCTGTCAAGTGGACCGTGACTCAGAAACTCAGGTCCTGAGAGCAGTTGTGTGAAAAGGACAGAGCAGGAGATGAGGGGGGAATTGACCACTGTAGCAGGGAGCTCTTCTTACTACACAGTCAGGAACACCAGGGAGAATGAATCTGCTGTCTGTCACTACATCAACCACCTGAGACATAAGCAGCCTAAAGCAGTGGTCACTTTTTCATTACTCAGTACAGTTGTGAGGCTGAAGAGGCAGAGTTCTTGTTGGCCTCCTGGGTTCACTCATGGGCCTGCCCACAGCTGGGGTCCCCGCTGAAACTGGGTGTCCAGACAGACCTCACCTCCACTCCAGCCTGAGCTGAGATGGCTGAAGGACCTGGGGTGGCCTGGTTTCTCCCCTCATGTGGCCTCTCATCTCAGGCTTCTGACAGCTTGGTGGTCAGGGAGGGAGTCTATGATGGAGTCACCTTCAAGCTCAGGTCTCCTAAAGGATCAGAAGGAAGCAGTGAGCAGGGAAAATGGGGAGAGGCTGGTAGAGAACAGAAATTGACTTATGAGAGATAACAGCAAGACCCTATGAGGGAGGAGAAAGTATGATACTTTCCAGAAAAACAGGAATAAAGTTAGTTTTGTTACTGCAAGTAATATAAGAAAAGAAGGGAGGTGAGTGTCAGGTCATGCAAGTTCAAGGAGCTAAGGAGTATTTTTTGTTGTTGTTTGTTTTTAATCTTCGTACTAAGAGTGGGAAACCATTGAAAAGTGTTAAGCAATGGGGTGACACAATCTGATGTTCTCTTTAAAGAAAGAGCATGATTATGCATTTCAGGTTTTACAAGGGGACTAGAGCAGGCTTTCTCAACCTTAGCACTGTTGACATTTGGACCAGACAAGTCTTTGTTGGTGAGGGGACCTGTACATTGCAGGGTATGTCACAGCGTCCCCGACCTCTGTCCACTGGATGCAGCAGTCACCTCCTCCCTCAGTTGTGATAACCAAAAATGTGTCCAGACATTGTTGGTGAGGTATCCTCAGGGAAGCCAGTTCCTGGTTGAGAACCACTGGGCTGGAATGAATGCATGGTTTCCTCTGTCTTCCGGGAGAGAAATTCTCCTCAATCCTGATAGAAGCCAGGTGAGGCTGCTATATCTTCCTGTTCTATCAGGTCAAAGACTTAAAGAACCAGACTCTCAGGAGCCTCTCAGAGTGGGACTCTTAAGGGAAATCCGTTGTTTGGGTGACCAGGCTCACACTAGAGCCAGAAACCAACAGCATCTTCTCCTTCAGATGCCCCCACCTTTCCTGACCTGAGGCCCAAGAAACTCCCCGTCATGCTAAACTGAGGATGTAAACTCGAGATTTGGTGACTGGCTAGGGAATGGAGCCTGACTCAAGACCTTCATGGGGATGGGGTTTTCCCAAGAGGACGGGTCTCCTGCAGGAGGCAGGTAGAGATTCATGTGAACAGAATGGAACGGGATTCTCAGTAAAAACCCAGGTTCCAGAGGGATGGTGTTGCCCTGGGGAGTTCCCCCAAAAGAAAGAAAGTGTAGTCGCTCAGTTGTTTCCGATTCTTTGTGACCCCATAAACTGTAGCCCGCCAGGCTCCTCTGGCTGTGGAAATCTCCAGGCAGGAGTACTGGGATGGATTGCCATTCCCATTTCCAGGGGCTCTTCCCAACTCGGGGACTGAACCTGGGTCTTCCATACTGCAGGCAGATTCTTTACTATCTGAGCCACAAGGGAAGCCTAGTCTCAATTTGCTAAGTGATTTCCCCTTTATAATACAGGAAAAGACAAATTGTGAAAAACTTTAGCTCTTTCCCTGCTTCCTGAAATAGATCCTGACCCTTTTAAACATATTCTGGTTCTCGAGTTAACTAAGCCCAGTGCAGGGCTACAATTCCAGGGAGGCTGATGGGACAGAATGGTGAGATGGAAAGGGAAAGAGTCTCCCCACCTCCACTCACTAACCTACTAGGGAGACAGCATATCTGAGCCACAAGGGAAGCCTAGTCTCAATTTGCTAAGTGATTTCCCCTTTATAATACAGGAAAAGACAAATTGTGAAAAACTTTAGCTCTTTCCCTGCTTCCTGAAATAGATCCTGACCCTTTTAAACATATTCTGGTTCTCGAGTTAACTAAGCCCAGTGCAGGGCTACAATTCCAGGGAGGCTGATGGGACAGAATGGTGAGATGGAAAGGGAAAGAGTCTCCCCACCTCCACTCACTAACCTACTAGGGAGACAGCATCATCCTGTCAAGTGGACCATGACTCAGAAACTCAGGTCCTGAGAGCAGTTGTGTGAAGAGGACAGAGCAGGAGGTGAGGGGGGAATTGACCACTGTAGCAGGGAGCTCTTCTTACTACACAGTCAGGAACACCAGGGAGAATGAATCTGCTGTCTGTCACTACATCAACAACCTGAGACATAAGCAGCCTAAGCAGTGGTTACTTTTTCATTACTCAGTACAGTTGTGAGGCTGATGAGGCAGAGTTCTTGTTGGCCTCCTGGGTTCACTCACGGGCCTGCCCACAGCTGGGGTCCCCGCTGACACTGGGTGTCCAGACAGACCTCACCTCCACTCCAGCCTGAGCTGAGATGGCTGAAGGACCTGCGGTGGCCTGGTTTCTCCCCTCATGTGGCCTCTCATCTCAGGTTTCTGACAGCTTGGTGGTCAGGGAGGGAGTCTATGATGGAGTCACTTTCAACCTCAGGTCTCCTAAAGGATTAGAAGGAAGCAGTGAGCAGGGAAAATGGGGAGAGGCTGGTGAGAGAACAGAAATTGGCTTATAAGAGATAACAGCAAGACCCTATGAGGGAGGAGAAAGTATGATACTTTCTAGAAAAACAGGAATAAAGTTAGTTTTGTTACTGCAAGTAATATAAGAAAAGAAGGGAGGTGAGTGTCAGGTCATGCAAGTTCAAGGAGCTAAGGAGTATTTTTTGTTGTTGTTTGTTTTTAATCTTCGTACTAAGAGTGGGAAACCATTGAAAAGTGTTAAGCAATGGGGTGACACAATCTGATGTTCTCTTTAAAGAAAGAGCATGATTATGCATTTCAGGTTTTACAAGGGGACTAGAGCAGGCTTTCTCAACCTTAGCACTGTTGACGTTTGGACCAGACAAGTCTTTGTTGGTGAGGGGACCTGTACATTGCAGGGTATTGTCACAGCGTCCCCGACCTCTGTCCACTGGATGCAGCAGTCACCTCCTCCCTCAGTTGTGACAACCAAAAATGTGTCCAGACATTGTTGGTGAGGTATCCTCGGGGAAGCCAGTTTCTGGTTGAGAACCACTGGGCTGGAATGAATGCATGGTTTCCTCTGTTTTCCGGGAGAGAAATTCTCCTCACCTGGCTTCAGTGGTGGAGGTGGAGCTGAGATGAGCAGATGGGACTGCAGAGACCAGGAGATGAACTCAACAGTACTTGGGTGAACAGACCCATCATGGTGACCTAATCATCCATCCTCTCTCTGCTTCCCTCCTTTAACATTTCACTTGCTCTGAAGGAAGAATCTTGTGTTGGGGATACTCATAGTTGGATGGCCAAAGAATAGTATGTGGAATGTAAAGTTCTTTTTCACCCTGTTGTAGTTTGTTGATGCAACACTCATATAGTGTCGAAGTCTGATAAATGAATTGATTTCTCACGTAGGGTCCAAGTTTGATCAAGGAACTGATTGAAAATCAGCAAGGCAGAGCAAAAACCCCCAAAAGTTAAGAAACAAAAACAACAAAAGGGATTTCCCTGGCAGTCCAGTGGTTAATAAGACTACATAGGAGATATAGGTTTAATCTTATTATCCCTGGTCAGGGAATGAAGACGCTCCTGCCACACAGTGTGACATAAAAAAAAAAAAAAAAGGAAAGAAGGCAGGTTAGTCTCAGAATTGTTTGTTTACTTATTTTATTTTTGGCTGTGCTGGTCTTTCGTTCTCTGTTGCTTTCATGCGGCTTTCTCTAGTTGAGGAGAGCAGGGGCTGCTTTGCATTGTGATATGTGAGCTTCTCATTGTGGTGACTTCCCTTGTTGCAGAGCACAGGCTCTAGGTATGCAGGCTTCAGTAGTTGAAGCATGGGCCCTCAGCAGTTGTGGCACACAGGCTTGGATGTTCCACAGCATGTGGAATCTTCCCAGCCCAGGGATCGAACCTGTGTCCCCTGCATTGGATTCTTATTCACTGTACCACCAGGGAACTCCTCCCAGGCTTATATTTTGATGAGGGAAGTCTAGAGGTCTGAAGAGCAAACTGCGATGTGAGGGCAATGGAGAGAGGGCTCTGGAATGAACTTGCTGAGGCACTGGTACCAAAACTTAGAACATCTGTCTGCAGAGGCAACTATCTTCTTTTTAAATATATTTGTGCCCTCATT
Organism: Aepyceros melampus; assembly: GCA_006408695.1. Lineage (NCBI taxonomy): Eukaryota > Metazoa > Chordata > Mammalia > Artiodactyla > Bovidae > Aepyceros > Aepyceros melampus. The sequence continues at coordinate 325,484 of SJXQ01007384.1, read as the reverse complement.
CCCTTGGCTTTTCATGTTCTTATTCAGTCACTTAGTCATGTCCAACTCTTTGCGACCTTATGAACTGTAGCACGCCAGACTCCTCTGTCCTCCACTGTCTCCTGGAGTTTGCTCAGATTCATGTCCACTTAGTCAGTGAAGCTATTTAACCATCTCATCCTCTACCACCCCCTTCTCCTTTTGCCTACCATTTTTCCAAGCATCAGGGTCTTTTCCAATGAGATGGCTCTTTGCATTAGGTGGCCAAAGTATTGAAGTTTCAGCAACAATCCTTCCAGTGAATATTCAGGATTGATTTCCTTTAGGATTGACTGGTTTGATGTCCTTGCTATCCAAGGCACTCTCAAGAATCTTCTCCAGACCACAATTCAAAAGCATCAGTTCTTTGGCCCTCAGCCTTCTTTATGCTCCAACTCTCACATGGATACATGACTATGGGAAAAACCAGAGCTTTGACTATATGGACCTTTGTCGGCAATGTAATGTCTGCTTTTTAATACACTCTCTAGCTTTGTGACACCTTTTCTACCAAGGAGCAAATTAACTGCAGTTAATTTTATAACTGCAGTCACCATCTGCATTGATTTTGGAGCTCAAGAAAATAAAATCTGTTACTGCTTTCACTTTTTTATTTTTTATTTGCCATGAAGTGCTGGAATCATATACCATGATCTTAGTTTTCTTTCATGTTGAGTTGCAAGCCAGCTTTTTCACTCTCCTCTTTCACCCTCATCAAGAGGTTCTTTATTTCCTCTTCACTTTCTGCCATTACAGTGGTATCATCCACATATCTGAGGCTGTTGATACTTCTGCTGGAAATCTTGATTCCAACTTGTAATTCATCCAACCAGACATTTTGCATGATGTACTCTGTATAGAAGATAAATAAGCAGGATGACCATATTCAGCCTTGATGTACTCCTTTCCCAATTTTGAATCAATTAGTTGCTCCACATCTGGTTGTAACCATTGCTTCTTGACTCACATACATGTTTCTTTTTACATAATGAATAATAATTCTCTCTCCTGTGCCTGCCTATTAAGGAAGTTCATGAGGAATGGTGAGTTTCCAACCCTAAAACACTGGGAATTCATCTGATCAAAGACCCTGTCCTTAGTTCTTATTTGTTCATATCCTATCATGGCAAGTGGTTTTTAAACTTGTTATTATAGAAATTTTCAAACGTATCCAAAAGTAAAATAGCACAGTGAACTTCCATGAAACAAGCTTCAACAGTTATTCACATGTTGTCCATCTTATTTCATTAAACTCTCCTCTTTTGCAGTAGTGCCACTAGTATTTAGCACAACTCCCAGATACATATTTCACCCACTGATACTCGAGCACACATTTCCAAGAGCTGAACACTTGAGAAAGATAAATACAGTGCCATCATCCCTTTATTAATCACCTTAACATTAATATTTAAGTGTGTGCAGTCCATTCTGAAGGAGAACGGCCCTGGGATTTCTTTGGAAGGAATGATGCTGAAGCTGAAGCTCCAGTACTTTGGCCACCTTATGTGAAGAGTTGACTCACTGGAAAAGACTCTGATGCTGGGAAGGATTGGGGGCGGGAGGAGAAGGGGACGACCGAGGATTAGATGGCTGGATGGCGTCACTGACTACATGAGCGTGGGTCTGGGTGAACTCCAGGAGTTGGTGATGGACAGGGAGGCCTGGCATGCTGCGATTCATGGGGTCGCAAAGAGTCAGACACAATTGAGCAACTGAACTGAAATGAACAGATATATACTCATACTCAGTATAGTATCTCAAGAGCATCTTAAGAAATGGACAGTTGCCTGCTAAAATCTTAATGCTAGGATTTCACTACAGTTTTCTTCAGATCCATCAGCCTTTATAAGCATACACATTTAATTCAGCATTACAATCCTTTATGTATTGAACCCAAGAGGTTGTTCCAATGATCACTGCTTCCTTTTCTATTTTTAATTAACTTTATTTATTTTAATTGGATGCTAATTACAATATTGTATTGGTTTTGCCATACATTGACATGAATGCACCAAGGGTGTACATGTGTTCCCCATCCTGAACGCCCCTCCCACCTCCCTCACCATCCCATCCTCTGGGTCATTCTAAATCATCACAAGCCATTGGTTTAGTACTGCACTTGGGTTTCCTTGGTGGCTCAGTTGGTAAAGTATCACATGCAATGCAGGAGACCTGGGCTTGATTCCTGGCTTGGGAAGATCCCCTGAAGAAGGGAAAGGCTACCCATTCCAGTATTCTGGCCTAGAGAATTCCATGGACTATGCCCATGGAGTTGCAAAGAGGCCAACACAACTGAGTGACTTTCACTTTCTTTCACACTTACTTGGAATTTTACATGAGGGCAGTTTCTGGAATGATTTATTTCTTCCCTTTGAAACATTGGATAATGAGCTTCAGTCTTAACTTGATACCATTCCTTTTCTTTTGTTATTATTATGCAATAAGCAAATGAGATAATTTTCCACCCTAAAATTGGAACCAGATAATAAACATGAGTTTGAGGGCTTCCCTGGTGGCTGAGATGGTAAAGAATCTGCCTGCAATGTGGGAGACCTGGGTTTGATCACTGGGATTTGGAAGATCCCTTAGAAAAGGGAATGACTACCCATGCTCATATTCTTTCCTGGAGAATCCAGGGACAGAGAAGCCTGACAGGCTACAGTCTATGGGGTCACAAAGAGTCGGACATGACTGAGCGACTAATACTTTTACTTTCACTTTAAGGAGAGGTAGGAATAGACAGACCAAAGACCTGGAGTGTTGGGAGGGGCTGATGGTGACAAGGAGGTCAGTTCAGTTCAGTCGCTCAGTTGTGTCCGACTCTTTGCGACTGCAATGTGGGAGACCTGGGTTTGATCACTGGGATTTGGAAGATCCCTTAGAAAAGGGAATGACTACCCATGCTCATATTCTTTCCTGGAGAATCCAGGGACAGAGAAGCCTGACAGGCTACAGTCTATGGGGTCACAAAGAGTCGGACATGACTGAGCGACTAATACTTTTACTTTCACTTTAAGGAGAGGTAGGAATAGACAGACCAAAGACCTGGAGTGTTGGGAGGGGCTGATGGTGACAAGGAGGTCAGTTCAGTTCAGTCGCTCAGTTGTGTCCGACTCTTTGCGACGCCATGAATCGCAGCACCTCCTGTCCATTATCAACTCCTGTAGTTCACTCAAACTCATGTCCATCGAGTTGGTGATGCCATCCAGCCATCTCACCCTCTGTCATCCCCTTCTCCTCCTACCCTCAATCCCTCCCAGCATCAGAGTCTTTTTCAATGAATCAATCCTTTGCATGAGGTGGCCAAAGTATTGGAGTTTCAGCTTCAGCACCAGTCCTTCCAATGAACACCCAGGGCTGATCTCCTTCAGAAGNAACTGTACAAAAAAGATCTTCATGACCCAGATAATCATGATGATGTGATCACTAATCTAGAGCCAGACATCTTGGAATGTGAAGTCAAGTGGGCCTTAGAAAGCATCACTACAAACAAAGCTAGTGGAGGTGATGGAATTCCAGTTGAGCTGTTTCAAATCCTGAAAGATGATGCTGCACTAAATATGCCAGCAAATTTGGAAAACTCAGCAGTGGCCACAGGACTGGAAAAAGGCAGTTTTCATTCCAATTCTAAAGAAAGGCGATGCCAAAGATTAGATGTCAACTACAGGAAAAAAAATTAAACATATAAACCTATGGAGGCTAAACAACACGCTTTGAAATAACCAGCGAATCACATAAGACATCAAAATATGCATAGGAACAAATGAAAATGAAAACATGACAACCCCAAACCTATGAGAATCAGTAAAATCAGTGCTAAGGGGACGAGTCATAGCAATAGAAGCTTACCTCAAGAAACAAGAGAAAAATAAATCACCTAAATTTACACTTAAAGCAACTAGAAAAAGAAGAAATTAAGAACTCCAGGGTTAGTAAAAGGAAAGATATCATAAATATAAGGGTAGAAATAAATGAAAAAGAAATAAAGGATACTATAGCAAAACTCAACAAAACTAAATGCTGGTTCTTTCAGAAGATAAGTAAAACAGACCAACCATTAGCCAGACTCATCAAGAAAAAAAGAAGAATGAAATCAACACAATTAAAAATGAAAATGGAGAATCATGACAGACAACACAGAAATATAAAGGATCATAATAGACTACTATCAGCAACTATATGGTAATAAAATGGATAACTTGGAAGAAATGGACAAATTCTTAGAAAACTATAATCTTCCAAAACTGAAAGAGAAATAGAAAATCTTAACAAACCTATCAGAAGCATGGAAGTCAAAACTGGAATAAAAAATCTTCCAACAAACAAAAGCCAAAGACCAGATGGCTTCACAGGTGAATTCTACCAAAAATTTAGAGAAGAGCTAATACCTATCCTACTCAAACTCTTCCAGAAACTTGCAGAGGAATGTAAACTGCCAAACTCATTCTATGATGCCACCATCACCCTAATACCAAAGCCACACAAAGATGCCACAAAAAAAGAGAACAACAGGCCAATATCACTGATGAACATAGATTCAAAAATCCTCAACAACAACAACAAAAAATCCTCAACAAAATTCCAGCAAACAAAATCCAGCAACATATTAAAACGATCATACAGGCCGACCTAAGATGGTGGAGAAATAGGACAGGGAGACCACTTTCTTCCCACAAACTCATCAAAAGAACATTTGAACACTGAGTAAATTCCACAAAACAACTTCTGAATGCCGGCAGATGACATCAGGCACCCAGGAAAGCAGCCCATTGTCTTCAAAAGGTGATAGGAAAAAATATAAAACATAAAAAGAGAGACAAAAGAGGTTGGGATGGAGGTCTGTCCTGGGAAGGGAGTCTTAAAAAAGAGAGAAGTTTCCAAACACCAGGAAACACTCTCACTGGCGAGTCTGTGGCAAGCTTTGGAACCTCAGAGGGCAACATAACTAGGAGGAAAACTAAATATTAATATAAAATATTAATAATAAATATTAATAATTAAAATCCACAGATTATGTGCCCACAGGTAACTCCCAGCAGAGAAGCAGTGCAGATGCCTGCATCCACCACTAGCAAATGGGGGATGGGCAGGGAGGCACGGGCTGCTTTGCTTAGAGTAAGGACTGGGCCTGAATGCCCCAAGGGCAATCTGAGGGAACTAACTTGTGATAGCAAACCAGACTGTGGGATAGCTACCCCGTGAAAAGCCCTAACCTAAGACACTGCCAGGCCTGCTCACAGAACAAAGGACTGACTAGAGCTAGCCGGTGTGGACTGGCCCATCCCCTGCCGGAGACAGGCAGACAAGGGCAGCCAGGGTTGGAAAGGGGCAATCGCCGCCACAGGGAGGCATCAACTACCAAACTGCAAGCAGACTTCATTGTTAACCAAGACTTCCTGGGATTCTGGATGGTTGACATCCGCCTGAGAAAGTGAGCTGGTTGTACACCCAGAAAAATGAGTGGCAGGGATGGAGGAGGTGATAAGTCACAGCAACCATGCTCATCAAACACTTGGTCATCACCTGAGCTGCTTGGACCTGGCAAGGGCACAAAACGCAGGCCCAACCGAGTTTGCACCTTTGTGGAGTACCCGAGTACCTGAACCTGAGCAGCTTAGACCTGGGAAGTGCACACAACCCAGGGCCGGCCTCAGACAGTTCCCGTCAGAGCAATCTAGAGCCTAAGCAGTGTAGACAGGGAAAGCACACACATCGTGAGCAGGGGAAAACCCAGTGTGGCCGAGACACTACGACCACATGCCAGTGATATTTGTTCACAGTGTTCCTCCCACCCCAGAGCACGACTGAACAAGTGAGCCTACAAAAGTGTCCACCACCACCCCCTTGTGTCAGGGTGGAAATTAGACACTGAAGACACCAGGAAACAGAAGAAGCTAAAACAGAGGGAACTGCCTTGAAAGTGACAGATGGAGAAGTATTGAGGCTGCTGTAAGAATAAGACTGAAAACCAGAGGCAGGAGGCTTAAGTCCAAATCCTGAGAACACCAGAGAATTCCTGACTCCAGGGAACATTAATCAATAGGAGCTCATCAAATGCCTCCCTCAGTTCAGTTCAGTCACTCAATCATGTCTGACTCTTTGCTACCCCATGAATTGCAGCACGCCAGGCCTCCCTGTCCATCACCAACTCCCGGAGTTCACTCAGACTCACATCCATCAAGTCAGTGATGCCATCCAACCATCTCATCCTCTGTCGTTCCCTTCTCCTTCTGCCCCCAATCCCTCCCAGCATCAGGGTCTTTTCCAGTGAGTCAATTCTTCACATGAGGTGGCCAAAGTACTGGAGCTTCAGCTTCAGCATCATTCCTTCCAAAGAAATCCCAGGGCTGATCTCCTTCAGAATGGACTGGTTGGATCTCCTTGCAGTCCCAGGGACTCTCAAGAGTCTTCTCCAACACCACAGTTCAAAAGCATCAGTTCTTTGGTGCTCAGCCTTCTTCACAGTCCAACTCTCACATAGCCTTGACTAGACGGACCTTAGTCAGCAAAGTAATGTCTCTAATTTGAATATGCTGTCTAATTGGTCATAACTTTTCTTCCAAGGAGTAAGCATCTTTTAATTTCATGGCTGCAGTCACCATCTGCAATGATTTTGGAGCCCCAAAAAATAAAGTCTGACACTGTTTCCCCATCTATTTCCCATGAAGTGATGGGACCAGATGCCATGATCTTTGTTTTCTGAATGTTGAGCTTTAAGCCAACTTTTTCACTCTCCTCTTTCACTTTCATCAGGAGGCTTTTTAGCTCCTCTTCACTTTCTGCCTTAAGGGTGGTGTCATCTGCATATCTGAGGTTATTGATATTTCTCCCAGCAATCTTGATTCCAGCTTGTGCTTCTTCCAGTCCAGCATTTCTCATGATGAACTGTGCATATAAGTTAAATAAGCAGAGTGACAAAATATAGCCTTCACATAGTCCTTTTCCTATTTGGAACCAGTCTGTTGTTCCATGTCCAGTTCTAACTGTTGCTTCCTGACCTGCATACAGATTTCTCAAGAAGCAGGTCAGGTGGTCTGGTATTCCCATCTCCTTCAGAATTTTCCACAGTTTATTTTAGCAATACTCATATCAGATAAAATAAACTTTAAAACAAAGGCTGTGAAAGAGACAAAGGACGCTATGTAATGATCAAAGGATCAATCCAAGGAGAAGATATAACAATTATAAATATATATGCACCCAACATAGGAGCACCACAATATGTCAGCAAATGCTAACAAGTATGAAAGGGGAAATTAACAATAACACAGTAATAGTGGGAGACTTTAATACTTCACTCACACCTATGGATAGACCAACTAAACAGAAAATTAACAAGGAAACACAAACTTTACATGATACAATAGACCAGCTAGACCTAATTGACATCTATAGGACATTTCACCCCAAAACAATGAATTTCACCTTTTTCTCAAGGGCACATGGAACCATCTCCAGAATAGATCACATCCTGGGCCATAAATCTAGCCTTGGTAAATTCAAAAAAACTGAAATCTTTCCAAGCATATTTTCTGACCACAATGCAGTAAGATTAGATCTCAATACAGGAGAAAAACTATTAAAAATTCCAACATATGGAGGCTGAACAACACTCTGCTGAATAACCAACAAATCACAGAAGAAATCAAAAAAGAAATCAAAATATGCATAGAAATGAATGAAAACTAAAACACAAAAACCCAGAACCTGGGGGACACTGTAAAAGCAGTGCTAAGGGGAACATTCATAGCAATACAGGTTTACCTCAAGAAACAAGAAAAAAGTCAAACCTAACTCTACACCTAAAGCAACTAGAAAAGGAAGAAATGAAGAACCCCAGGGTTGGTAGAAGGAAAGAAATCTTAAAAGTGAGGGCAGAAATAAATGCAAAAGAAACAAAAGAGACCATAGCAAAAATCAACAAAGCCAAAAGCTGGTTCTTTGAAAGGATAAATAAAATTGACAAACCATTAGCCAGATTCATCAAGAAACAAAGGGAGAAAAATCAAATCAATAAAATTAGAAATGAAAAGGGAGAGATCACAACAGACAACACAGAAATACAAAGGATCATAAGAGACTACTATCAGCAATTATATGCCAATAAAATGGACAACGTGGAAGAAATGGACAAATTCTTAGAAAAGTACAACTTTCCAACACTGAACCAAGAAGAAATAGAAAATCTTAACAGACCCATCACAAGCATGGAAATTGAAACTGTAATCAGAAATCGTCCAGCAAACAAAAGCCCAAGACCAGACAGCTTCGCAGCTGAATTCTACCAAAAATTCAGAGAAGAGCTAACACTTATCCTACTCAAACTCTCCCAGAAAATTGCAGAGGAGGGTAAACTTCCAAACTCATTCTATGAGGCCACCAACACCCTAATACCAAAACCTGACAAACATGCTACAAACAAAGAAAACTACAGGCAAAAATCACTGAGGAACATAGATGCAAAAATCCTTAACAGAATTCTAGCAATCAGAATCCAACAACACATTAAAAATATCAGACATCATGACCAACTGGGATTTATCCCAGGGATGCAAGGATTCTTCAATATCCACAAATCAATCAATTAATACACCACATTAACAAACTGGAAAATAAAAGCCATATCATTATCTCAATAAATGCAGAGAAAGCCTTTAACAAAATTCAACATCCATTTATGATTAAAGCCCTCCATAAATCAGGAATAGAAGGAACATACCTCAACATAATAAAAGCTATATATGACAAACCCACAGCAAACATTATCCTCAGTGGTGAAAAATTGAAAGCATTTCCCCTAAAGTCGGGAACAAGACAAGGGTGCCCACTTTCACCGCTACTATTCAACATAGTTCTGGAAGTTTTGGCCACAGCAATCAGAGCAGAAAAAGAAATAAAAAATATGACAAACCCACAGCAAACATTATCCTCAGTGGTGAAAAATTGAAGGCATTTCCCCTAAAGTCAAGAAGAAACGAAAGTCTCCACTCTCAACACTACTATTCAATACAGTTTTGGAAGTTTTGGTCACAGCAATCAGAGCAGAGAAAGAAATATAAAGGAACCCAGACTGGAAAAATAAGTCAAACTCTCACTGTTTGCAGATGACATGATCCTCTACATAGAAAACCCTAAAGACTCCACCAGAAAATTACTAGAGCTAATCAATGAATATAGTAATGTTGCAGGATATAAAATCAACACATTGAAATCCCCTCCATTCCTATACACTAATAATGAGAAAACAGAAAGATAATTTAAGTAAACAATTCCATTCACCATTGCAATGAAAAGAATAAAATACTTAGGAATATATCTACCTAAAGAAACTAAAGACCTATATATAGAAAACTATAAAACACTGGTGGAAGATACCATGTTCATGGATTGGAAGAATCAATATAGTGAAAATGAGTATACCACCCAAAGCAATCTATAGATTCAATGCAATCCCTATCAAACTACCAATGATATTTTTCACAGAGCTAGAACAAATAATTTCACAATTTGTATGGAAATACAAAAAACCTCGAATAGCCAAAGCAATCTTGAGAACAAAGAATGGAACTGGAGGAATCAACTTGCCTGACTTTAGGCTCTACTACAAAGCCACAGTCATCAAGACAGCATGGTACTGGCACAAAAACAGAAATATAGATCAATGGAACAAAATAAAATGCCCAGAGATAAATCCAAGCACCTATGGACACCTGGTCTTTGACAAAGGAGGCAAGGATATACAATGGAGAAAAGATAATCTCTTTAACAAGTGGTACTGGGAAATCTGGTCAACCACTTGTAAAAGAATGAAGCTAGAACACTTTCCAACACTATACACAAAAATAAACTCAAAATGCATTAAAGATCTAAAACTCCTAGAGGAAAACATAGGCAGAACACTCTCTGAAATAAATCACAGCTGATCCTCTATGACCCACTCCTCAGAGCAATGGAAATGAAAGCAAAAATAAACAAATAGGACCTAATTACACTGAATAGCTTATGCACAACAAAATAAACTATAAGCAAGGTGAAAAGACAGCCTTCAGAATGGGAAAAATAATAGCAAACAAAGCAACTGACAAAAAATTAATCTCAAAAATATACAAACAGTTCATGCAGCTCAATCCCAGAAGAACAAATGACCCAATCAAAATATAGGCCAAAGAACTAAACAGACATTTTTCCAAAGAAGGTATAGAGATGGCCAGCAAACACATGTAAAGATGCTCAACATCACTCATTATCAGAGAAATGCAAATCAAAACCACAATGAGGTACCATCTCATGTCAGTCAGAATGGCTGATATCAAAAAAGCTTCAGACAATAACTGTTGGAGAGGGTGCAGAGAAAAGGGAACCCTCCTACACTGTTGGTGGGAATACAAACTAATACAACCACTATGTAGAATGGTATGTAGATTCCTTTAAAAACTGGAAATAGAACTGCCATATGACCCAGCAATCCTACTGCTGGGCATACACATTTGAGGAAATGAGAATTGAATGAGACATGTGTACCCCAATGTTCATTGCAGCACTGTTTACAATAGCTAGGGCATGCAAGCAACCTGGATATCAGTCGGCAGATGAATGGATAAGAAAGCTGTGGTACATATACACAATGGAATATGACTCAGCTATTAAAAAGAATGCATTTGAATCAGTTCTAATGAGGTGGATGAAACTGGAGCCTATTATACAGAGTGAAGTAAGTCAAAAAGAAAAATAGCAATACAGTCTATTAATGCATATATATAGAATTTATAAAGATGGGAATGATGACCCTATATGCGAGACAGCAAAAGAGACCCAGAGATAAAGAACAGACTTTTGGACTCTGTGGGAGAAGGCGAGGGTGGAATGATTTGAGAGAATAGCATTGAAACATATATATTACCACATGTGAAACAGATCACCAGTCCAGGTTCGATGCATGAGACAGGCACTCAGGGCCAGTGCACTGGGATGACGCTGAAAGATGGGATGGGGAGGGAAGGGGGAGGGGGATTCAGGATGGGGGACACATGTACACCCATGGCTGATTCATGTCAATGTATGGCAGAAAGCACTACAATGTTGTAAAGTAATGAGCCTCCAATTAAAATAAATAAATTTTTTTTAAAAAAGCAAGAGAAAAATTTGCCAATTTAAATGAAATTAAGAAATTCCTTGAATGACACAAATTATCAAAACTAACTCAAGAAAGTAAAAACCCTAGATATCCCTAAATCTATCAAAGATATGGAAAAAATCTATCAAAGATATAGAATAAATCTATCAAAGATATGGAACAGAAAACTTCAAGCCCATGTGACTTAACTAGTGAATGCTATGAAATATGTAAAGGAGAAATATCACCAATCCCATACAAATTCTTTCAGAAAGTAGAGGACAGAAAACACTTCTCAAATCATTTTATGAGGTCAGCCTTACAAAATACCAAAACCAGATGAAGACACTGCAAGAAAAGAAAACCATAGACCAATATTCTTCATTAAGTTAAGCACAAAAAATGAAATGTTAGCAAATTTAATCCAGTAATATATAAAGCATTATGACCAAATGAGATCTATGTCAAGAATGAAAGATTGGTTATGCATTAAAAGATCATCAGCCAGTGTTATTCATCATATGAAGAAAACACAGGAGAAAAACCATATGACCATGTCCATCGGTGCCATAAAAGCATTTGACAATATTCAACAACCACTATGATAAAAACTGTCAGAAAACTAGGACTACAAACAGACTTTCTTAATCTGATCAAGGTAAACTAAAAAAGTCCTGTAGCTAACATGATAATGGAGGAAAATCTAATCCCTCCACTGGGGGTGGGGGAAGGCTGCTGGCCTTGGATTTAGAGGGCCATGGAGAGGCCTATCCAGCCAGAGGGTGGGGATCAAGGGGCCTGATTGAAGTACCTGTCCCCTCCTTGGGCAGCGACCCTGATCCAGTCACATCCCTGGCACCAGTGGTTCCACCTCCCATGCAGTGTTGCCCCAGCCCAGTCATCAACCCTGGCTGTACTATGTGGGCTGATTTGACCCCTTTCCAGACCAGAAGTAAACCAGCACCCAGCAGATCAGCAGACACAGGGTCACCTCCCAGTTGAGGGCCCTGGCAGTTCCAGCCCTCCAGAGAGCCACAAGACTTTGATCCTGGAGAGGGAAAGCCCATGAGTTTCGTGCCAGAAGAGGCCAAGGGACTGGGAATGTGATGGGGGACATTGCCTTTCCGGCAACCCTTGAGTGCAGCTGGTCCAGCCGGTGCTTCTGGGGAGCCTGTTGTAAGTTCCCAGCCTGGAGTCCCTGTAGTCTGTGTGCCTGGAGCCCCAGGTGGCCCTGCCCCATGCCGTCCCCAGTGAGTTCAACAGCAGTCTCAGCTTCCCCCCCCCCCAGGAAGGCAAGCACAACATACTCCACCAGTGTGTTGTGGAGTGTGTTCTAGACTATTCTCTAGACTCCAGGACTGGGTCCCCATGCGCCACCATGCGAAGGCACCTGCACATGAACACAAGAACACACAGATGCCAATATCCATGTGCATGCACCTGACCACATGCTCTCTCACACACACATGCACATATGAACGCCCATTTGCAAGCACCTCCACAAACACACATGCACATACCTATGTGCATGCACCTCTGCACACCCATTTTCTCACACACACATACACGCACATGGACTAGCACCTGTGCACAGGCACCCTCTCTCTCTCGGGCACACACAGACACAGACATGCACATCATATGCCCATGTGCATGCACCTGCCCACACGCACATGGACACACATGCACACACACATACCTGAGCTACGTGCAGGACACCAGAAGGACAGACCAGGTCTGACCCAGGGATGCCCAACTCCCCTCCAGAAGTCAATGACAAGGACCTACGCTCAGCAGGATGCTCACCTGTGAGCATGGCCAGGTTGGCAGCAGTGCAGTCTTGGAGGTGCACAGCGGACGGGGCTTACTTGGGGTTGCAGGCTTGGACTGGAAACAGGCACATGCCCTGAGGAGAGGGAGTAGGGTCTGTTTAAGCATGCACACTGAGGAGCTGCAGACACACTAAAGGGTGGAGCACCACCCAGAAGCCTCCTGGCTAAGCCATTTACCAGGTTTCCGGGCCTGAGGCAGGGCTGACTTAGAGGGACCAGACCACGTGAGTGTGTCTGTGCAGGCTCATTGGGGTGACACACCATGCAAACGCGTAAAGCTTCTGCAGGGAACACCTATTGCCCGAGAGCCTGCAGCCACCATGGGAGCCAATGGTTGGTGGAAACCAATCGTGAGGCAGGACCAGAGTGTGTTTGTGCAGGCTCTCTGCTGATGCTGAGTTGCAGGTCACACTACAGGGCTGGGTTCTATAGGGAGGGTTCAGTCTTTCCCAACATACAGGGAGGGGGAAGAGGGGCACATGGTAGAGGAACCACGAGAGCAGCATATGAAGACGCAAGTGCCATGGCCTTTGTAGTGAGCATGGCACATGTCAGCCAAGGTGTGCCCGGTGGTGACGGTGGTGGTGGTGGCACTGGCAATCCAGCTGGCCCTGGTGACACTGTCAGTCCTACAGTCCCTGGCAACCCTGGCAACCTGGGTGATCCCAGAGGCCTCAGCGCTACAGGAAAGTCACGAGGCACAGCTGGTGGCATTCTGCAGATCCTGGGGTCACTCCACGCACCAGGGTGTGGAAGAGACACTGCACCTGGAGCCAGAGTTCTGAGTAACTGACCCCTTCAGTTGTGTCCTATTCCAGGAGCCTCAGTCACAGGGCGAGCTAGGTGTGGGCTGGGTGTAGGCTAGGGGTGGTTTGAGGGATTGCAGGTGGCAGGGCCTAAAGTGTAGGAGGACGGTACTCTGAGTGCTAGAGGGTATGGGTCAGGATTGGTCTGGCTGCCGGCAGATGGTGGTGAAGAAAAGCAACCTGAAGGGATCCAGAGGGTCAAGATGGTGATATCCAAGGTGTCTCGTGGCAGCCTTGTGGGAGATGGTGGGTCACCATGGCAGGGAGCCTGATGGACAGGCAAAATGAGAAATGTGGATGGTGCCTTAACCATGTCTCCACTAGCAGGCTCATGGTACCTTTCACATCGCTCACTCAGGCAAAACTCTCCCGCAACTTACTGTCTCAAAGTACTCAACTGTGAGTGCCAGTTCAGAAGGAGCTCAATGTTAATGGCTGCCTGTTGTTTCTATCAGTTCTAAAGGGGGCCGGGGCCTGGGCTGGGGAGAGGGTGGTGGGCAGATGCCAGGGCCAATTTCGGCCCAGGAGGAGCCATAATGGAGGGTTAGGCCTAAAGGAGAAGTGTGGTGCTCTGGGCTTGTCAGTGTGTGGGGACGGAGGAAGGACTTGCCTGACTGAATTTCATTTTCCCTGCCTTTTAGCCAATTGAGTGCTGAAGACCATGTCATGCTCCAGACGTCCATTGCCCTCTGTCTGCAGATTTCCCCGGTGATGCGGACCTTGCAGCACTATATGCCCTCCCCCCCTTTTTACTAAGCCTTTGCATGAAAGTCAGGGTTAAATCTAGCATATGCACCCTAGCCTCAAGTGTCCTTCCCGAGGGCATTGATTTCTGCAGTAGATGGATCAGGCTTCATCTTGTGCCTGTGCTTCTGCTTGGGAGGCTCAAGGTCCACATAGTTTGTTTGGTGATTGTTAACTGCAGAAAATAAAACTGAGCTACTGTGCTGTCTCTGACTTTAGTTTTAGCTTCTGCACTTCCTAATACTATATTTGACTTTTGGTTGGAGGAGAGGTCCTGAGATCCAGATATTCAAGGAGTACAACATTAGTGAAGACAATGTAAGAAGCGGGACAATAAGACAGTAGGTACTGCCATTCAGTATTAATTTGGGGATATTTTCTCATTTTATGAAGTGAAGTGAAAGTCGCTTAGTTGTGTCTGACTCTTGGTGACCCCATGGACTATACAGTCCATGGAATTCTCTAGGCCAGAATACTGGAGTGGGTAGCCTTTCCCTTCTTGAGCGGATCTTCCCAACTCAGGGATCCAAGTGAGGTTCCCACATTGCAGGCAGATTCTTTACCAGCTGAGCCACAAAGGAGCCCTGGGCCATGGCAATACTGTCTGAAAACTGAAGGGATCGATGAACACATGAAAGCACCTGAAATAACGCAAAGACCATAGGAAGTGCTAGCTATCACTATGGTCAAAGAGCACAGGTATGATGTGGAGTGGGCAGAGACGGGATGCTGGTGGGTCGTGTGGCTTGGCCCCTTGCCCTCGACTCCCACCTTACTCCAGTGAGACCCTTCTGCAGCATACGTTGGAGAAATCAAAGTTGCATTGTGGAACTAGCTTTAGGCCTTGAGACTGGAAAGTCGGCATTTGTGTCTCAGTGGCGTCTCTGTGGACACTTGGCGCAGCCCATTCCATGCCGTCTGAGCCAGCACTGGAGGGGCCCGTGTGCGCAGGTGCATCGGGGGCACCTGAAAGGAGCGTGGCATTGTGAGGGAGCTGAGTTCCGCCAGCCTCACGGGGTCTCCAGAGCAGCCCGTGGGTGGATGGGGTGTATGTGCAAGCGCAATTTTCGCGTCCTTGCGCAGAAGGGGAGGGACTTCGTGAGGGGCCCAGTCTTTCCGCCCCTTATTTGTGGTCTGAGAGAGATGCGCGGCAGCCATGCAGGCGTCGGGTGGTGGCGCCGGTAGTGCAGAGGGCCGAGATGACCAGCAGAGCTCCAGAACACCTGCTTGCCAGAGTGTTTCAGGCAGTGCTGAAGGTGAGGATGTTTGCCGGGCCCCAGAAGTCTGGGGTGGGCCTGGCAGAGGAAGAGCAGTGATGGAAGCTGCTGTAGCTCGTCCCTGGGATGAGCGGGCACCAGATGGCCTAGGATCTGCTGGAGATGTAGCACCCTTGGCTGTAAGGCCTAGACGTGGAGAGGTGGTGCTGTATCCTTTTCATGGAGCCTCCCTGGGCACGGTCAGTGGTATGGTGGTGGGAAACATGCCGGCAGCCTGAGGAAGGGATAGAAGCGAGCATGGGGTGATCCGGGGCAGCAGAACTGGGCAGTCTGGAAGGAAAGAGGTTGTCAAGGCCTGAGGAGCCTGGAGAGTGGGGAAGATGGACTGAAGGGTTACGGAGGCAGCTGAGGGTGGTCTCAGGTTGTGGTCAGGAGCGTGGGCATCCTGGGGTAAAAACGGGCCTCTGAGGTGTGAGGAAGCCCGAGATACCAGCAAATTCTGTAATGGATGGTGCCTTAACCGTGTCTCTCCCAGCACACTCAGAGTGCCTTTCCAATCACCCCTGGAGGCAGACATGGCTCGCAGAGCTCTGCTCCCAGATGCCCAACGCCACCAAGGATTGATTCGGAAGGAATTTGCAGTGAATGGCAGGGACCTGCTTGTGTCAGTTCCAGACGAGCTTGCCTTGGGGAGTGGGGGGTGACAGGTGCTGTGGTCTGAGCTCCCTCTTAAGCATGCTATGATGGAGACAGTGAAGGGCTTGGTATAAGGAGGGGGGCTGGTACCCTGGACCTACAGGAGCAATCTCCCCTTTAACCTGATTTTTTTTTCCCTGCTTTTAGTAGATGGACTGCTGAAGACCTTGCTTTCATCCGACTTTCCCTGAACCCATTCCTTGATCAGCTTTCCCTGGTGATTCGGAACATCCAGAGCCTTGGGCTCCCACCTCGCCAAAGCCTAAGCTGAGGAAAGGGGCTGAGGCCTAATCTTGTGTCCCCTACTCGGCAGAGCATAGGGAATTCAACCTAAGAGTCATTGCCACTTTGTTATTTGAGTCTAAGTTTTGGCCTGTACTGGCCTTTGGTCTCTCTTGGTTCACTTGCTTTGTTTCCCTGCTGCTGGAGAAGTAGGATGCTTCAGTGTTTATTACAGCAGAAAATAAAACTAAGTCACTTTTTGTGCCCCAGTTTCCTTTCAGCTAATGCGCTTCTGGATTTTAAAAACACTTTTTATCTTTGTTCTTGTGTTAGAGGGAAGGTTCTGAAATTCAGATATTTGAATTCAGTTACAAGGGAATTGAAAACAATTTCAGACAATGAAACCTGAGCCCTATGTTCAGCACTAATTACTGTCAACATTTAAGATATTTTCTGGTGGTACTTGCACATTAAATGTATAACAGCATGTGATGTAGAACTTATCAAGTTTAAATTTTTTCCTGAATTTCTTTTCATTTAATATACTAGCTTTTCCACTCTCTAAAATCTCTTAAGAAATGTGTTGTTGAATAGATATAAGATGCATCATAATGTAATTATTGGGACTTCCCAGGCAGTCCAGTGGATGAGACTCTGCACTTCCAGTGTAAGGGCTGCAGGTTCAATCCCTGGCAGCAGAACTACGATCCCACATGTCATGTGGCGTGGCCAAAAAATTAGGATTGGGTCTTTAGATTAAAGAATAATAATAATAATAATGTAATTATGGAACATTTAAGTTGTTTCCACTTTTTACATTACTATGGTTAATGATTTAGTGGAATTCATAAATCTTTCCATTAATGGTTATTTCCTTAAAGTAGTAATGTATTCCAAGAATTAGAAATACTGACCTAAATGTATACTTCTTTTTAAAAATTAATTTATCTTTTTATTTTTAATATAATTTATTTATTTATATTACTTTACAATATTGTATTGGTTTTGCCATACATTGACATGTCCAGGCTCCCTGCTGGGGTCCTCTTCGCCACAGAGCAGGGGACAGACACAAGCAGTAGACCAAGTCTTTGCACACCCTAAAACTGACTGGGAGCCAGAATCAACAGAAACTGGGAGGGTAGGAAGGTGGAACAGGGATGCCTCCCACACAGGAAATGGCCAGCCACTGCTGGTGCCTCTTCCCCTGCAGTGGGGGTGGGGGAAGGCTGCTGGCCTTGGATTTGGAGGGCTGAGAGGACTCTCCGGCCAGGAGGTGGGGCTCAGGGGCCGGATTGAAGTACAATCCCTGATGCAGTCTCCTCCCGTGGCACCAGTGGTCTGGCAGATGCGTCCCATGCCCAGACAGTGCCGTCCCATCCCCAGGGTCTCCCCCAGCTATACCTTGCCTGTTGACTTGACCCCCTTCCAGACATAGAAGTAGACCAGCACCCAGCAGGCCAGTAGACAGGGTCACCTCCCAGTTGAGGTCCCCAGGTACCTCGAGCCCTCTGGAGAGCCTCAAGTCTGTTCCTGGAGAGGGAAAGCCCATGAGCATTGTGCAAGCAGAGGGCCAGAGACTGGGCAGTGTCCAGAGGAACATGGCCCTTCCCTCAGCCCTTGAGTCTAGCCAGTTCCTCCAATGCTTCTGATGGGCCCAGGGCATGCCCACACCCTGCAGTTCCTGTAGTCTGTGTGCCTGGACCCCCAGGTGGCCCTGCCCCATGCTTCCCCAGTGGGCCCACCAGTAGTCCCCGCTTCCCTCTCCAGGTGGGCAGGAACAGCCCACTCCACATCCCTGGTCTCAGGACTCCAGGGACAAGTTCCGGCGCACCCCCATGGGCATGCACCTGCAGATGCCCACATGCACAGACAAGGACGCAGACTTGAGCTACGTGTGGAATACTAATGGGACAGACCTGGCCTGGCCCTGGTGCTCGACTCCCTTCCAGAAGCTGAAGTCAGTAGGCTGGTCTCATGTGAACATGGCAACAGAGGTGTAAGGGGAAGGGGCTCACTTGGTGTTTCCACGTTTGGCGGGAAACACTCACGTGCTCATAACCACCTAGGAGGGCCATCCAGGGACTGCTGTCAGGGCCTGATTGCATAGGCATTCTTGGCACCCACCCAGGGGCATGGTTTCCTTTGAGTGCCTCAGCCCCTCAGACAGTCCAGCTGGCCTTGGTGGACTGAACTGCAGCGTGAGTGGTTCTGGAGGCCACAGACCCAGGTGCCAGTGGAGGTGGTGTGACGGGAGGTGCTGAAGGCCAGGGAGGTGTGGATGAACCCGGTTACCCAGATGGCCTTGAAGGGCACCAGGGCCTCAGAAGCATGGGAGAGGCAGATGCAGCCACGGCTGGAGCTCCAGAGCTGGTGCAGGCACCTCACGCTCAGGGACCTGGCAGAGACACCCTGCCACGATTGGGCGGAGAGCCCTTGGCAGGGCCCTGTGGCCACGATGTGCCAGGGACCAGGTGGACATGCAGTGTCAGGGCCAGGTAGCCATGCCGGCCAGGGGACAGGAGCACACGCTGGGCCATGGCCTAGTGTAAAGGTTGCATCAGGACTTGATGGGCATGTGCCGCCCATGGCTGGAGGACCAAGAAGTCAACTTCACAATTTGTATCCTATTTGAAGAGAGGCAAGAGGCTGGGCCTGGAGCAGGGATGAACAGGCCTCCTGTACACAGTGGAATGGAGAGAAAGTGGTCAGCCTGGGGATCGAAGGGGTGGGTGTAGGGAGGGAGAACAGAAGATGGCTGGAGGGTCTGGTCTTGGGGGTATGGGTCAGTGGTGGCAGGGAGAGATGGAGTGGAGAGATGGCCTGAGGGACTGGAAGGGCATGAAGCAGACTTGGGGTGGGGATGAAGATAAGTGAGAATGGCCAGAAGGAAACAGGCCTCCAAGTGAAGAGTAGGTCTGAGGCACAGGCAAGGTTGGTGTGAGATGGTCCCTTAACCTCATCGCTACCAGCTCCATCATACTGCAGATCCCATCACCCATGGAGGCAGAGATGGCTGGCCATTCCCTGACCCTACACATCTAGCCCTACTGCAGGGCAGTAGGGAAGGCGCTCACAGTGAACAGCAGCAACCTAGCAATGTTAGCTGCAAAGGGACCTGGGAGGGTGGCACGTGTCTGGGTTCATTCTAATAGTCAGTTGGAGACCCCCCAAAGATGAAGTCTAAGGATGTAGACATGTACACTGAGCCTGTCAGAAGCTGAGGGGGCAGAGAGAATTAGGGAACAGTTAACACAATTATTCTTTTTCCCTCCCTTTTAGACAGCTGACTGCTGAAGATGGTGGCCAGCTCTGAATTTCCATTATCTCCTGTCTTAAGCAGATTTTCCTGTTGCTTGGGGTCAACCAACCAATGACAGGGTACTTTGTGACCCTGGTTATCCCTAAGCCTAGGCCAAAAAGAGCACCTAAGATTAACCTAGGCAGTGCATCCTTCCCCAGGGCATTGATTCCTACACTGGTTGCTGATTTATTATGGGGGCCTAATTTTTTCCTTATACTGGCCTTTGGGCACTCTTGGCCCTGTTGTTTTCTCTGGCTGGAGAAGGAGGGTGTTTCAATATTTCTTGTACCATAAAGTAAAGCTGAAGTATCATTCTGTGTCTGAATATATTTTCAAATACTGCACCTCCACAATTTCTTGCCTTTGTCCTTGGTTTCAAGGGAAGGTTCTGGGCTTCAGATAATCTAGTAGTACAGTGTAATTAAAGACAATTTAGGAAATGGAAGAAAATTAAATGTATTATGTCTGTCATTCAGCATTAACTGCTGTCAGTATTTTAGAATATTTTCTTAGTTTTATAGTGGCAATATTTGGCTCAGCTGGTAAAGAATCCGCCTGTAATGTGGGAGACCTGGGTTCGATCCCTGGGCTGGAAGGATACCCTGAGAAGGGAAAGGCAACCCCACTCCAGTATTCGGTCCTGGAGAATCCCATGGATTGTATAGTCCATGGGATTGCAGTGTTGGACAATGAACGAGTGACTGTCACTTAATATATAACAATAATGTAATTGTTGAAAGTTCAGGATTACTTTTTCTTGAAATTAATTTAACATATAAGCTTTTTCTCCTAAAATTTCTTCAAAAACATGTATTTGGATGCATAAAAGAAGTACTATAATGTAAGTGTTAAACATTTAATATGTTTCCTTTTGTCCCTAATAATGATTCAGTGCAATTCTTCTGTATAAGTCTTTGCCTGACTGGTTATTTCCTCAAGGTAGATTCCAAAGGGTACAAGTACTTAGTTAAAAATTCACTTTTCTATTGATTTTTTAAGGCTATTCATATACAGTAGGTGGTTGCTACTCAAAAGTGTGCCCTCCCACCAGAATTCTAGTTTGCCTACCACCATTTATTAGTAGGTCTGATTCCTCCCAAAGTAACAAGCTTAGCTTGCAGAAGATCAAACAACTCAGATACACTAGAACTGTAACTTTATGGCCTACTGACCTTGTTTCAGTTCAATGTAGAAGTTGGGGACAATTAATTAAGTCTTTGGGGGAGGAGTTAGCTCCCTCCAATGTCTAGTATTTCCTGCAACCTAACAAATTTGCTGATAGTTTTAGTAGTACTGTGAATTACAACATATTTTCTTCATGTATGATCAGGTTATCTGCAGATAAGTTGTGCTCAGTCACTCAGTTGTGTTCAACTCTTTGCAACCCCATGGATTATAGCCTACCAGGCTCCTCTGTCCATGGAATTTTCCAGGTAAGAATACTCAAGTGGGTTGCCATTTCTGCCTCCAAGGGATCTTCCTGACCTAGGATCAAAATGATATCTCCTATATTGGCATGTAGATTCTTTACCAGTGTGCCACCTGGAAGTGACACAGTGTTAAAATTGAAAGAAAGTAAATGTGCATCTTCACTGAATAAAGATTCAGTAAATCAGAGTAAGCCCATCCCTTGGTGGCTCAGTGGTAAAGAATCCACCTGCCAATGCAGGAGACTTGGGTTTCATCCATGATTCAGGAAGATCCCCAGGAGTAGGAAAGGACAACCCATCCAGTATTCTTGCCTGGGAAATCCCATGGATAGAGGATCCTGGTGGGCTACAATCCATAGGGTTGCAGAGTAGAACACAACTGAACAACTAAACAAAGAAAAAAAAAAGAAATCAGAAGAAGTTGGGAATCTGTAAGGATATGATATGTTCCTATTCTTAACAGTATGCTCCCACCATGTGACTGTAGGTATTTTGATATTTTTTTAATTTGTGCGGGTTTCAGTTGGAGCATGCAGGATCTTCAATGCAGCATGCAAGCTCTTATTTAATAGTTGCAGTGTGTGGAATCTAGTTGGCTCACCAGGAACTGAACCTGGGCCCCCTGCATTGGGAGTGTGGAGGCTTAGCCACTGGCCCACCAGGGAAGTCCCTGACATAAGTATTTTCTTTATTTGGGAAACTAATTGTCTGCTCTATTAGATTAATGGGCTTCCCAAGTGGCACAGTGGTAAAGAATCTGCCTGCTAATGCAGGAGATGCAAGAGATGCAGCTTCAAAGCCTGGATTGAGAAGATCCCTTGTAGAAGGAAATGGAAACCCACTCTAGGGTTCTTGCCTGGAAAATTCCAGGGACAGAGGAGCCTGGTGGTCTACAGTCTATGAGGTTGTAAAGAGTTGAACATGACTGAGCATGCATGCTCTTTTAGATTAAGAAATAACTGTTCCCAGTCTTGTTCCTTTAAAACATTGGAACTTGATTTTGAATTTGATGAAAAGTCTATACCACTGTCAAGGACATGTATGGATTTTGTAACCCAGCATCCATTTTCCTTCTCTTGGTCTGGTATGATATCACTCTGGAAAATTGCACCTTTCCTTTTCTCTAGGCCATTGTGATTGTGATAGAGTTGACATCACCTTTGATTCCAGGGGTAGGCATGTGACTCATGCCTGGCCATTGGAGGACCACTTTCCTCCTGCTGTGGTGATATCATCCAACCAGTAACACTTCAGGTCTCTAGGGGAGGCAGGCTGGCAAAGGACAGAACGTGAACTGGAGCAAGAAGGTAAATCTCAGGGAACAAAATGCTGGATCCAGCCATGCCTGAAGACAGAAGCTACCTCTGTACCTTGTTGTTGCATAGACCAAGAAATTATCCCTTTGGCTTAAAAACCAATGGGGTATTTTGGGTTGGGTTTTTTTTTTTCACTTGTTTTTCACTTGCAGTAGTAAAGTCTTGACTATTAGTGAACTGAATGTTCATAAATTTATTTCTTACTTAACTAATGTGGCCTGAAGACTTGGCCCTTCTTTATTACTTCAAGGTAGAAATAGTCCTATTTTGTTTCTAATGGATTAGCTCCTTGCTTATCAACTCATATCATGGTGGTAAAGGAGTCCGATGAGTCAAAGGAGGGGAGGGACACTGCAAGGGGCAACTAGAGGAAGGAGACAAGGAGGAGGACCATCCCTTTCCAGACAGGGCACCAAGAATTGACCCAAAAGTGGGCCATAGAGTGGATACAGCTAGGCCTGCACCATCCACAGTACTTTTAAGAGTTATATAATATTCTTCAAAATGTGTAATCCATAGTTATTTGAACCAATCTCTTGTATATAGGCCTTTAGGCTCTTTGCAATTTTTCAGTATTATAAACAATGCTGAAATGAATATTCTGGCACATTTGTTTTTGTGTAACTCATTATGTGGAGAAGGATATGGCAACCCACTTCAGCATTCTGGCCTGGGAAATCCCATGGACAGAGGAGCCTGGTGGGCTACAGTCCATGCGGTCCCACAAGTTGGACATGACTGAGTGACTAAACCACTACCACCAATACATTATGTACAATAGTTCTGATTAAGAAGGAGGATTGTTGGGTCAAAAAGTAATCTCTTTTTAAAATGTTTTCTACATGTTACCAAATTGCCCTCCAAAAAGGTTGCATTGACTTAACTCCAGACATTTGGGTATGAAAGTATTCAGTTTCTTACTCCCAACTCTGAATTTGTCAGCTTGTTGTTTAGTCACTAAGTTGTGCCCAACTCTTTTGCAACGCCATGAACTGTAGTCCACTAGGCTCCTCTGTGTATGTCCATAGGGTTTTCCAGGCAAGGATAATGAAGTGAGTTGCCATTTCCTTCTTTAGAGGTGCTTCACAACATAAGGATCAAACTCATGTCTCCTGCTTGGTAGGCAGATTCTTTATTTTACCACTGAGCGACCTGGGAAGCCCATTTGTCTGGTTCGCCTGGCATATAAAATAATAATAACATACCACAGACCAGGTGGTGTAAGGGCTTCCCTGGTATCTCAGCTGGTAAAGAATCCTCCTGCAATGTAGGAGACCCCAGTTCGATTCCTTGCTTGGGAAGGTCCCCTTGAGAAGGGATAGCATACCCACACCAGTATTCTTGGGCTTCCCTGGCAGCTAAGACAGCAAAGAATTTGCCTGCAATGCAGGAAACCTGGGTTCAATCCCTGGGTTCGGAAGATCCCCGGGAGGAGGGCATGGGAACCCACCCACTCCAGTACTCTTGCCTGGAGAGTCCCTGTAGACAGTGGAACCTGGTGGGCTATAGTCCATAGGGTCGCAAAGAGTTGGACATGACTGAGGGACTAAGCACAGCACATTAGGAACAATGTGAAAAAAATTGCCAATTTAGGGGCGCTCCTCAGATGGCAGAGGAGTAAGATCAGAAGACCACTTTCTCCCCCACAAATTCATCAAAAGATCATTTGAATGCTGAGCAACTGACACAAAAGAGCTTCTGAACACCAGTGGAGGACACAAGCACCCAGAAAGGCAGCCCATTCTTTTCCAAAGGAGGTAGAACAAAATATAAAAGACAAAAAGGGAGACAAAAGAGTTAGGGATGGAGCACATCCTTGGAGGGAGTCGGGAAGGAGGAGAAGTTTCCAAACATCGGGAAACACTCTCACCAGCAGGTTTGTTGGGAGTTTTGGAATCTCAGAGGGCAACATAACTGAGAGGGGGAAAAAAAAAAGCAGAGAATACACACTTAACTGCAACTGCCAGTGGAGAAGTATCCCAGATGCTCACATCTGCCACCAGTGAGTAGGGGCTGGACAGGGAGGCACGGGCTTCATGCTTAGGGTAAGGATGGAAAAACAGCAATAACTTTCCCAGGAAGAGCTCTGACTTAACGAGCAGCCAGCCCTCTCATA
>SJXQ01007384.1:217201-300520 GCA_006408695.1 Aepyceros melampus | reverse complement strand
CCTCTCATAGGACAAAGGACTGAGTGAATACCAGAGGAGAGCTAGCAGCTGTGGACTGGACCCTCCCCCACTGAAGATGGCCAACAGCCAGAGCCAGAAGGTGAAGGGCAATCTCCATCCCAGAGACGGCATCCTCCACCAAAGTGTGAGTAGGCTCCCTGTTGGTAACCATGTCTTCCTGGGATCCCGGATGGCTGACATCTGCCAGGAAGGTCATAGCCTGAGATCAGCTCCCCAGAGGAGACACATGGCACACCTGAGATGGTACTCTCGCAGCACACCCAGGAAACCGAGTGGCCAGGACCAGGGAGGTGATTAAGATGCACAGCCCACCTGGGACACTGCACTCACCAAGCTCCTGGTCACCTGAGCTGTTCAGACCTGGGAAGGGCACAAAACGCATGCACAAGTGAGTCTGTGCCCTTGCAGAATACCCAAGAACCTGAACCTGAGAAGTTCACACCTGGGAAATGAATGAAACACAGAGACTACTTTGGAGAGATCCCCTGCAGAGCAACTTGGAGCCTCAGCACAGTAGACTGGGAAAGCATAGGCCATCATGATCCAGGGGAAACCCCATGTGCTACATACACTGTGAGCACTCTAGACATGCCAGTGATATTTGTTTGCAATGTTCTTAAAGACACAGGAATAACAGACAACCTGATCTGCATCTTCAGATCTGTATGTAGGTCAGGAAGCAACAGTTAGAACTGGACATGGAATAACAGACTGGTTCCAAATAGGAAAAGGAGTACCTCAGGCTTATATTATCACCCTACTTATTTAACTTATATGCAGAGTACATTATGAGAAACACTGGGTTGGATGAAGCACAAGCTGGAATCAATATTGCCAGGAGAAATATCAGTAAACTCAGATATGCAGATGACAACACTTTTGTGGCAGAACGTGAAGAGAACTAAAGAGCCTCTTGATGAAAGTGAAAGAGGAGAGTGAAAAAGTTGGCTTAAAACACAAAATTCAGAAAACTAAGCTCATAGCCTTGGGCCCCATCACTTATGGAAATAGATGGGGAAACACTGGAAAAAGTGAAAGGTTTATTTTAGGGGGCTCCAATTCAGTTCAGTTTAGTCACTCAGTCATGTTCAACTCTGCAACGCCATAAACCACAGCAGGCAAGGCCTCCCTGTCCATCACCAACTCCCAGAGTCCACCTAAACCCATGTCCATTGAGTCAGTGATGCCATCCAACCATCTCATCCTCTGTTGTCCTCTTCTCCTGCCCTCAATCTTTCCCAGCATCAGGGTCTTTTCAAATAAGTCAGCTCTCTGCATCAGGTGGCCAAAGTGTTGGAGCTTTCATTTTAACAGAAACCAGTTACAATGCATCAACTGGAAAGAAAGAAAGAAATGTGTATTTATTTACAGACAAATGATTGTCTATGTATGAAGTCCAATGGGATCTATAAAAGAGCTATTACAATTAATTAGTGAGTTTAGCAAGGTTTCAGTATACAAGGATACTCCTGAGAGGACTTGGACTGCAAGAAGAATAGACCAGTCAATCCTAAAGGAAAACAACCCTGAATATTCATTGGACGGACTCACGCTGATCCTGAAGCTCCTATACTTTGGCTACCTGATGTGAAGGGCCAACTAACTGGGAGAGACTCTGATGCTGGGAAAGATTGAAGGCAACAGGAGAAGGAGGAGACAGAAGATGAGATGGTCAGATAGCATAACCCGCTAAATGGACATGAATTTGAGCAAATTCCAGGAGATAATGGAGGACAGACAAGTCTGTTGTGCTACTGTCCATGAGGGCACAAATAGTCAGACATGAGTTATAGACTGAAAAACAACATCATTCAGGTGTTATATGAAAAGTGAAAAGTGCACTTGTTCTGTGGAGTCTGACTCCTTGAAATCCCATGAATTGTAGTCTGCAAGCTCCACTGTCCAGGATTTCTCCAGGCAAAAATACTGGAGTGGATTGCCATTACCTTCTCCAGAGGATATTCCCAACCCAGAGACTGAACCCAGTCTACCACACTGCAGGCAGATTCTTTACCATCTGAGCACCAGGGAAGGCCTGTGGTAATTTATCTTAACATTTAATATAACTATAAAATGAGAAAATATTCCAAAATTAATACTGAAAGAGAGTATACAACTTTCTTATTCTCCCACTTCTAACATTGTTTTCAATTACATTGTAGCCCTTGAATATCTGGATCTCAGAACCTCCCCTCCAACTGAAAGACAAATGCAGTATCAGGAAGTGCAGAAACTAAAAATCAGGATTGGGAACTCATGTACACCTGAGATGGATTCATGTCAATGTATGGCAAAACCAATACAGTAATGTAAAGTAAAATAAAGTAAAAATTAAAAAAATGTTAAAAAAAATAAAATAAATAAGTAAAGTCAGAGATAGCACAGTAGCTCAGTTTTATTTTCTGCAGTTAACAATAACCCAACTATGAAGCCACTGAGCCCTCAAGCAGCAGCACAGACACAAGATGAAGCCCGATCAAATTACTGCAGCAAGCAATGCCCTGGGGAAGGACACTTGAGACTAGGGCACATAGCCTAGGTTTAACCCCCTCTTCCCTGCTGAGGGTTAGCAAAAACAGGGGGTACAAAGTGCTGCAAGGCCCGCATCACCTGGGAAAGCTGGTCCTGACAGAAGGTGACTGACGTCTGGAGAAGGGCATGGTCTTCAGCAGTCAATCGGCTAAAAGCGAGGGAAAATGAAATTCAAGTTCCCACTGAGAAGGAGGAAGAGGAGCAAGTCCCCACTCTGTTCCTGCACACCGACACGCCCAGAGCACCACACTCCTTTAAGCTTATTATGTATTAGAATTGCTCAGCCATGTCTGACTCTTTGTGACCCCATGGACAGTAGCCTGCATCAGGCTCCTATATCCATAGGATTTTCTAGGCAAGAGTACTGGAGTGGGTTGCCATTTCCTTCTCCATGGAATCTTCCCGACCTAGGAATCAAACCCAGGTCTCCCACATTGATAGACAGATGCTTTACCGTCTGAGCCACCAGGGGACCTTTAAGCTTAACCCACCATTATGGCTCCTCCTTGGAGAGGCAATGGCAACCCACTCCAGTACTCTTGCCTGGAAAATCCCACGGACGGAGGAGCCTGGTAGGCTGCAGTCCATGAGGTCGCTAAGAGTCAGACACGACTGAGCACTTTCACTTTTCACTTTCATGCGTTGGAGAAGGAAATGGCAACCCACTCCAGTATTCTTGCCTGGAGAATCCTAAGGGACATAGGGAGCCTGGTGGGCTGCCGTCTATGGGGTCACACAGAGTCAGACACGACTGAAGTGACTTAGCAGCAGTAGCAGCAGCATGGCTCCTCCTTGGCAGAGATTGGCCCTGGCCACCACCCACCACCCCTCCTGGGCCCAGCCCCTGCCCCCTTTACAACTGACAGAACCAACATGCGGCCATTAACACTGAGCTCCTTCCGAATCGGCCCTGGCAGTTGAGTACATCGAGTCAGGAAGTGACAGGCATTGTCTGCCTCCTCGTGTGATGAGAAAGGCACAGTGTGGCTGCTGGTGGAGATACGGTTAAGGCACCATCCACACTAGTCATTTTGCCTCTACGTTAGTCAGGCTCCCTGTTCACAGAGAACTGCTTTCTCCCACAAGGACACCGCCAGACACCCTGGATATCACCTCCTGACCCTCTGGATCCCTTCAGGATGCTTTTCCTCACTACCTTCCCCTGGCGGCCAGACCACTCTTGACACATACCCTCCAGCCCTTCAGAGTACCCTCCTCCTACACTTTAAACCCCACCACCTGCAACACCCCAAACCACCCTTAGCCCATACCCTGAACTCCACAGCCGCTCAGTCCACCGAGGCTCCTAGAATAGGATACAACTGGAGGGGACGGTTACTCAGAACTCTGGCTCTGGGTGCAGTGTCTCGACCAGGCCCTGGAATGTGAGGTGCCCTGGGAACTGTGGAATAACACAGGCTGCACCATCTGACTCTTCTGCAGTGCTGGGGCCTCTGAGATTATTCAGGTCGCTGACGCCACCAGGAACTCCATGAATGATGGCATCACCAGGGCCAGCTGGGTCGCCAGGGCCATGCGGCCACCAGCACCACCCAGCACGCTGTGGCTGCCATGTGCTGTGTCTGCTGCAAAGGCCACAGCACCTACATCTTCATTGGCTGTCATGGTTCCTCCATCATGTGCCTCGGGCTCCATCTTGAACCCCCTCCCCTTCCCTTCGCAGCAGTAAAGATTGATCTGTTCCTACAGACACCAGTCCTGCAGTGCGACCTGCAGTTCAGCATAAGAAGACCACCTGGGCACACACACCCTGGTACTGCCTCATGATTGGTTCCCACCAACCATTGGTTCCCGCAATGACTGCAGGCTCTCAGGCAATGGGTGCCCATGCTGAAACTTCATGCATTAGTGTGCCACGTCACCCCATGTGCCTGTGCAGATGCACACCCACGTGGTCTGGGCGCTCTAAGTCAGCCCTGCCTCGGGCCCGGAACCCTGGTAAACCACTTAGCAGTGAGGCCTCTGGGTGTGGGGTGGCAGCTCCTCAGTGTGCATGCTCAAACAGACCCCACTCGACTCCTCAGCGCATGCTGAGGACTGTTTCTGGTCCAAGCCTGCAAACCTCAAGTGAGCCCCAGTCCCTGTGCATCTACAAGTCTATGCTGCTGCTAACCTGGCCACACTCACAGGTGACCATCCTGCTGAGAGCAGGTCCTTGTCATCAACTTCTGGAAGGGAGTTGGGCACCCCTGGGCCACACCTGGTCTGTCCCTCTGTTGTCCCACATGTAGCTCACGTGTGCATTTGTGTGTCTGTTGGCAGGTGCATGAACACGGGCATCTACCTGTCCATGTCTGTGTGTGCATGTGCCCGAGAGAGAGAGAAAGTGCCAGTGCACAGGTGCTAGTGCATGTGCGTGTATGTGTGTGTGAGAGAGCATGTGGTCACATGGATGCACATGGGAGTGTACGTGTACTTGTGCACAGGGTCATGAACATGGGCATGTGTGTGTTTATGAAAGAGAGCACAGATCAGAGGCATGCAGACTGGCATCTGTGTGTGCTTGTATTCATGCCTAGGTTCCTTTGTATGGCAGTGGATGGGGACCCAGTTCTGGAGTCCTGAGACTAGGGATGCAGAGTGGGCTGTGCTTGATTGTCTGGGGAGGGAAGCAAGGACTGCTGTTGGACTCACTGGAGATGGCATGAAGCTGGGCCTCTTGGGGCTGCAGGGACTTCAGGCTGGGGGCTTAGCCCAGGCTGGCTAGAAGCACCAGTGGGACCAGCTGCACACAAGGGCTCCCAGAAGGGCAAAACCCT
The DNA here is from genome assembly GCA_006408695.1 of Aepyceros melampus. Classification (NCBI taxonomy): domain Eukaryota; kingdom Metazoa; phylum Chordata; class Mammalia; order Artiodactyla; family Bovidae; genus Aepyceros; species Aepyceros melampus. The sequence continues at coordinate 295,187 of SJXQ01007384.1, read as the reverse complement.
CCAGGACACCATTAGTCACTTGGCCTCTGCTGGCACAACTCTCACGGGCTTTCCCTCTCCAGGAACAAAGTCTTGCAGCTCTCCAGAGGGCTGGAGGTGACAGTTGTGAGAGGGTAACAGGCAGGAAGGCCAGGGGTCTCCAAACGGAGGAAATAGCCTACAAGTGTCAGACATTTTTGTCTCTCTTAAGCGGCAAGAGGAAACAAACTAGAGATATTTTTTTCCTTCTCTATACAAATTTAAAAGGAGCTTTCTCTTAAAACACTGTGTTGTCATAATGACACCTGGTTTCAACTGAAGTTAACTATTCTCAAACCTTGAGATAACCAATGCATTTCTCTTATGGAAATGTTTGTCTTAAGCTATGCTAATGTACTATGCATTTACCCCAAACTCTGTCTTCAAGTCAGTTCTGCCTCATGGCTCAGAACCTACTTGACAAACCAGTATGTTATACTCAGATACTGTTTCCCTAATTTATGTAAATGAAACTATTTGTATGGTGATCTTCCCTTCTACAAGACTCAAGTTAATCATTTTATGGCCCAGGATGAACCATTTGGTGCCAAGATTATCCCAAAATGCATCTTATGGGTGACGCGCCTGGTGCCATTTTGAGTTTTAAGATGTTCCTTTCTTTTGTTAACAGACTGCTAGTGACTATATAACATCCAGCTGAAGACTAGCAGAGGGGTACTCTTTCTGCCCCCTCCTGATGCTTATGTCAGAAGCTTTCTCTATCTCCTTTATACTTTAATAATACTTTATTACACAAAAGCTCTGAGTGATCAAGCCTCATCTCTGGCCCCGGATTGAATTCTTCTCCTCCAGGGGCCAAGAATCCCAGCGTCTTTGCGTGATTCAGCAACAACCTTTCAGTTGCCCTCAACTGTGAGGTTGACCTAGTGTCTCTTGGCCTGCTGGGTGCAAGTCTATTTCTGTGTCTGGAAGGGATCAAATCAACAGACACAGTACAGCCAGGGGTGGAGGCTGGGGCACCACTGCCTGGGAGGTGGTGTGTGTCTCCCAGGGAACCACTGGTGCCATGGGAAGTGACTGGATAAGGGCCGCTTCCCAAGTAGGGGCAGGTAATTGAATCAGTCCTCTTGATCCTCACCCCCTGACTGGATAGGCCTCTCAGTGGCCCTCCAAATCCAAGGCCAGCAGTCTTCCTCACCCCCAGTGGATGGATTAGATTTTCCTCCACTATCACGTTAGTTGTAGGAGTTTTGTAGGTGACCTTGATCAGATTAAGAAAGTCTGTTTGTAGTCCTAGTTTTTGGAGAGTTTTTATCATAGTGGTTCTGGAATATTGTCAAATGCTTTTACGGCATCTATCAAAATGATCATATGGTTTTTCTCCTGTGTTTTCTTCATATGATGAATAATACTGGTTGAAGATTTTTTAATGCATAACCAATCTTTCATTCTTGGGATAGATCTCATTTGGTCATAATGCTTTATATATTGCTGGATTAAATTTGCTAACATTTCATTTTGGTATTTTGTAAGGGTGGTCTTATAAAATGATTTAAGAAGTGTTTCCTCTCCTCTACTTTATGAAAGAAATTGTATGGGCTTGGTGATATTTCTCCTTCATGTATTTCATAGCATTCACTAGTTAAGTCACATGGGCCTGGAGTTTTCTGTTCCATAACTTTGAAAGATTTAGGGATATTAGGGTTTTCACTTTCTTCTTGAGTTAGTTTTGGGAATTTGTATCATTCAAGGAATTTCTTAATTTCATCTAATTTGGCAATTTTTTTTGACTTTTAAAAAAATTTATTTATTTATTGTAATTGGAGGTTAACTGCTTCACAATATTGTAGTGGTTTTTGCCATATATTGACATGACTCAGCAATCAGTGTACATGTGTCCCACATCCTGAACCCCACTCCCTCCTCCTTCCCCATCCCATCTGCCAGGGTCATCCCAGTGCACCGGCCCTGAGTGCTCTGTCTCATGCATCGAACCTGGACTGGTGATGTATTTCACATATGGTAATATACATGTTGCAATGCTATTTTGTCAATCATTCCACCCTCGCCTCCTCCCCAAGAGTCCAAATGTCTGTGCTTTATCTCTGTATCTCTTTTCTGTCTTACATATAGGGTTATTGTCACCATCTTTCTAAATTCCACAAACTGAACTGAACTGAACTGAAAGGGAAACATTCCTGTGGTTGGTGGCGATGCTATAATGGACCCTCACTCCTGCAGGAAGGGTCAGAAAGTTCCTGCTCTTCCTGGCCGAGCTTGGCACACGCTCTGGGCCCAGCAGGTCATGTGAGCACAGCCCTGAGCTCCCAGGTGGCGGGCTGTGACTGTCCTGGGCACAGGTGTCAGTGGACACGAGTGGTGGTCCCGTCTACTCCTCTGCAGGGAGTGGCCTCAGACAAGCGGCTTCACTTCCTCCTGCCTCGAGATCTCTGCTTATATTGGGTGGAAACCTGGCAACATCCTTGACGGCTGGGTCACCAAGAAGATGAGCCCAGCAGGGTCCACAGGCTCGCCGTCAGGGGGCCCCAGCGACCTGACAGAATCCACCCTCTTTTCCAGGCAGCAGTCAGCCCGCGGGTGGTGGAGGAGCCAGGTGGAATCCTAAACCCAGCTGTCTCCACGTGCATGTCTAATGCATCTGGCCCTGAACAAGGGGCTTTGAAGGTTTCATTTCATTGAATGTCAGAACTCTCCAAACGTTTAGGTGGTCCAGGCCCACTGGGGACCCCAACTAAGTCTTGGCCTCCTGCACTCCATCTTTTTCATGAGACGCAAAAGGAGTTCTGTGATAGTTTCATCCCATTTTGCTTTCAATTAACAAAAAACGTGATTTCTCTCTCCTTGTGTAATGGTGTAAATACCGGGAAAGAGAGCCTCGCAGAAAGCTCATTAAAAGACCCACTCTGCAGGTCAGGAGCCTGTCATGCCCATGGTGCTCCGTGCATTCATTCACTGCTTTCATTCGTCAGATCCCTCAGCCTAAGACTTCTGGATAATTGAGACAGCAGGGGTCCGTGTGTTCCGATCTATTCAGTCTCTTACGCAAGAATATCATGTCCAGAAGAGGTTGTCCTAAGCACGGCGTGCAGCCCTTTCCTTTCATAGGAGGTGGCACTGAGGTTCTGAGAAGACCAACGCCTCCCCGAGGCCACGGGGGCGAATGGGACTGAGTCCCCATCCCGTCTCATTTTCCTTCCAGGCAAGTGAGCGTCGCCCGTGCCTTCTCCCACCCACTGCTCTGCGAGCTGCACAGACGAATAAACTGTTTGTAAAGTTCTGGGAGTTCTTATACGCTCCATGTCACATAAACACAGGACTGGGGATTGTCACCACTATCAGTTAATTACAATAAAGGGAAAACAGCATTTCACTGTCACACCAGTGATGCTGTAATTACTAACATCTCCAGCAAACACTCACGGATCGGTGACGCCCCGCTATCCCTGCTTTGTGTATTATGCGTGCGTGTTAACAAGCCAGCTCCCTGAACGCAGGTGTGATCTGCCAGCTGGTGATGGTCTGCTCCTTGACCCTGAGACATCAAGGTTACCGGTGGGATCAAGGGGGCTGAAAGTTGAGGTGGGAGAGTTTTAGGAGTTCTGACTTCAGATTCTTCACTACTGCTACTGAAAAACTAGGTACTTGGATGCATTTTATCTATCTATGAGCAGCGAAGAATTGATTCTTTCAAACTGTGGTGCTGGAGAACTCTCTTGAGAGTCCCTTGGACTGCAAGATCAAACCAGACAATCCTAAGGGAACTCAACCCTGAATATTCATTGGAAGGACTGATGCTGAAGCTGGAGTTCCAATACTTCGGGCACGTGATGCTAAGAGCTGACTCACTAGAAAAGACCCTGATGCTGGGAAAGATTGAGAGGAGGAAGAGAGGGCAACAGAGGATGAGATGGTTGGATGGCATCACCGACTCGATGGACATGACTTTGAGCAAACTCAGAGATGGTGAATATAGTGAATAGTAGCGTATATAAGGGCTTCCCTGTGGCGTAGATGGTAAAGAATCTGCCTGCAATACTGGAGACCTGGGTTCAATCCCTGCATTAGAAAGACCCCCTAGGAGGAAATGCCAAACCAGTCCAGTATTCTTGTCTGGAGAATCCCAGAGACAGAGGAACATGCATGGACATGAACTTGCGCAAACTTGGGAAGATAGTGAAGGACAGGGAGCTTGGCATGCTATGGTCCATGGGGTCACAAAGAGCTGGAGATGACCGAACAATAACAAACAATAGTATCTCTCTGTCAACCCCAAACTCCTAATTTATCCCTTCCCTCAACTTTTCCCCTTTGCTAAACATGCTTGTTTTCTATATCTGTGAGTCCAATTTCATTTTGTAAATAAGTTCATTTATATCATTTTTTTGTTTAGATTCCATTTAAGTGATAACACATGATAGTCAGCTTTCTGTGTCTGACTTGCTACATCAAGCATGACAATCTCCCGGTCCATGCATATTACTGAAAATGGAATTATTTCATTCTTTTTATGCCTGAGTAGTAGTCCATTCGGAGAAGGCAATGGCACCCCACTCCAGTGTTCTTGCCTGGAAAATCCCAGGGACGGAGGAGCCTGGTAGGCTACAGTCCATGGGGTCGCGAAGAGTCAGACACGACTGAGGGACTTCCCTTTCACTTTTCACTTTCATGCACTGGAGAAGGCAATGGCACTCCACTCCAGTGTTCTTGCCTGGAGGATCCCAGGGACGGGGGAGCCTGGTGGGCTGCCATCTATGGGGTCGCACAGAGTCGGACACGACTGAAGCGACTTAGCAGCAGCAGCAGCAGGCAGCATTTTATGTATGCACCATATCTCCTTTATGTTGTTTCCTCTTAACTGGAGCATTGAGGGGGCTGGGCCAAGACCCACGGGAAACACAGGGTCAGGGCTGCTCCCTGGGAGCAGGACTAGACCCTCAGACAGGCACAGGGCCTACAACGTGAGTCTGGACAAGTTTGGCGCTGCCCCAGGTGGTGGTTGCTGCCTGCTGTCTTCCTCTCTGTGAATGGAAGGGTCTGTCGTGACGACGCCCCTGCCCATCCTGCGCGTCTCAGCACTGCCTGTGGCAGGGGCTGGGCAGGTGGCTGGCCTTTTCAGCTTGAGGGTGACTGGAGGAAGAGGGCCCACCCGCAGCTGCTGCCCTGGAGGACACTTCTCTGTGGACGGAGTGGCCGTGTGATTCTGCTGGGACAAAAGGATGTGGCAGAAGGGGTGTGACTGGAGCTCACAGGACCAGCCTCCGGCTTTACGGTTCTCTCTTGCTCTCCGAAACCTCTGCCTCCTGGCACATGTGTGACCTCCATCTCCTGGAGGGTGAGAGGCCACGTGGAGAGGGCAGACCGGTGTCCCCATGGAGCCCAGCCCTCAGTGACCCACCGGCTCTGGTGCCACTGAAATGGTCCCAGGTGAGACGCACAGTGGGGATCACTACCCCAAGCTGGGAATCAAGCATCCTGAGTTGTTCTAGCCGCTGAGATCCAGGTGTGAGTGATGTAAGCCATTGATAGCTGATACAGGCTGAATGGTGACGTGCTCAGGATGCTGAGCAAACCTGGGATGAGAAGGGGCCATCACCCTCTCTCTGCAGGGTCCAAGGCCCCATCTGATGGCTGTAAATCCAGGCAGGGCCGCACGTGTTTCGACAGCCTGCAGAGAGGCATTGGTCTGTCAATGAGCACAACCCGGGCTTCCTTTTCAATCTCATCTATTTACAAATGTGCCTCCAGGTTCTGGGAAATTTGCCTGAGAATTTATGGCCTCAGCAGATGGACCATCCCCTGAATCATTCATTCCCCTAAAGCTCACCTCACACCAGGAAGGGAACCCAAACAACTTTCTCCCGAGTGATCCATCAACCTCACGGGCTCCACCGTGGACTGACAGACACCCAAAGGCCTTGTATTTGCAGTTTCGTGAGTTATGCCTGCGATACTCATAAAGGTGGAGAGAATGCCGAGTATTATTCAGCTGTGAGTCACAGGAAATATCTCACACAGAACAACCTCGGCTTGCGTTTGTTTAGAACTCCATAAATTTCAAACAGCTTTCATATCCAAGAAGATCTTTGCTCTTTTGGGGGCACCTCCCTGAATAAGAAAGGGCTTCCCTGGTGGCTCAGATGGTAAAGAATCTGCCTGCAATGCAGGAGACCTGGGTTCAATCCTTGGGTCCAGAAGATCCCCTGGAGAAGGAAATGGCAACCCACTCCAGTACCTTGCCTGGAGAATTCCACGGACAGAGGAGCCTGGTGGGCTATAGTCCATGGAGTCTCAAAGAGTCAGGCATGGCAGAGTGACTAATATTTTCACTTTCACTGAATAAGGAAGAGGACAGGTCCTCATGTCCGCTTCTTAGACAAGGAAACTGAGGCACAGCCCTCACATATGAAGGCAAACCTGAGCAAATTGACCATTTCCAAAATGTAAGATTCTGAGTGCTTCTGGCTGAGTTCACTTCCTATCTGTCGATTCAGGCACATCAGAGATTTCCAGTGCACGTTTGATAAATGTGTTTTGTCAAAAAAGGACATTGTCTAACCTGACAACCTGAACCCCAAACAGACAGGCTAGTGCATAACAGGCACTCAGGTGATGTTCTTTGAGCGGAACTGAGTTAACATCAGTGTAAATCATCTCATAGCTGTTTCCTTTATTGAAATGTTATTTTTTTTAATCATGTGCTGATTTGGTTCAGCTTGTCTACTGGATACCCAGGCCCTGGGAAATGTGAACATAAATGCCCCCCACACCCCGACAGAAAGGTGTAGGCAGACGGTAGAACCCAAATCTAATACTCGAATTGGCCAGCCCCTTTGGCAGTTGCAAATACATCCCCACTTGACCTGCCTGCCTCTGGTGACCACAAACCCGCTCTGGACCTCAGCTCTCCACCCAAGAGCCAGTGGTCCTAGGGACGAGGGTGCTGGAGGCAGATGTTCTCAGCAAGCGTCCATCACAGGGCAGAGGCCCTTCCTGTTGACAGACGTCCACAGCACTGCCATTGCAAGCAACAAGGACTCCAAGCAGCAAACACTCCAATCAGAGACAAAGGCGCCATGCTACTCCACGGACGCAGACCCAGACCTGCCTCCTCGTCTGTCAAGGTTCAGCGTAAGACCACCTGCCCACAGACATCTCTTTCCTTCTGCAGAGGTAGGGTCCTGGACCCCCACCATGACTCCACTCAGCCTTCCTCACTCTCCCTTCCCTAAGGCCACGTAGATCTTCCCACTGTGGTGCACCTTTCTGCCTCCGTGACTGGGTCTTGGGGGCCATGGACTCAACCCTTCACCTCCCCAAATCCTCAGGCCTGGAGCTCCTAGAAAGCTTCTGAAGCTGAGAATCACACTGGGAATTCCTGCCTCCCACATCCAGGCGTTGACCCCTGCCCCTTCCCAGTCACCCGCTCTGCCTGGTCTGAGTTCCTTTCCATCTCCTAGTTTCTGGGCCTGTGGTTGGGTGTTGGGGGTGGGAGGGTCCATCATTTGGGACTCAGAGCTTGCGTCCTTTCTTCACACACCCCCAGAGGGAAATGGGTCTCCCCGCTCCAACTCAAGATGAGCTCTCACCTTGTCTTCCTGCCTGAAACCCATGGGCCATCTTAGGATGTGCCAGGGAGGGCTGGGTGGTTCTCCCACAGAAGGGGAAGAGTCACAGTCAGAACCACACCCGGGTCTGGTTCAGGGGCAGAGGGGGTGGAGGTAGGTCTGGGGAGGGGTGTGAGGTTTTCAATCTCCAGCTAGTTTCTTGGTGGTGCTCTTGGGGAACCCCTAGCCTCAGTGGTACTTGGTGTGGACTCCTGGAATCAGGAATAACAGCTGTGTGGCTCTGGGCACACGGCTTCTCTACTCATGTCTGTGACAGGATAACAGGGCTGCCCCCTCCTTGGCTTATGAGCAAACGAAAAGCTCTTCCTGACTGAGCAGCTGTCAAAGTGATGATGTTGTCAAGCAAATCACACAGCTCCTTCCCATAGGAAAAGAGACAAGAACCTCAACAACAGAAAGAAGAGAGCTCTCGAGGCACAGAACGGCATCAAAGACCTTAAAGCATGTTGCCAAGTGGAAGAAACCACCCTGAGCACGGTACTCACTGTGTGATTGCGAGTCCATGACATCCTGGGAAAGGCCAAACAGGGAGATGGAAAAAAATACCAGCAGCTGAAAGGAGAGAGGAAGGGAGGACAGTGAGAACACAGTGGACTTTTAGGGAACAAAAGCAATCAGTGCGAGTTGGTGGTGGGCTCACGTCTCTATGAGAAGACCAAACGCACAGCAAAGTGAAAGTGTTAGCCGCTCAGTCATGTCCGACACTTTGTGAGCTCACGGGCTGTAGCCCACCAGGCTCCTCTGTCCCTGGGATTCTCCAGGCAAGAACACTGCACTGGATTGCCATTTCCTTCTCCAGGGGATCTTCCTGACCCAGGAGTTGAACCCAGGTCTTCTGCATTGCAGGCAGAGTCTTTACCCTCTGAACCACCCAGAAAGTGAGCCTCACTGGCAGCGGCGGACTTCAGTTACTAACAGGACATCAACACTTGTTTGGCTGTTGTCACAAACACACAACATTTGTGCAAGATATTAACGACTGAGAAACTGTGAGCAAGTTTATAGGAACTCTGTCCTTTCTGCCTAATTTTTATGCAGACTGAAACTGCTGAAAATGAAGTCCTTTCATTAAAAAAAATAAACATTAACTGATATTTCCAATTAAAAGAGAACCATAAGAACTTAGGGCTTCCCAGGTGGCTCAATGGGTGAAGAATCCGCCCACAATGCAGGAGACACAGGAGACTTGTGTTCGAACCCTGGGTCCAGAAGATTCCCTGGAGGAGGAAATGGCAACCCACTCCAGTGTTCTTCCAGGAGAACCCCATGGAGAGAGGAGCCTGGCAGACTATAGTCCGTGGGGTAACAGACTCGGACATGACTGAAGTGGCAGAGTGTAGAGTATATGCGCACAAAACAAATTAGCTGCTGACAAGCGGTGACAAGCAGGCTGCGAGGAGCTGGGGCCTGCTGCCCTGGCCTTCAGCCTCTCCCTGCCCTCCCCACCCCCCACAACAAAAAGAAAAAAGAGAAGCCAGTAACAAAGCTACCAGCAGCGCACCAGCCCAGGCTGCTGGGTCCACGCAGAGCTGCCCTTGCAAGCCTGTGGAGGCTTTTACGAGCTTTGAGGCCTCCCCCTTCCCTGGAGCTTAGGACATGGCAGGTGCAAGCAACTCATGACGGCCCTTCCTGAAGGGCTTCTCCAGGGCCGGGCAAGAAGAGTGTGGTCCCAGAAAGGCATCCTTAGAGGGCTTGTCCTGCAGAGCTGCGCCCGCCTGGGACCTGCACCCAGACCATACCCTGCAGCTGCGGCCCCGGTCTTGGGGGTCCTGGGAACCTGGGGTCAGGACGGCCCACCCAGCCTTGCTCCGCTCTGCTCAGCCCTGGCCCGGAAACTTGGCCTAAGCAGTAGAATTCTCTTTTTCTGCCGGAATAGAGAGCACTTGTCCATGGGAGCAATTGTGAAAAATCTCCCTCCTGTGGTTCCTGGTAATTTAAAGGTAAGGTTATCATATCATTCATCAGTAAAACTAGGGCACATTTGTGGATAAGCAGTAGCAACAAGACAGATGATTTTTTTAAAATCATACGTACACGGCATTTGTCATTATGGTTGTTGCCCAGTCATGTTCCACTCTTTGCGGCCCCATGGACTGCTTTACAAAGGAAATATTTATGTATAGGTGTATAGACATGTATATACAAACATGCATATACGCAATATAAATATGTATATATGGACAGGGGTATATATCCATATATACACATACATTCACACACACATATATAAAAACACAAATTAATTGATTTTACTATTATTTTGATATCCCTATAAAATAATTCTATTCAAAAATCATTTTAAAAAATAAAATTCATTTAAAAAATAGCACATATTTGTGATCATTAAAGCACAACTTGAAACATTTGTTTATGTTGATTTTCTTAATTTTAAAATCAAACTGTAGCTTATGTTTAAGTTTGATATGTATGCACATGCATTGATCTATTTCTTAGCTGTATCCATGTCAAATATGTGCTACAGGATTTTTCTGAAGAATGTGTTTTTGATGTGGTTTAGATTTTAATATTTTTGAAACAGTGTCTATAATATTTTTTCAAAGATGAATTTTATGGGTAATACACTTGGAAGTGAGAAAATTTTAAATGACCCTTCTTTTCTATATCGTAATATTTTATACTGAGACAATATTTTCTCTGTGAGTACTGAGGTATCTGGTAAGCTCATACCATTTTTTTCAAATGTGGATATTCTCATGTCTAGCTTTTTAATGCAATATGTAAATATATCAGTCTTTGTATTTTTACATGTGTACTCTATACTGATGGAAGTGAAAGAGGAGAGTGAAAAAGCTGGCTTAAAGCTCAACATTCAGAAAACAAAGATCATGGCATCTGGTCCCATCACTTCATGGGAAACAGTGAAAACAGTGTCAGACTTTATTTTTTTTTTGGGCTCCAAAATCACTGCAGATGGTGACTGCAGCCATGAAATGAAAAGACACATACTCCTTGGAAGGAAAGTTATGACCAACCTAGATAGCATATTAAAAAGCAGAGACATTACTTTGCCAACAAATGTCCATCTAGCCAAGGCTATGGTTTTTCCTGTGATCATGTATGGATGTGAGAGTTGGACTGTGAAGAAAGCTGAGTGCTGAAGAATTGATGCTTTTGAACTGTGGTGTTGGAGAAGACTCTTGAGAGTCCCTTGGACTGCAAGGAGATCCAACCAGTCCATTCTAAAGGAGATCAGTCCTGGGTGTTCTTTGGAAGGACTGATGTTGAAGCTCAAACTCCAGTACTTTGGGCACCTCATGCGAAGAGCTGACTCACTGGAAAAGACTCTGATTCTGGGAGGGACTGGGGGCAAGAGAAGGGGACAACAGAGGATGAGATGGTTAGATGGCATCACTGACTCAATGGAAGTGAGTCTGAGTGAACTCTGGGTGTTGGTGATGGACAGGGAGGCCTGGCGTGCTGCGATTCATGGGGTTGCAAGAGTCAGACATGACTGAGTAACTGAACTGAACTGAACTCTGTACTGAATTCTTTAGGCTAAACAGAAATACTACAGAATAGAAACTTGAATCTTTAGGAAAGACTAAGGAGAAAATATGGGGATAAACATATTATTTTCTTTGTTATTTCTTTAACACACATGATGGTTTAAAGCAAATGTTACACCATTGTATTATGGTATTTAAAACATTTGCACAAAAACATATGACAGCTGTAGCATGTTAAATTGTTACTGTTGATCGTTTCAGCTGTGTCTCACTCTTTGCGACGCTGTGGACTGTAGGCCACCAGGCTCCTCTGTCCATGGGATCCTCCAGGCAAGGATACTGCAGTGGGTTACCATTTCTTTCTCCAGGGGATTGTCCTGACCCAGGGTTGAGCCCACGTCTCCCACAGCTCCCGTGCTGGCAAGTGCTCCTTGCCACCGTGTGCCCGGCAAGCCCTGGAGCAGCCGCAGCGCTGTGGTTGCTGGTGTCTTTCAGCCTCTCAGTCACCTCCAACTCTGTGGCCCCGTGCACTGCAGTACTCCAGGCTTCCTTATACTTCATCTCCTGGAGTTGGCTCAGACTCATGTACACTGAATTGGCGGTACCATCCAACTTTCTCATCCTCCGTTGCCCTCTTCTCCTGCAGCCCTCAGCATCAAGGTATTTTCCAATGAGTCAACTGGCCAAAGTACTGGATCTTCAGCTTCAGCATCAGTCCTTCCAATGAATATTCAGAGTTGACTTCCTTTAGAATGGACTGGTTGGATCTCCTTTCAGTCCAAGGGACTCTCAAGAGTCTTCTCCAACACCACAGTTCAAAAGTATCAATTCTTCAGTGTTCAGTCTTCTTTATGGTCCAGCTCTCACATCCATACATGACCACTGGAAAAATCATAGCCTTGACTAGACGGACCTTTGTCGACAAAGTGATGTCTCTGCTTTTTAATGCACTGTCTAGGTTTGTCATAGCTTTTCCTCCAAGGAGCAAGCGCCTTTTAACTTCATCGCTGCTGTCACGCCTATATCTATATACTTGTAACTTAAAATAAGACATGAAAGGCAAAACAGACTGGGAAATCAGGTGGCATAAACAGCAAACTGACAGACAAAATCAAACTCTTCAGTAACTGCAGTCATGTAAATTGACTAAAAAATCCAACAAAGTTCAAGGATTTTTCAGAATAAATAAAAATGTAAGACCTAGCTGTATACTTTCTATAAGAAGTGTTCTTGAAATACGATAATGTAGATGGCCAAATGGATATGAAGGGAAGGAACATATATGTCCTGCAAACAGCATAAAAGGATAGGAATGGCTCTTACTGTCAAATAAAGCAAACTTCAAGATGAAGAGGATTAGCAGAGATAAAGAGGATTTCATAATAATAAAACCACAAACTCTTCAGGAAGACACAGCAATCATAGAAGAAAATATGCCTAAGAGCTTAAAACTACAAATTAAAAAACTCACAGATTTAAAGGGAAAGTAGACCTTCACACTTGATGATGCAATGCCTGTCTTTTAGCAATTAACAGGCCAGGCAAACCAGCCACGAAGACTGACGCGGAAGGTCTGAACACAGTGCCAGTCAGCTGCACCAAACGGATGCCACAGAGTGTCACACACAGTGACCTCAAGGCTTCTTTCCAAGCACACACAGCATGGTCACCGAGACAGGCCATACACTGGAGCATAAAACAGGTGTCACTGAAGGTCAGCTTCTGTGGAAGATGTTCTCTAACTAAAATGGAATTAAGTTAGAAATCAACAACAGTAGAATATCTGGAAAAACCCACCTATATATATATATAGAGAGAAATTAAATACTACATCCCTAAATAATCACAGGTCAAAAAAGAAATAAAAAAAGAGAAACACAGAAAATAGGAAATCATTTTCACCAGAAAGTTAATGAAATATTGCAGAATAAAACTCTCTAGGATGTATTGCAGCAGCACTTTAAGGGAAAGTGCTTATAGCATTAAAATCTAATATTAGGAAATAATAGTGTGAATTCAATAATATAAAGGTCTAGCTTTAGTAGCTAAAAATAGAAAGTTAATTCAAAGTAGCAAGGGGAAAAAATAAAGATAAGAACTGAAATCAGTAATACAGAGAAAAGAAAAATGCCAAGTGAATGAATCCACTCGTTTTTGGATTAAAAAATTGATAAGCTTCTAAATGATTCCTGAAAAAAGAGAATATAAATTGGGGTAATGTGAATAGCAGAGGAGACATACTGTAGATCCTGAGGATTCTTAGTGGAATTAACAGATTAATGTGAAGACACTTTGCTAATATATTTGATAAATTAGGTGAATTTATTGAAACAAAATGTATCAGAATTGACTCAAGATAAAATAGAAAACCTGAAAACCCCTAAATCTGTAATAAATAGGAGAATGTACTTTTTCCATGGAGGGAGGACCCAATCCATGTGTTTGACATCACTTCTCCCCGAACTGATTTTTAGACCCTGTGTAATCCCTGAGACAATTCTACAAGGCATTTTTGCAGCATGCCAACTTGGTTTGATACTTTATAAAGAAATATGCAATATCTAGAATACCAAAAGAAATAATTTTTTATAAGTAGAGTACGTAGTAAATTTACACGCCTGACTTCAAAACCTACTATAAAGCTGTAGTAACGAAAGACACATGGCACTGGGATAATAATAGACAGGCTGACTGCTGAACTCTAACAAAAACCCCCAAAAGTAGTGCATAAAATTTTGAGGAAGAGCATGCAGGCAATACAATGTGGAAAGGAAAGTCATTTCAACAAATCATGCTAGAGTAGGATCTCTTCAGGGAAAAAGGAAACCTCGAATTTTGACCCTCACAACATACTAAAAAAAAAAAGAAAAAAAAAAGAACCATAACAGCTCTGGAGGAGAAGACAAAGGGAAACTTTGACCTGAAGATGCTAAAGGTTTCCTTTTTAATATACAGGAGACAATAAACATGAAAGAATAAGGAATAACTAATTTGATTTCATCAATTCACATCCTCCCATGAAAAGATAGTTTTTTAGGAAAATGAATGAGCAAGCCACAGATTGGAAGAAAGTATTTCTATTGAGACTAAATAAATCCTAGAACTCAATGAGGAAAAGACTAAAAATGCCAAAGATTTTAAGGAAGATATGTGAATGGTCAGTAAACACATGGAAAAGTGTTAAACATCGTTAGCTATCAGGGAATGTCAGCGTAAACCAAAATTAGGTGAGTCATTTATCCACAATTAACAAGACAGCTGAAGCAAAACCCACTGGCAACACCAAACGCTGGTGAGGATGGAGATCTCTCAGAACCGCCTGTATTTTTGGTGACGTTTTAGAATGCCACCACCACTCTGGAAAATATTGGGCAGTTTCTTCCAAAACAAACATATGCCTACGAAGTGAAATCATATGTCTATAAAAAGACTCACTCAAGAATATTCCTAGCACTTGTATTCATAATAGCCACAAACTGGGAACAACCCATGTATCCTTCAACAGTGAAATTGATACACAAACTGTGGTATGCTCACAACATAAGCTGTTGTATATTAAGCAATGGAAAAAAAACCCAAAATACTAGTGATACGCAATCACATGAATGAATCCCAAAATCATTATGCTGAGTGAAAGAAATCTTTCCCCTAAAGATCTATACCATACGATCCCATTTATATGAGGCTCTAGAATAGATGGACCTAATCTATGGTGAAATGAACAAAAGCAATGATTGCCTCTTGGGATGGAGGTAGGGTGGAAAGAAAAAAGAGGGAAATGAATATATTCTGTATCTTTTCTGTTTAGCCAATGTATTTACAAAAATTTGTCGAATATTACCCTAAAAATTGTGCACTTAACACCTCACAGATTCTAACTGAAAAGAATCATTAACATGTGTAAAACTGAGTTAGTACTCTGCATGCAGAAAAATTTAAGAATGAAATGTGCTAATGTCCACAACTAGTTAAAATGAATCTGAAAGATACAATGGATTGATGAGTGAATGGAAAGATGGATAGAGATGTGAAAAACAAGTAAAATAAACTGTTAACGATACAACAAATGTGGTGGGTATATGGACGGTCTCTGTAAAATTCTAACTTTTCTATATGTTTGAAACTTCATAATAAAACATTGAGGAAACGAGAGTTTCACCAACCAGACCTTCTCCTCACGTGATCGATTCCAAAATGTAACTGCAGAATGTTAGAATTAAATCTTCAATTCAGTTCAGTCGCTCAGCTGTGTCTTGACTCTTTGCAACCCCCTGGACTGCAGCATGCCAGGCCTCCCTGTCCATCACCAACTCCTGGAGCTTGCTCAAATTCATGTCCTTGAGTCGGTGATGCCATCCAGCCATCTCATCCTCTGTCGTCCCCTTCTCCTCCTGTCTTCAATCTTTCCCAGAATCAGGGTCTTTTCAAATGAGTCACTTCCGATTAGGTGGCCAAACTATTGGACTTTCAGCTTCAGCATCAGTTCTTCCAATGAATATTCAGGACTGATTTCCTTTTAGAATGGACTGGTTGGATGTTCTTGCAGTCCAAGGGACTCTCAAGAGTCTTCTCCAACACCACAGTTCAAAGGCACCAATTCTTCAGTGCTCAGCTTCCTCTATAGTCCAGCTCTCACATCCATACATGACTGCTGGAAAAACCATAGCTTTGACTAGATGGACCTTTGTTGGCAAAGTAAGTTCTCTGCTTTTTAATATGCTGTCTAGGTTGATCATAGTTTTTCTTCCAAGGAGCAAGAGTCTTTTAATCTCATGGCTGTAGTCAACATCTGCAGTGATTTTGGAGCCCAAGAAAATAAAATCTGTCACTATTTCCATTGTTTCTCCATCTATTTGCCATGAAATGATGGGACTGGATGCCGTGATCTTAGTTTTTTGAATGTTGAGCTTTAAACCAACTTTTTCATTCTCCTCTTACACTTCCATCAAGAGGCTCTTCAGTTCTAGGGACAGAAAATGAATGACATTAAACTAGGAAAGAAGTCGGCTGATCAGATTGAACAGCACTGTCTCCCAGAGTGAACTGGAACTCTGCTTTTGAGGCCGCCCAGGATCTCTCTGAGGACACGCATCTTGAGGTGATGAGGGACCTCTGAAGAAGAGGCAGACACTCCCTCCCACACCGGTGTCTTCCAGTTCTCACGTGGCGAACAATACTGAGCATCTTACTCAAAAGGCATGCACGCCATGATGCAGGCACATCATGTGAATTCCTGAAGACACAGAAGCTCATTTCTTCATGTCTATGCTGTGGGTACTTTAGTTTTGAATAACTCAGTGGTGAGCGTTATTGGAAAATAAATGTATCCCAAAAAAACATATGGCAAAAAATAGAACTAGGCAGGATTGTTCGTGCTTTGTGGCACTACTAGCCCGCCCCCAGCCCCCAGCCCCATTTCACAAAGGTTTCACGCTCCTCTTGCTTATGAAGTCCCAGGAGGAAGGTTCTCATATTTAATCACTGTCCCAGCTCAGGCGCTAGACAGGAACACAGCAGAAACCAGAACTGTGGGTGGAAGGCTACCAGCCCACCTGGCTCATTTTGAGGCAGTTGTTAACGATGCTTCATGTAGGGATAAAACACCTGGCAGAGTGCTGAGCAGAATAACAGCGTGCGACTGCCTTCAGCAGACGGGAGCGCGTGGCCGTCCTGGTAGAGGGGCTCCAGAGGGCGCCGCGGAACAGGCTGACCTGCTCAGCTCAGTCTGCCCACAGACCTCTCCCTCGAGTGCCGCCACAGCCGGTGTGACTGAGGCTCGTCCAGGCAGACCCTGCTCCTGCCTCCCCGGGCGAGGGAGGTGAGCCTAGCTGTGCTCAGGTAAATGACTGATAGATTTTCCAGGTATGTGTAATTAAATAGCTTTCATGTATAATGAAGACATAAAGCCTCATTTATTTCAGAGCAATCTCCATGGGCTTCATAGAAAGAAGGCTTTATCTTGCATTTAGTTTCTGAAATGTTGGAATATTAGAGATTTCGGATTCTGCTCGTCTGTGAATAATTCCCCAGATCCCTCAGGTGCTGGATGGCTGGTGCTCAGAAGCTGTGGGGGCAGATGGAGAGCATGGGATGGGTCTGCCTTCTGTAGAGCTTCCCCTAAGGGCCTCGGAGAATATGTTTGCGGGGATTTGGGGACCAACTGTACAATAATCAAATTCAACAGATATTAGCAGGTCTTCTCTCTCTCTCTCTCTCTCTCTCTTTTTTTTTTTTTTGGTCTGGCATCATTTTCAAAACCATGATGTTGAACTTAAAATTAAGTCTTAGACATCATGGATTTTCAGACACAGCAACAATTAATTATGGGTTTTCTGGTTGTAAAGGGGAAATGACCCTTAATGCAAGCCTTGCTTGTACAATAATCCCATATTAGAAATGATAAAGAAAAAAGGAAAGTGAAGTCACTCAGTCGTGTCCGACTCTCTGTGACCCCATGGACTGCAGCCTACCAGGCTCTTCGGTCCATGGGATTTTCCAGGCAAGAGTCCTGGAGTGGGGTGCCATCGCCTTCTCCAGGTCTTCTTGATCCAGGGATGGAACCCGGGTCTCCTGCATGGTAGACAGACGCCTTACTTTGTGAGCCACCAGGGAAGCAATAAGCTGTGGAAGAAAAAACAAACAACACTGACTGTTAGAATACAAGATATATCCCACGTGGAAGTGTTCCTCCAGCACAGCCAGCCCCTGGCCACGCTGTGCTCACCAGCTGGTGCACGGCTCCCCAGTTGGTACACACTCGCCACACGGGTAGCCTACACCCCCAGGCAGGAACTGCCTGGCTCAGCCATCTGAAAGGCCATTTTTGAATGCTCCAAATACTAGGATATCCAGAACATCATGTGATTCAGCCTGACATAATAGAAAGAGCAGATACAGAGTGCATGAGTCCTCACTGGCCCTCACTCACTCCTGGGGGCCTCTCCCGGGATGCAGGAGCTGGCCCTCAGCCTCTCAGGCTTTTGTCCCTCCTGGGGCCTCTCCTTGGGCTCCAAGCTGGAGAAAGTTCCCTGAGGTTAGAATGGAGCCAACCCGCCACCTGGGCTGCTGCCGCCTCGGTTCTTCTCTGAAGCTGAGCTCCTTCAGCTCCACATTTTCTTCCTTCCAGCTTCAAAGATAAGACTAAATATTTGACCATCCTATATCCTATACGTAGAGGTTTTTTTTTTTTTTTCCAATGGATATTAGGTACCTGGTTAAGACAATTCCCTTGTAATCTCAGTTTGCAAAGAGCTTCCTTGTTATCAAAAAGAACATCGATTTTGTAAACTCATTTTGCTGTGCCCGTCTTATGACTGGACAGGTTTTCAGTGCTCATCTGTTGATAGTGTAAATTAGTTTACCTTGAGTGAGACACCAAACACGTGTTCCAGGAATAACCCCCATTTGTCCCAACAGACTGTGTGTTTTCATATATTTCAGGCAACTCCAGAAACACTGTATGTTTGGTTTCAGACCACTATAATAAAACAAGCACTTTATCTTGGCTTCCCGGAGTATGTAAAAGCTACTTTTACACTATATTGTCATCTGCTGAATGAGCAATAGCATTGTGTCTCAACAGAGTCCATACCTTAATTTGAAAATACCTTTTTACTAAAAAATGTTACAATCTGAGCTTTCAGTAGGTCATAGAAGTAGTATCAAAGATCACTGATCACAGACCACATTAACAAATACGATAATAAGGAATAAACTTGAAATATTGCTAGAATCATCAAAATGTGACGTGAGAGTCACAAAGTGAGCAATTGCTGTTGAAAGAAAAAGGATATCTTGTTCAACACATGGCCGCCCATAAATTTGTAAAAAACACAGTATCTGTGAAGTGCAATAAAGTGAAGGGCAAAAAAATGAGGTGAGTTTGTACTGAATTGAGTTTATTAATATTTTGTAAATTTTAGTATGTTTACATTTTATTTAGCATTAGCATTAGCCTGCAATTTAATTTCTCCTACTATCTTGGAACTTAGTAACAATTCTTACAATCTCATAAAAAGAAAGGTCAAGTGTTTTTCTTATTTTATAATATGAAAGAGGTTGAAAAAGAATAATTTTTTCTCTATTTAAAATGGCTGAGTGTTAGTCACTCAGTCGTGTCCAACTCTTTGTAACCCCATGGACTGTAGTCTGCCAGGCTCTTCTGTCCATAGGAATCTCCAGGAAAGAACTCTGGAGTGGGTTGCCATTTCCTTCTCCAGGGGATCCTCCCAACCCAGAGCGTGAACCCGGGTCTCCTGCACTGCAGGTGGATTCTTTACTCTCTGAGCCGCCATAGGTTGAAGTTACTTCTCTAAAACTGACTGGACCTTGAGGAATCTGTATATAGATATTTTAAATTACTGTTTCAAGTTCTATAATGGTTTTCTCTTCAGTTGATTTGTAATTCACGTTTTCTGATATATCTTCTAATTTTCATTTTTAAATAAAATGTAATCAGTCATGTCCTCTCTTTAACCTCTTAATCTCTGGCGACAGTGCTCTTCTTATGCTTCGTCTTTCTTCCTCTTTGTGCTTCAGGCTGGATGTTCTCTACTGAGTTGTATTCCAGTTCACTAATCCCTTCTTTGATGAAGGATTGGCTGTTTAGTTCATTTATGAAGTTCTTAATTTCAGCTGTTAACTTTTAAATTTATACTTCATTAGTTTCTAGTTTCTGCTATAACAAACACAACAAATTCAAAGGCTTCAAACAACACACATTTATTATCTACAATATCTCAATGTACCAAAACATACTTAAGGACATGAAGGACAGGGATGTGAACCTCTTTAGGAAGAGCTATCATGGTAAGTCCCCTACATACGAACCTTCAAGGTTCAGCTTTCAAAGATGAGAATGTGTGCTTGCATGTCTAATCACATGGGTTAGTTCATGTATCTGGCATACTTTTTAAGGTACTGTATTGAAAGATCACAAATGTTTCTTTTATTTTTTTGCGTTAATTTTTTGCAAATTTGTGTCTGAAAAATATCATAAACCTATTACAGTACAGTACTATAGAGCTGATTGCATCAGGTGGGAACCTAAAGCTAACTCTGCTGGATCTATGAACAAATCAGACTGACAAATGTGCTCTCAGAACAGAACTTGCTCGTATGTAGGGGATGTGTGTGCCACTGTCTGCCTTTTGGCCTCCAACAGTTTATGTTTGTCCCACATGCAGAAAGCATTCATACCATTCCGATGTTCCCAGAAGTCCCACACTTCATCGCAGTGTGAATGCAGAGCCCCATGTCTTCTAAGTCTTACTAGTTCAATAGTTCTAAACCTTATCATTTAAACCATCTAAGATTTCAGATGAAAACCTGCATATAATGCATCCTCAGGCAACATTCTTCTCCATCTGTAAACCCGTGAAACTCAAGAAATAAGTGATCCGCTCCAAAATAAAATAATGGGACAGAAATGGGATGCCAGTTTTAGACATTCCATTCAAGAGAAAATGGAAGGTGATGGGGGTCCTTGGTCCCTTCTAGGGATTCAACTGAACATCTGAGCAGTTCAGTAAAGACTGTACTCTTGGGTTTGTCAGGGTGTGAATAGCCCTGGAAATTCTTTCCCTAGTTCGAGTGTGGAGAATGTGTTTATGAAAAAATGTATTGTCTTCCAAGTCTTAGAAGCTCTGTTCTTCAGAACACAGTATTAAGTGGATGCTAATTTTTGCTTAAACACAAGAAAAATACTTCCTACTCCCTTCTGGTATCCAGTGTTTCTTAAGATAATTTAGTTGCCATTCATCACGTTTTTTTTGTAGATAATGTTTCTTTCGTTTCTAATTGCCTTTGAGATCTATGCTTTGTCCTTGTTTTGCTGAAGTATTACTTCACTTAATCTAATCACGGGCTTGTTTCCATTTAGTTTGTGTGTCCTCAGTCGCTCAGCTGTATACAGCTCTTTGAGACTTCATGGAGTGTAGCCCACCAGGCTCCTCTGTCCCTGGAATTTCCCAGGCAAGAATATTGGAGTGGGTTGTCATGCCCTCCTCCAAGGGATCTTTCTGACTCAGGAATTGAAGTCACGTCTCTTACATCTCTTGATTGGCAAGTGAATTCTTTACAACTCCCTCCACCTGGAAAATTCTTATTTAGTTCATGCTAAGTCAACGTGACGGGCTTCCCTGGTGGCTCAGAGGTTAAAGCGTCTGCCTCCAATGCAGGAGACCTGGGTTCAATCCCTGGGTCGGGAAGATCCCCTGGAGAAGGAAATGGCAACCCACTCCAGTATTCTTGCCTGGAGAATCCCATGGACTGAGGAGCCTGGTAGGCTACAGTCCACAGGGTCGCAAAGAGTCGGACACGACTGAGTGACTTCACCTCACCTCAAGTCAACGTGAGTCGTGTCTGACTCTTTTGACCCAATGGACTGGAGCCCACCAGGTTCCTCTGGCCAAGGAATTCTCCAGGCAAGAATACAGGAGTTGGTTGCCATTTCTTTCTCCGGGGATCTTCCCACTCAGGGATCTAACCTGCACCTCTTGAGCCTCCTGCATTAACCAGTAGGTTCTTTACCACTAGTGCCACATGAGGCTAGCTACTTTTAATTGCATATGCAAAAAGAACCGATTTTGCAGTTTCAAAGGGGAAAAAAATCATTTCAACCGGGTTTCTCCAGAGTCTGGAGAATATCATGGCCATCCTGTGTCCAAAAAGTCATCTTTCCTTTTTGTAGTCAGAGTTTTATAGCTAAAATGTACACCAACCAGTGCTCATATTGATAAAAGGGCAAAGGGGCAGAAGAAACATGCTGGAGTGGGGGAGCTGGGTTCCGTCTCTCCCCAGGGAGACAGGGCAGGTTAGAGAGGGGTCAGCTGGTGCAGAGGGGGACAGAGGCAGATAGGGTGGAGTGGGGCGGTGTCAGGTCACAGCAGGACAAAGAAAGAGGGGAAGGGGCCTGGGCCACTCTTAGAGCTGTGGGCTGGTTCAAGAGAGAGCTGGCTGAGAAAGTGAAGATTTCATCAACTAAACTATAATTTTGGCTCTGTAATATGGACAATCGTTCTCACAAACCGCATCATTCTTTTTCCAATTGTAACTTCTCTTCAGACAATTTTAAGTTAGATTCATGTATCTTACGGTAGGCAGAGAGGAGGATCCAGGCTTAGACTGACTGAGATTTGAGGGGAACTTTATCATTCATTGGCTTCCCTGGTGGCTCAGAGGTTAAAGCCTCTGCTTGTGATGCGGGAGACCCGGGTTCAATCCCTGGGTCGAGAAGATCCCCTGGAGAAGGAAATGGCACCCCACTCCAGTGTTCTTGCCTGGAGAATCCCATGGATGGAGGAGCCTGGTGGGCTACAGTCCACGGGGTCACAAAGAGCTGGACACGACTGAGCGACCTCACTTCACTCTCCACTTATCATTCATTGTTGCTGTGGTTCAGTTGCTCCACTCACACCCGACTCTTTGGGACCCCAGGGACTGCAGCACGTCAGGCTTCCCTGTCCTTCACTATCTCCCAGAGTTTGTTCAAATCATATCCATTCAACTGGTGATGCCATCCAACCATCTCACCCTCTGTCATCCCTTTCTCCTCCTGCCTTCAATCTCTCCCAGCATCAGAGTGTTTTCTAATGAGTCGACTCTTTGCATCAGGTGACCAAAGTATTGGAGCTTCAGCCTCAGCATCAGTCCTTCCAATCAATATTCAGGACTGATTTTCTCTAGGATGGACTGGTTGGATCTCCTTGCAGTCCAAGGGACCCTCAAGAGTCTTCTCCAATACTACAGTTCAACACTTATGATTCATAAGTTCTGGGAAATTCTTGGCCAGTCTCTCTTTGGAATATCACTTCTTGTTTTCTTTTCTGGATATAAAAGAATATCCATTTTCCTTTCTCTTGCTTTCTGGAACTCCAATTAGAGGTATTAGAATTTCTCATTCTATTTTCCAGGTCTCTTAATCTCTCTTTCACACTTGGCTGTCTAAGTTACACTCTTGTAATTTCTTGACATTTATGTTCCAGTTCACTGATGTGAAATTCAAGTCATCATAAAATGTTGCTTAATCCCACACCTGCACTTTTAAATTCAAATATTATGTTTTCATTTCCAAATATCATATTTGCTATATTTTATTTTAACCTGCCTGCTCAGTTTTGATAGTTTCCCATTCCTTCTTTATACTGTCAATGTCTTACTTCTTTAAATGTTCACTTCAGTCTCAGTCGCGTCTGACTCTTTGTGACCCCATGAACTGCAGCACGCCAGGCCTCCTTGTCCATTACCAACTCCTGCAGCTTGATCAAACTCATGTCCATCAAGTCAGTGATACTATCCAACCATCTCATCCTCTGTCGTCCCCTTCTCCTCTCACCTTCAATCTTTTCCAGCATCAGGGTCTTTTCAAATGAGTCACTTCTTTGCATCAAGTGGCCAAAGTTTTGCACTTTCAGCTTCAGCATCAGTCCTTCCAATGAATATTCAGGACTGATCTCCTTTAGGATGGACAGGCTGGATCTCCTTGTAGTTCAAGGGAATCTCAAGAGTCTTCTCCACACCACAGTTCAAAAGCATCAATTCTTTGGTGCTCAGCTTTCTTTATGGTCCAACTCTCACATCCATACATGACTACTGGAAAAACCATAGCCTTGACTAGATGGACCTTTGTTGGCAAAGTAATGTCTCTTCTTTTGAATATGCTATCTAGGTTGGTCATAGTTTTTCTTCCCAGGAGCAAGTCTTTTAATCTTATGGCTGCAGTCACCATCTTCAGTGATTTTGAAGCCCAAGAAAATAAAGCCTGTCACTGTTTTCATTGTTTCTCCATCTATTTGCCATGGAGTGATGGGACCAGATGCCATGATCTTAGTTTTCTGAATATTGAGTTTTAAGCCAACTTTTTCAGTCTCTTTTTTCACTTCATCAAGAGATTCTTCAGTTCCTCTTCACTTTCTGCCATGAGGGTGGTGTCATCTGCATATCTGAGGTTATTGAATTTCTCCTGGCAATATTGATTCCAGATTGTGCTTCATCCAGCCTGGCATTTCAGATGATGTACTCTGCATATAAGTTAAATAAGCAGGGTGACAATATACAGCCTTGACGTACTCCTTTCCCAGTTTGGATCTAGTTTGTTGTTCCATGTTTGGTTCTAACTGTTGCTTCTGGACCTGCATACAGATTTCTCAAGAGGCAGAGACATTCTTTAAATGTAGTTAATATTTATTTAACACTCATTGAAAATTCTGTTCTGCCTGCAATGTTGGAGACTTATGTTCAATCCCTGGGTTGGGAGGATCTCCTGGAGGAGGTCATGGCAACCCACCCCCGTATTCTTGGCTTGAGAATTCCATGGACAGAGGAGACTGGTGGGCTACAGTCCATGGGGTAGCAAAGAGTCAGACACAACTGAGCGACTAACATACATGAGCACATAAAAATTCTGTTTCATAATTTCTTTTTCTAATTTTGTGCAGATTTCATTCAATGACTGTTGTTCCTACTCACTTGATTCATCATAGCTAACTTCTCAAAGTGCTTTGCGATTGTATGTGTGAAAGAGACATTATATTTTGAATTGTCCATGAGAATTCTCCTAGGACTGGATTTAAAGACCGTTCTTCCTGTGAGATTTGTTTTTGTTTCTGGCAGGGGCACTGGGTTATTACAAACTCAAATTCCTTAAAGTAAATCTTTAATGTAGAATTTTGCAACTCACATAGTTAGTTTAATCTTTCACCCTGAATCTTGCCAGTAAGGCTTATGCTAAGAATTCTGGGGTCTGAGCTATTTCTTTTCTACCTGAGCTCAGGCAGATACTATTTCTCTCTTGAATTTTTTCTGATACTCCCACTGAAAATACTGCTAGGTCCTCCTCTATGAAGGATCTCTGATGGAGCCCACTGTGATGGTTAATTATGATGGCCTTGGTGAGGCCAAGGGCTACCTTGATAGCTGGTCAACTTTACTCTGTAGCATGTGTGTGAGGGAGTTTCCAGGGGAGATCAGCCTTTGAATCAGCTGACTGAGCAATCTCAGCCTTACTTGTGTGGGTCGTGTCATCTAGTCCTCTGAGGAGCAGATGAGAGGCAAGAGCACAGAAGGGCCAGTTCTCTCTGCTTAAGTTGGCGTTTCTGCCCTTGGGCCCTGCAGCTCTGGGCTCTGGAGCTTTCAGACTCAGGACTTGATTACGACTTATACCACTGGTCCCAAGTCTGATGCTGTGTGAGATGGTGAGATAGCATCACCAACTCAATGCACACGAATCTGAGCAAAATCCAGGAGATAGTTAAGGACAGAGGATCCTGGCATGCTACAGTCTATGGGGTCACAAAGAGTTGGATACCACTTAGCGAGTGAATAACAGCAATAACAAAAGTTAAGTTAAATGATGGAAATTCACTGAATGTCGAGATCATTAGATAGATCTAACTGCTAAGCAAGTCTGAATTTGCTATGTTTGCCACCCCACCCCACCCCCCAAAAAAAACTGCTAAAGATATTTGGGTCTATTAGACACATGTTTAGGCTTCCCTGGTGGCTCAGAGGTTAAAGCGCCTGCCTCCAATGCAGGAGACTCGGGTTCGATCCCTGGGTTGGAAGATCCTCTGGAGAAGGAAATGGCAATCCACTCCAGTATTCTTGCCTGGAGAATCCCATGGACTGAGAAGCCTAGGAGGTTACAGTCCACGGGGTCGCAAAGAGTCGGACACGACTGAGCGACTTCACCACCACCACAGACACATGTTTTGTGCCACACTTAAAAAAAAAAAAAAAAAGTATAAGCAACAGTTCACAATTGATTGTTTTTTAGTTCTCACTAGAAATAAATAAATAAATATAAAAACTAGAAGTGTATTTTGCTAAGGGAAAAGAAATGCTGGTTACTTCTAAATGGGAAAGCATCAAGGAGCAAATAAAATGAACATAAAAAGTTGTAAAAGTTTATGGGGAAGTAAAAGCAGTTTTTATCAAGGATTTTTCTCTGTGATCAGGACTGGCTAAAATTGGAACAAATTTAATTAAGTGAATGAGTTTTAATATCAAAAGAAAGCCGATACAAGACTAAAATTTGTTTTTTCTCTTTATTAAAAGGACACAGACTTTCCCCACTATTCTACTCTTTATAATAAAAGATTATAAAAGACAGATCTTACGTTTTGTCAAAATAACCACTTATTGCTATGTTGTCTTTATCAGACCTTTAATTACTGAAGTAATCCTAGTCTTTTTGATATTAAAAGAGCTACATTTTGATCAGAACTATTTAAACTTCCATATTTGCCTAGGGAGTCTTTTGTTATTTTGGTTAAATGAATAACTAAGCATTCTTTCACGGAGACCCATGATCCCATTTGACCAAATGTTTTCAAACCTTTTGATAGTTTCATCAAATTTCCCAAAATGAAACTCTAAGTGAAGCCTTTTTGACCTAAAACTAACTTTGAGATATGAAATATTTAAGATATGGCCCCTGAAAATACATCAAAGATTTGTTCTCTCTTAGAAAAACATAGATGTTAAACTAATGAGGCCTATTTGATATGTTCAATTACAAGGAAATTGTCAGTAAAGAAGTACTACCAAGTCTCCTTTATGCTGTATTTGTATAGCTACATAGACGTGCTTCAAAAGGTATGTGAAATTCCTGGAAATTTGGCATGTTCTGGTATAAGGTTGCTGCTGCTGCTAAGTCACTTCAGTCATGTCTGACTCCGTGCGACCCCATAGACAGCAGCCCCAGTCATAATTCTAGTTATCTTAAAATGTTTCACATAACAGAAATAGCCTAATTCTCTTGTCAATTGCATTGTCATTGCATCAGATTTTTAATTATGCCATGTTAAAGTTCTTCTCATTTACAGGGTTATTGTTTTACTCTGAAGCTTTTACAAAAGTTTCATCTTCAGAGATATTCATGACACTCTAGAGTATAGGTTTTTGATAAACTGTCAGATTATACCACTGAATTGGATAAAAATTTGCAGATCTCTGATGAAGAGACTTGAGTCCCTTGGACAGCAAGGAGATCAAAGCAGACAAGCCTAAAGGAAATCAACCCTGAATATTCATGGGAAGGACTGATTCTCAAGCTGAAGCCCCAGTACTTTGGCCACCTGATGTGAACAGCCAACTTATTGGAAAAGACCCCCATGCTGGGAAATAATGAAAGCTAAAGGAGAAGGGGACGGCAGAGGATAATATGGCTAGATAGCATCACTGACTCAGTGAACATGAATTTGAGCAAACTCAGATAGTGGAGGATAGGGGAGCCTGGTGTGCTGTGGTCCATGGGGTCAGAGTCAGGCACAAAGCAACAACTGAATAACAACAACGAGGGAACTGATGGTTTCATAAAACTAACAAAGTTCAAAGATCAAGAATTTTTTCCATGGGACTGAATGAAGTGATAATTATATTTTGACGATTTTGCAACCCACTCCAGTACTCTTGCCTGGAAAATTCCATGGACTGAGGAGCCTGGTGGGCTACAGTCCATGGGGTCGCAAAGAGTCGGACACGACTGAGCGACTTCACCTTTCACCTTCACCTTTATTTTAAACATTGCAGGTTCTTTTATGTTTTGCTCTTGCAGATTTAAGGGAACATGTTCTC
The DNA here is from genome assembly GCA_006408695.1 of Aepyceros melampus. Classification (NCBI taxonomy): domain Eukaryota; kingdom Metazoa; phylum Chordata; class Mammalia; order Artiodactyla; family Bovidae; genus Aepyceros; species Aepyceros melampus. The sequence continues at coordinate 267,520 of SJXQ01007384.1, read as the reverse complement.
TCAAGTTATCTATGACTTGTAAAAACTGATGAAGTGTAGTTTTGTAAACAAAACTGAAACATTTAAGTTTTTCTTCCTATCTGATCCTGCCTGACTTTGGAAATTCTTAGTGAGTTTTCTTATATTCATAGCAATATAGTTATTTGCATACGTTCACTAAGAATCTGTTCTCCTCATAACAGGCCACATTGGAAACATTGGTTATATTATCAAGGCTGACCCTAAAACAACTCGTGACAGGCATCGCCTAAGGATAAACATGTCCTCTCTTGCATCAGAGCCCAGCCTCATGGCTTTTGGCTTTATAGGCTCTTGACTCTTTCTCTTCCCTGAAATACTCTTTCCATTTTATCCGAATGTGTTCCTTGAATTGCAATTCTAAAGGCACCAAATAAAGTCTTTTCTTATTTGCGGTCTTCCGTTTTTACTTTAAATTGGCACTCGTTCCCCAATTTCATAATTCAGAAAGTTTTAGAAGAATGATGATCGTGTATACTAATGAGAGTGTGTCAGCCCCAGCCCCAATCCCTTATTAATTGAGTTTTAGCAATTGTGGGAGCAACCAGAGGGTCATTTAAAATAATGTTGGCTAGGAGCTTCCCTGGAGGAGGAAATGGCAACCCACTCCAGTGTTCTTGCCTGGAAAATCCCATGGACAGAAGAGCCTGGAGGGCTACAGTCCATGGGGTCACAAAGCGTCAGACACAACTTAACAACTAAAGCACCACCACCAGGGGCTTCCCAGGTGGCTCAGTGGTATAGAATCCACCTGCCCATGCAGGAGACACAAGTTCAGTCCCTGATCGGGAAAGATCCCACAGGCTGTGAAGCAACTAAACACCACAACTGTTGATCCTGTGCCAACTGCCCATGCTCTGCAATAAGAGAAGCCGCCACAGTGAGAGGCCTGTGTACCTCAACCAGAGAGTGTCCCACACTCACCGCAGCCAAAGAGTTTCCCACACTCACCGCAGCCAGAGAGTATCCCACACTCACCGCAGCCAGAGAGTATCCCACACTCACCGCAGCCAGAGAGTATCCCACACTCACGCAGCCAGAGAAAAGCCCGAGCAGCAGTGAAGACCCAGCCCAGCCAAGAATACACAAATGATAAATTTAAAAAACTTAAGACTAATCATGTGGGCTAATTGGCCCATTTCTCTAGGAAGAGGAGCGTTCAGACCCATGAGACAGATTCTCACTGGCCTTCTGTTGTCTTTCTCCAGCCTGGTGTTTATCACCTGTTGGGTGTATTTTCTCTGTGGCTGGGAAGCTGATAAGAAGATTTGTAGATTGGGGTGGGAGGGAGCATGACAGAAAATTAATTCTGGAGAACAGCATTTTCAGGCAACAAGATCTGGATTCAGGCCTAGGAACCAAGCTTTTTCTGGCCACTGGACCTTGAGAGTTCACACCACCTCCTTGACCTTGGTGTCTCTGTGAAGTCTCCAGAGAGATGCTGCCCATGGAAGGGCTTTGTAAATACAGGGGAGATGGAGAAGGGCTGGAATGGTCTGACTGGGAGATGGGAATGGAGTGCTCTCCTGCCGGTCAGGTAGGCATCAGGCCCTGGGCTTTCAGTTGCTGACAAAGGAGGAAAGGCTGCCTGGCCACGTGGCTTTTCTCTTCACTCTTGCAAGACAGGAAGCTGTAGAGGGACAGCTAAAGGATTCTGAAATGTATTTGAATTCAATTGTACTGTGGCCTGCTCAGTTGGCATCTGCAAATGGAGTCAAGAAAAAGAGAAGTCTCAGATATGCAAACGCTTTGAGTATAGAAACCAAGAACCCTGTTTGGACAAATTGCCTTATAATGCATCTGGTCAATTATGAAATGAGTTAAAAAAATGTAACCGAGAGTAGAGGCTTTATAGTGTAAATGAAACAACCATGAACCCTGAAACAATTTAAGCATATGATTCATATGTTTTGTAGATACAGCTCCAAGTTATGTATCATTAATAATTCTTAAAATAGAATCTACATAGAGAAAATGCTTAAAAATCAATGAGCTTTGCTTAATTATAGAGCTCACCAATAAAACCTGAAAGTTTGGAAACTAAACTCTGGACAAATTAAGAGTGAAGATTTCTGAATCATACAGAGGTGGAAGGGCCACTACAAACTCAGTGCATGCTTGTGTGTGTGTGTGTGTGTGTGTGTGTTACTTGCTCAGTCATGTCCGACTCTTCTCGACGCCATAGACTGTAGCCCCCCAGCCTCCTCTGTCCATGGGAATCTCCAGGCAGGAATACTGGAGTATTGCCATTTTCTTCTCTAACAAAACTCGGTAGACCTTGACAATTATAGAAATCTGTAAGAGTTAGAAACAGCATTAAAGGTGACCAGGTAAAGATTCGACGTTAAGATGCCCTTCAAATCACTGTTCTCAAAGAGAAAGACCATGTGACAAAGATAAAATGAAGACAACAGTAAGAAAACAACGGATTAGAAGCACACACACACAAAGCAAAACAATGGAATAAAAATCAGACAAAACACAGAGCAGAAACCTTAAAAGGATTGCATTTATTACTAAAGGGAGACACTGGAACGAGCGCAAAACTGAAATCTGTCTATACGTTATCTAACAAGAGTCCCATCTGGAGCAAAGAGATTTGGAAAGATTAAAAGTGAAGGAGCAGACAGATATGTCCCAAAGAAAGCACAGAGACAGTAGCAATCTAAGAGTATGAGTCAAAGCAAAAATAAAAGGGTAAACACAACAAATGGGCGACGTTTTGTTGAGCTTATTTTGACACAGTGAGATGACAGTTATGAACTTTATGTACCAAATAGCAGAATCAAAGCAGGGAAAGGAAAATCAGATTGAAATATGAAAAGAATGTGTCAGGCACCCAATAGCAGCTGAATAAAGCTCTTTTATTCTTTGACAGATCAAGTAGATAAAAAGTAAATGGGGTATATAAGTTCTATTTATTACAAATAGCATAATGTATATCATAGTTATGAAATCCAACACATTGTCACTGCACAATGACATCTATTTCAACACTTATGCAAAGTAAGGTTAGCCCATACTTAAAATTCACAGTAAACCTCTCTGACTTACAGAAAGCAGAAATTGCACAAGTGCCTATTTTCTTTTAAATCGTAAATAGCAACATTCATAATCCAACATTTATTAAACAAATATTTATAGAGAGACTTCGGTGTTCAAGGCCTTGTTCAAAATACTAGAATAAAATTGTTATGTGTGGTTAGTCACTCAGAAGTGTCTGACTCTTTGTGACCCCATGGGCTATAGCCTGCCAGGCAAGAATACTGGAGTGGGTTGCCATGCCAAGCTCCAGCGGATCTTCCCAGCCCAGGGATCGAACCCAGGTCTCCCACTTTGCAGGCAGATTCTTTACTGTCTGAACCACCAAGGAAGCCCAAAATTGTGAGTAAAACAGGCAAAATTCCTATCTGAATGTTTGCACTTTAATAGAGACAGAGAGAAAATAACTCTATTCCTTGGTTATCCTCATTCTTCTGGCTTGAGACCCAGCTGTTCCTGGAGAGAATCACCATCCCTGTCTCTCTGTCACTTTGAGACCACTCAACCCACACACCTGGACCTCAGCCCTGGGATTTGGGCAGATCTCCTTTTACACTTGTGTACAAACTCATTTTCATCTTCTTTCTCAAGCAAAGTCCTAGCTTCTCTGAACTGTGTGTCATCCTGCTAGCTGTCCAGCCTGTGTAAACATCATCTGAAGTCCAGATCCCTCTCAGCGTTTGTTACCGATGCTGGGCTCTGCCTTTTCTCTGTGGTCCCACGTCCAGCATCCTCCGTGACATCAGCGTGCCCAAGGAGCATCTCTGCCCTCTCAGGGACTCGGTCTCCTAATTCTTGGGGCTTTCTTCCATCACCCCATCCTCTCAGAGCCCAGGCAGCCTTGACTCCAGACCTGCACGAGGCAGTCACCGCCTCTCTCTGCAGCATCCTTTGCCTGCTGCTCCTCTTCACCAGTCCTCATTGTCCAACTGGAGCTCATATCATCGTGAAGCTGAGCTAATTGCGCCACCAACCACCATTTGAAGTCCCGCCCCCCTCCTTGAGTCTTGGCTTCATCCCTGGCGCAGATTCGGTCCATCATTCTAAATCCTCTTTTAATTTCAGCTGCCTTGTTGCTCTCTTCCTCTGACACCCTGACCCCATTCTCCACCCACTCTGTACCTCACCCGGGATGCTGAAGTTCATGGCAGCAAAACCCTCAATGTGGTTGCAAGACTTCAATTCTTAAATTTTCCATCACACTGGTTGACAAAATTGCCCAGTGCTCCTGACACATTTTGTAAAGCATTCATTTCTCCTTTGGGCAAGTGAACTGTCCTGCACCTTCCCCCAGCTCTCCAGTCTAGCACCGTCTCACAGCTCACTGAGAGGACAGGAGCTGTCTCTTCCTGTTACCCCAAATCTGCCAGACCCCAGCCCCGTGCCCACCTGTCCACCCTCCCTTGCATCCTGAGGAGCCTTCCCAAACTTGCTGACACACTCCCTCTGCTGCCACCCCCACCATCTCAGGACACGCTTGGGCATCTATAAAGTGCCCAGGGCCTTTGAGTCACTGACGTTGCCCCTGCTTCTGGGCTCTGGTAGGTGTGTTAAAAATGCTAGTTGCTCACTTGTGTCTGACTCTGCCACTGCAGAGACCAGGCTCCTCTGTCCATGGGATTTCCCAGGCAAGAATGCTGCTGTGGCTTGTCATTCCCATCTCCAGGGCATGTTCCTGACTCAGGGATTGAACCCAGGTTTCTCTCATTACAGACAAATTCTTTACCATCTAAGCCACTATCTTACAAAAATAAAAAATAAATGTAGGTTCTCTTGGCTTCATATATCTGTCTAGCTGCTGTCTCATTGTTCATCTTTTCTTCCCAGCAGAATGCACTCAGGTGTCAATTGCATCATCAGCTTTACTTCGCCACTTCAGGTCCTCTTATTTTATATATAAAAATATATACACACACATTTATACACACACACACATACACACATGTATGAAGATATTCACATATATCCCTGGAGAAGGAAATGGCATCCCACTCCAGCATTCTTGCCAGGAGAATCCCTGAACAGAGGAGCCTGGTGGGCTACAGTCCATAGAGTCGAACAGAGTTGGATACGACCGAGCGACTTAATATGCACGTACACAGAAATGCATATACACGTGGCTATGCTGAATCTCAGTCGAGGCCCTCGGGACCTCTGGTCTTCCTCTGAGCATGTGAGATGTAGTTAGTTCCTTGACCAAGGGTCACAGGGCCCCACATTGAGAGTGCAGCATCTCCACCGCCGGACCGCCGGGAAGCCCCTCATGTGACCTGCTCAGCTCACCTCCCTCTGGCTCCTTCCCTCCACACTCCTGTCTCACAGTCACTAGTGACCTCCCTGTTTGACACAGGGATCTATTGGGCCGGCTCCTCCACCGTCTTGGCTTCTGAAACACCAGCTGTTCCTGGTAGCGTCTCTTCTAGTGACGGCTCCCTCTCAGCTAGGGCTCCGAGCCCTGGAGAGCTTTAGGACCCAAACCTGGGCCTCTTCCTAAAGGACCCCATTCAGTCCCCTGACTGTGAACCCCTCCACCATCTCCCGTCTACCCACTATCAGTTCAGTTCAGTTCAGTTCAGTCGCTCAGTCGTGTCCGACTCTCTGTGACCCCATGAATCGCAGCACGCCAGGCCTCCCTGTCCATCACCAACTCTCGGAGTTCACCCAGACTCACATCCTTTGAGTCCGTGATGCCATCCAACCATCTCATCCTCTGTCATCCCCTTCTCCTCCTGCCCCCAATCCCCCCCAGCATCAGGGTCTTTTCCAATAAGTCAACTCTTCGCATCAGGTGGCCAAAGTACTGGAGCTTCAGTTTTAGCATCATTCCTTCCAAAGAAATCCCAGGGTTGATCTCCCTCAGAATGGACTGGTTGGATCTCCTTGCAGTCCAAGGGACTCTCAAGAGTCTTCTCCAACACCACAGTTTAAAAGCATCAAGTCTTCTGTGCTCAGCCTTCTTCACAGTCCAACTCTCACATCCATACATGGCCACAGGAAAAACCATAGCCTTGACTAGATGGACCTTAGTCGGCAAAGTCATGTCTCTGCTTTTGAATATAGTGTCTAGGTTGGTCATAACTTTTCCTCCAAGGAGTAAGCTCTTTTAATTTCATGGCTGCAATCACCATCTGCAGTGATTTTGGAGCCCCCCAAAGTAAAGTCTGACACTGTTTCTACTGTTTCCCCATCTATTTCCCATGAAGTGATGGGGCCAGATGCCATGATCTTCGCTTTCTGAATGTTGAGCTTTAAGCCAACTTTTTCACTCTCCACTTTCACTTTCATCAAGAGGCTTTTTAGCTCCTCTTCACTTTCTGCCATAAGGGTGGTGTCATCTGCATATCTGAGGTTATTGATATTTCTCCCAGCAATCTTGATTCCAGCTTGTGTTTCTTCTAGTCCAGCGTTTCTCATGATGTGCTCTGCATATAAATTAAATAAGCAGGGTGACAATATACAGCCTTGATGGACTCCTTTTCCTATTTGGAACCAGTCTGTTGTTCCATGTCCAGTTCGAACTGTTGCTTCCTGACCTGCATACAGATTTCTCAAAAGGCAGGTCAGGTGGTCTTGTATTCCCATCTCTTTCAGAATTTTCCACAGTTTATCTACCCACTATGACTCCCTAAATTCTATCCTTGGCCAGCGGGCTCAGGATTAGTGAGTCTAACTGCCTTCTCTCATGTCTAATGTGACTTCGGATCTGTTATGTCCACAACTGAACTCTCCCCTTCCCCCCGATAGGACCCCAGTGCCTCTGTAGTCACCCAACCTCTGTAAGAGGCATGGCCATCCATTTGCTCCTGCCCAAACACATAAACCCTGGACCCCTCATGTCTATCTTCTCCATTCCCGCCCCTCACCACCACACTCAGTATCAGCAGATCCTGGTGCCCTTCCTTCCAGAAGCATCTGAAGCCAGCTCCCTTTCCATGCCAGCAGCCATCATCTGGCCTAAGTTACTACAGTCCTCTCCCAGCTGGACAAATGCTACAGCTTTCCAAGTAGCATCTCTCCTTCCACTCCTGGAAATAGACATAGGTGAAGAAATGCAATGGAAGAAGTGCGCCTGCCTCCTTGCAGGACATCTCAAAATGAGGCGTTGAGGCCACAGGTCCATGCCTTGTGTGGCTTATGGCTTCCCAGGTGGCTCTAGTGGTAGAGAATCCACTTGCTGATGCAGGACTCACAAGAGATGTGGGTTCGAACCCTGGGTCAGGAGGATCCCCTGGAGGAGGGCATGGCTACCCACTGCAACGTTCTTGCCTGGGAAATCCCAAAAACAGAAAAGCCTATCAGACTATAGTCCGTAGGGTTGCAAAGAGTTGTACACAATTTAAGAGACTTATCAGATATGCAGTGTGGCTTACAAGAGCAGGAGGAAGCCTGATTGCCCAGCAATGTTAATCCAAGATGAGGCAGACTTGCAGCGAATTGGGCCAATCTAGACTGGCCCAAAGTCAAGGAGGATCATGAGCAGGAAGTGAGAAAAGCGTCACTGGAATTAAATACTATTTAGATTGTTTCCAGTGCCAGAAAAACGCTGGCTTCAAGATGGAGCAGAGAGCAATTTTTACCAAATAAATGATGGGAATGTCATCCCCAGAAACATTTAAAAAATCTCCTTGGCATCTGGTTTTAATCGTGTTATCTGTTCACCAGCATCCCCAAGATGACATTTCTCAAGATTCCAGGATATAATTCCTCTTCTACCATTTAACAACATTTGCTAAATGCTGATACTGTAACACGTACTTTCCAAGGTACTTGGCAAAACAAAGATGAGTTGGAGACGTGGTGACAAGTGTATATGGTTAGTAGACTCTGTGCCCATGGATTTTACTCTAAAAAAAGGCAAACCAAGTCTCAATGAAGTCATAATAGAGTTTAAAATACCCTGAGGATCCTGCCTTCCCCAGACTCCCCTCCTAGCACCTCCAGCAGAGGGAGCCCTCCACGGGGACAGCCACCATCACCCACTCCCTGAACAGCCATCAACCTCCCCCGTTCCCATCAGACTGGAGAATGACCCGGGGGCTTGTTCGATAGATAATCGGGAGTTGGTTGGAATGAGCAGGCATCAGGCACCAGTCATGAGTCTGCGGGCTGCGAGCCGCAGAAACCCTGGTTGGGAAATGCTACAGTATAATGAAAGTCAGGTCTGACTCTGAACCTCATGAACTGTAGCCTGCCAGGGTCCTCTGTCCATGGAACTGTCCAGGCAAGGATATTGGAGTGGTTGTCACTTCCTTCTGCAAGACACCTTCCTGACCCAGAGATTGCATTGCAGTCGGATTCTTTACCACCAAGTCGCCAGGGAAGCCCATAGGTATAATACCACAAGGGAAATGTAGCTCTTGCCAAGGTCTCCCTGCTGGAATTACAGCTGGAGCCAGCAAAGAGGATTCCACGGGGGACGTTATTCCCACAGGATGACCTTATGTGAAAAAGAAAAGTGTCTGAGAGAGCGCAGAGGGGAGGAGAAAGCTTTGTGTTTGGGCAATTTGATCCACAGGACTCAGTCATGAAAATAAGGGTCCTGAGACTTGCAGCAATTGGAGAGAATTGTTTAGCTTTACTTATCATTTTCCAAACTTATTTGACTGTAGATTTTCTCCCCATGGATCCTCCTTGACCATCTCTCTTGTGATTCCCACCTGATGTGTTTGTAAGAAAGCCCTGAAATTTACTTGTATGAAAACCAAAGGGAGAAAGCAATCACGGACATAAAGTAAAAAGGGAAATTTGAGGAGGGCATTCATAATTGAGACAGAAGAGGTTTGTAACTATTTCATCAGATGCAAATGGTGCACTCTTGGTTGAACTCAGGGGGAGGTTTGACTGTGGACTAGGCCTTATGTCCAAGTGAGGGGACCTGAGAAGAAGGGAAGGAGAGCTTTCTGCCACTGGGAATTCACACTCAGCATGCAGAGCACTTGACGTGCAAGTCATTGCTGGGACAGTTCCAGTCCACAGGAGAAGAGTGGGCAGGAGAGACAATTTGGGGATGAGCTGTGTGCTGAGCCGGAGGCATGAGAGGCTGCTTGTGTGAGCCACACTTACTGAAGCCTGCGTTGACCACACAACAGACTCCACACCTGCGTGCAGCCGATGCTCATGGCAGCCTTGCAAACTCCAGATATTATCTTTAACTTCGAGATCAGGGTTCAGGGCTCACACAGGTCCAGCAGCATCTCCAGCTCACACAGGAAGGCAAGATCTGCCTGACTCCTAGCCAAGTCTCTCTTCTGCCTCATATCGCATTCAGTCTGTGGCCAAGATGGGAGAGGATGGAGGGGCAGCAGGGCAAGGCAAGGCCCTGGGAAGAGGCAGGGACTGAATGTGCCGTGTGTCTGCAGGAAGGGCGCGGCAGCTCCAGCACGGTGCCGAGCCCAGCGCCACTCAGGGTCGAGGCAGCGGCTGAAGAGAGAAGGACTCACGGGTAGGCAGGCTGGGAAAACCAGAGGTGGGCGCTGCGGCCATTTCTGGAACATCCAAGGACTTGGGGCAGCTTCAAGGCAAAACATGCATGTGCGATTGGGAGACTAAAAGGAGAAGGAGGCATGGAAGAGGGAAGTATATACAGGTCATGTATGTATATACAGCTTACATATGTCCATGTTATATAATCTGTGCATATATTATATAATATATGCATATAGAGAGCTTATATGTATAAGCTATATATGCTTATATACTATATATATACTAACTATTTACTGGGTGGTGACAGTGTGTAGAAAGTGAATGACAATACGGAACAGGAAGAACTGAGAAAACTCAAGTATAACGTAACTGCCTGACACATGTGACCACATAGTATCATTTCAAACAGAAAATAGTTGCAAATGTCTACTGAAGACTCTAAGTGATCCACTAATGTTTTAAAATAAGTATAATATACACAGTAGGGGAATAGAATCTTATAAGATGCTCTACTGATGTCAGAGAAGAGAAGACGAAAAACGTAACAAAGAATAGGTGCAATCAACAGAAAACTTTTACAAACAGAATAGATATTATTATATTTTCAGTGTAATAATGTGAATGGTCTTTAAACCATTAAAATGTTTACATATGAATGGTTTAAATATAGAAATTAAAATATGTAGATTGTTAGATTTTTTTTAAAAGACCCAAGTATATGTTATCAACAAGACACCCCTTTTACATATAATGAGTCTGCTGGTTAAAAGTACTCAGAAGAAATATAGTATAGCTGAACTTATTTCAGGCAGCTGACTCCTGGAAATATGAGGAAAATTAACAGGGATACAATGATAAAGCAGTCAATTCTTCAAGAAGACATAACAATCCTAACTATATGTACCAGAGTGTCAGAATTCATCAGGTAGAAAGTTAAAAGAAGAAATGGGCAAATCCTCTATTACATGGGAAGACTTCAACACACCTCTGTCAGTACTGGATAGATCAAGAAGGCAGAAAATCATTAAAGGTATGGTTGACCTGAAAGGGACTATCAATCACCTGGATCTAATTGACATTTATAGAATACTTCATGAAATAACAATGAAACGCACACTCTTTCCAAGTTCACATCAGACACTCACCGCCATAGACCATATTCAGAAGCATAAGAACATCTTAAAGATTTGAAATATTTGGAATCATACAAAAGCTGTTCTCAGATTTGGAATTAAACTAGAAATTACTGATAGAAAGATAGGTAGAAGACACTGAAATATCCAGAGATTAAATAATACACATCTAAGGGTAAAGGGAGAAATCTTGAAACATTTTTTAGAAACTAAACTAAATAAAAATAAGATACAACGCATCAAAATTTCAAAAATAGTATTAAATGCATATCATAGACTATATGAAAGATCTAAAATCAATCTGCTATTATCTCACATTAAGAAACTAGAGAGAGAAAAGGCAATTTAATCTTAAAACAGAAACAAAACAAATCATAAAGAAATAGAGCAGAAATCAATGAAATTAAGATCAGGAAAACAATAGAAAAAATAAAAAACAATAGAAAAAATTAAAGGTTAGTTCTTTGGGAAAAAAATCAATAAAATTGATACATCGCTATGTAACCAAGAAAGAGATAACAAAATTATGAGTCAGTTCAGTTCAGGCACTCAGTCATGTCTGACTCTTTGCAACCCCATGCACTGGCACACGCCAGGCTTCCCTGTCCAACACCAACTCCCAGATCTTGCTCGAATTCATGTCCATTAAGAGGTGATGCCATCCAACCATCTCATCCTCTGTCGTCCCCTTCTCCTCCTGCCCTCGGTCTTTCCCAGCCTCAGGGTCTTTTCCAATGAGTCAGCTCTTTGCATCAGGTGGCCAAAGTGTTGGAGGTTCAGCTTCAGTATCAGTCCTTCCAAAGAATGTTCAGGACTGAATTTCTGTTAGGATTGACTGGTTTGATCTATCATAGGTAAAATTAAGTATTAGTCAGAACATAAATTGGTATGGCCACTTTGGAAGACAGTTTAGATGTTAAGACAAAGTTAAACAGCATTGTCTTATCAGATGACCCAGTAAATGTAAAGGTATTTGTAGGTGTTTTCTCAACTGTTATGAAAATTTATGTCTGTGAAAGAAGCATTCATGCAGAAGTTTATAGAAGCTTTATTACCCAAAACTGGGATCAAACAAGATAGTTTTCAACAGATGATTAGGCAAACAAAATGTGATTGATCTATTTAAGATAAATTCTCTATCAAGTTGCAAAAAGATGTGGATAAATTGTAAACGTATATTTCTAAATGAAGGAAATCAGTCTGAAAAGGGTCCATACGGTATGACTCCAATTATGTGATATTTTGGTAACCGTAAAACTGTAGGGAGAGGCGATCTACCCGTGTTTGCCATGTGTCAGGGAGTACAGGTGAGGAGGGACTGGTGAAGCACTGGGTATTCTTTTGGGACAATGAAACTCTTTGCATTACATGGTGATGATGGAGACACACGTTTTCATGGAGGCTGGAATTGTCCATGAGGAAATGTACTAGGTAGGTTTGGAAAGACCAGGATGAAATTCTGTTTAGCTTACCAGATCTCAGATACAGATTGTCACGTGTAGAATTATGCATAAGTGTGTGTACATACGTGGATTAGAATACACACATCTATTTCCTGAGCTATCAGAGTCAACAGCACCTCAGTAGAAACCAGGGTACCTAGCATCCAGATCTTGTTTTCTAAATGCTTTTCTCCATGAAAGGAACCAGGGCTTCTTGGAGAAATGGCTTAGTGAGCATTGAGAGACAAGAAGTATAGACAATGTTCGTGACGCTTCCTGCAATGCCAGAGAGTGAGAAAGTGCTGAACACGGACAAATCTTGAACCTGCAGGACGTAACAGTAAGTGAAAAAAGCCGGAGAAAGACAAATGGTACGTGATCTCACTCACAAGTGGATCTCGAAAACGTTGAACGTAGGAACTGAGAGAAGAACTGTGGCTTCCAGAGGCTAGGGTCCGTGTGGTCAAAACTATGGTTTCCCCAGTAGTCATGTACAGATGTTAAGGGTTGGACCATAAACAAGGCTGAGCACCGAAGAATTGATGCTGTTTAATGGTGGTGTTGGAAAAGACTTTTGAGGGTCTTTTCAGCAGAAATGAGATCAAACCAGTGAATCCTAAAGGAAATCAAACTTGAATATTCAGTGCTAAAGCTGAAGCTCCAATACTTTGGCCAACCTGATGTGAATATCCAACTCATTGGAAAAGACTCTGATCTGGGAAAGACTGAGGGCAGAAGGAGAAGAGGGTGACAGAGGATGAGATGGTTGGATGGCATCACCGAGTCAATGGACAAACTTGGGCAAACGCTGGGAGATGGTGAGGGGCCGGGAAGCTTGGTGGGCTGCAGTCCATGGGGTCTCGAAGACTCAGACATGACTTGGTGACTGAAGAGCCACAGCAAAGAGTGATGGAAACGATTCTGAAACAGCCAGCATCTGTTAAGATACATAACAAGATTCGGTGTAAGACTTAACTTGGTAATTACATAGATATTTTGAAACCTTATTCAGAATCATTTATTCCCCAAATAAACAAGTTATATTAGTCTATTTTATTGTTATACTAAAAAATCTATTACATTATAGTATGCTGTTATATGAAAATGACGAAAGATATTTATAAAATTGTAATCTCTAGCTCCAGGAGTATAATTGGTAAAGTATTCCTCATCACAGTTACGAAGATTGTTTTTATAACTTGCACAGTCCAAAAATTATAGGACTAGGTACTTGGAAATTATCCTGAAATTTATTTGAAGATCAAAAGGTCTAGAGCAAGAAGGTATGTCAGTTAAGCAAAGAAATAAGCTGATGGGAGATGACACACAGCTCCTGATGACATAGATGGCTGTGCCCCCTGCACAGATGGCACAGAGTGTGCCCGGGCCCAGTAGCTGCTCGGCTCAGACGGCTCAAGTGCCAGGCTTCTGCCTTAGGCAGGATCAAGGTGGTGAGTCAGGGAGGCAAGGTGAGGAGCAAGACTGACGGTCCCCAGCGAAGGAAGTGGACGGGAACAGAGGCCCAGGCTGTTCAGGGCAAGGCTCGATTGATGATCGGCTGCAGAAACGAGCGTGGTTACTCCTGAGTTTCTGCAGGACAGCATTCAAGTCATGCTGTGCAGCTCTGGAGTGGGTACAGCCAACCAGGTCAGCCCACCTGTGCCCGTCACCCTTCCCAGGCCCTCAGCATCCTTGTAAACAGCGGGTCATCAGCACCTTCCTGCCACCGCCTGCTGAGGGTCAACAGTAATGAGGTTGCTGCCAGCAGCCAGGTACAGCAGGAGTCCTGGGTGAGCGCAGGGCCCCTGAGGCCAGACAGGAACACCACACAGGGCATGGGGACCAGAGGGGACTCACAGGATCGGGGAGTGTTCTCGCCTTCGTTATCGAAGCTCGTCCCAGTGGAAGTCACCTGTGGGCAGGTTGACGGCCCACCTTCTCTGTGCTGGAACCCAGGGGGTGGTGTCTCCTTGGTAGACCTTTCGTAACTTTTATTGGAGTATACTCCTGCATATTCAGTCATGCCCTACTCTTTACAAACCCATGGACTATCACCCTCCAGGCTCCTCTGTCCATGGGATTCTCCAGGCAGGAATACTGGAGTGGGTTGCCATTCCCTTCTCCAGGGGATCTTGCCGCCCCAGGGATTGAATCTGCATCTCTTGTGTCTCCCGCATTGCAGGCAGATTCTTTACCACGGGGCCACCTGGGAAGCCCTTATTGAAGGGCAGCTGATTTAAAGCCGTTTGTTAGTTTCAGACATCCAGCAGAGTGTTCAGTTACAGTTATATAGCTGTCAGCACAGCAGGCTGGCCTCACTCCCTGGTGCTGGCGGTTACCCAGCCACATGTATACATATGAAGCACGTGTTGTTTTCCATGATAGAGTGTCACAAGACACTGAAGATGCCTCCTTGCGCTTTGCAGTGGGCCCTTGTTGTTTGTCTGTCTTGCAGACAGAAGTGTGTACCTGCTCATCACACACTCCTAATTTACCCCTCCTCCTCTTTTGCCTTTGGGAACCACGTTTGTTTTCTGTGTCTGTGAATCTATTTCTGTTTGTAAGCTAGTTCACCTGTATCTTTTTTTTTTTTTAGATTCCACATGTGACTGATGTCCTACAAGCAAATCATAGAGCATTTGTTTTCCCCTCTGACTTACTTTACCTGGTGTGATCATCTCTAGGTCCATCCAGGTTACTGCAAACGGCATTATTTCGATCTTTCTTACGGCTGAGTAATATTCTGTTGTGTGTATACATATCATATGTATGTATGATATATCTGTACATGTCTTCTTCATACATCCCTCTGCTGATGGACACTTAGATTCGTCCATGTCTAGGCTGTTGTGGATGTTGCTGCTATGAACATGGGGATACCTGTGTCTTTTCGAGTTGGAGTCTTGTCTGGATGTGAGCCCGGGCGTGGGATGGCTAGACCATATGGTAGCTCTGTTTTTAGTTTTCTGAGGAACCCCTGCCCTGCTCTCCATGGTGGCTGTACCAATTTACAACCCTGCCAGCAGTGGAGGAGGGTTCCCTCTTCTCACACCCTCCCTGGCATTTCCTGTTTGCAGATATTTTGATGGTGGCCATTCTGACTGGTATGAGGTGGCACCACTGGAGTTTTGATGCATATTTCTCAGTTGTCTTCCCTGATGGACCTTTTGGCAGCTCTGGAATCCCAGTCAGCCTTGGGCACCCAAGGAAGCCACAGAAGCCCCTTGCCAGGGTAAGGAGGTCAGCCTACACAAGGCCAGCCAGGCCTCAAGCTGCCAGCCCCAGGCAGTGAGGCCGCCTGTTGTGAAAACCTTCACAGATGAGGAGTTATTTAAAAGTGTGCTGAAAGCCATAAAATATTAAAGAAACGTGAGGTATTATGAGGTCTGGCATTTAATACAACATCATTAAAGCCGTTACAGTTTATTTTTAATTTTATAAGCTAAGCTAATGCCTGTCTAATTTTGAAATGTTTCCCAAACTACTGTAGTGAGTATATAAAAGGCTACAATGATGGAATGTGTGCGCCTTGGAGCTCCGTGGAGGAAGGGCTGTATAAATCCTGGGAACGGCTCCCCTCCACCGGTGCATGCTGGGAAAATCCCACCTGCAGCAGGAGCCCTGTCAGCTGACAGAGGTTTTCTTTTTCCCAAGGTATAGGACAGGTAACATCACAGCTTGGGAGATGAAGGGGTTTCTTCTGAGCAGCTGAGTATGGGTCCTGAGTTCTCACCGCTCCAAGAAAAGAGGTCTTGGTCCCTCCCTCTGAGTGGTCAATCCAGTTTTGCATGCAATTTGATTCTGTGGTTTTTGAATCCCAGACAAGCCAGAAGAAGGGGCCCCAAGGCGAGGTGTGCTGTGAAGATGCACAAGAGCCGGGGAAGAAACTCAGGACGTGAGGGGAACAGACTGGAGAAGTAGCAGCGCCCACGGGCAAAGCCTCTCCGACCGGTGCAGCTTTTGGCATGCTGAGAGCTTGGGACTAAAGCTGGCTCTTGGCTCCATCGAATCCTAGACCCTCCAAAGGGTGAATGCACTAGATAAGCTAGGCTTCTGCAGGCTTTCATCCTCGGAAATGCTCTTCTCACCAGCGTTTGTGGCTGGAAATGCCTCGAGTGTGCTGCCTGCATCTTGGTTTTCCCAGAGGCCATGCCCATCTCTAGATGAGCCGGGCTCCCATGTGGCTCCAGGAGGCCCAGCCAGAGGGGGAGGGCCTGGGGGGCTCTGGCACATCCAGGAGCAGATGGATGACCTGTTCCAGGTGCCAGGAGGAGTGACCGAGTGGGAGCCCAGCCTCAGACACTGTCCTGGGTCCTTGCCCACTTCTGGGGCATCTGGGGCTGGCACTCAGCAGTGAGTCCTTTGCAAGGTCCACCATAGGAACCAGCTCCTCCAGGAAGCCCCCAGGGATAGAAGTTGTGGATGATGAGACTGCAAGGACGCCCTCCGGTTTTCCAAGGAGACGGGGAGGTGCTCTGAGTCCCCGTCTCTGAGTCTCTCTGTGGACACACAGGAGGCGCTGCTGCACCAGGCCCTGTTGGATGACCTGGAAGCAGGGGAGGGGAAGGTCACACAGCACCGTGTCCCCGCGACAGTGACATCAGCTGTCACTCAGCCAGGCAGTGGCGCTGCTGACAGCTGGGGCGTGCAGTGGTGAGCCACCCAGAGCCCTGGCCCCTGCGGCAGGGGACCCCCCCAAGGCAGCCAGCCCCACCCTCCTCCCAGTCAAGTCCTGGGAGCGTCCACACGCCGGCAGGTGGCCAGCCCCAGGCTTGGCAAGCTCCATGTGTCTCGTCTTCATTATGGAGAAAAAAATAGGACTTCCTGGAGATTTGCTGCGAGAAAGAAATGAGCTAATCCCCGTCAGCCCCTTCGCCCGATTCTGGCACGGAGCGCTAAATAAATATTAACTAATACTAATGTGGTTCTTGCTGGGTTTATGGAGGAGACAAGCACTGAATAAATAAGGAAAGAAACACATAGCCACACGTCTGTGGAGGCAGAGCAGGGCGAAGCCAAGGAAGGCCCCCAGGGTGAGGCCTCCACAGCTTCCCCTGCCCCTCCCTCTTTCGTGATCCTGTGTCTGTGTTTGCCAGTGCCCCCCACTGGAAACGGAGTCTCTGGCTTTCCAACAGTGCTCCCAGGAGCTCAGCAGAGCCCCGAGGGCAGTGGCCACTCAGCAGGGATTTATGAATAAGCTTGAAAGAGAAGGAACTGCAGGACGGAGGGGCCCCTGCTCAAGCAGACACCAGGTTGAGGTGTCCCACCGGGGACTCAGACCGCAGAGAGCCCGTCCCCAGCTGGGCGTGAAGCATCTTGTGTCAGGGCCAAAGTGACGTCCCATCGGGAGAAGTGGAAGGGGCTGCCAGCCCGTGGTCTCTGGAGGGCCAGCAGCAGCGTCTGCCATCAAGCAGGGCTGGGCCACTGTGGAGGCCTGGTTGGCAAGAGCGAGGCCCCTGAGGCGCCCCCTGGAGGGGAGGTCGGCCTGGGCCTCTGCGAGGGCCCCGGAACCAAGTGGCCTCGGCAGGACTGCGCCTGGACGTCTACCCTTGGGCAGCAGGAAAGGGTCTCCCGTCGCAGGGCAGTGGCCAATAAGCTTCCAGTGGGAAGAGGGAGTGGGGTGAGGCTCGACTGGGGCTGCAGGAGCACGGGCACACCTGACCCAGCAAGGGAGGCGCGGGGGCTCGGTGCCAGCGGGTGGAGGGTGTCCCATGCCGGCGGGAGCTCGGTTTCTTCCAGGGGTCTCAGTGTCGTGGCCCCACTGGCGGGGCCCCAGGGACCCCAGGGCACATGTGTAAAGCACCTCTGGGTGCTTGCACACAGTAGGCACTCAGCCAGTGTTCCTGGAGGCTTGGCAGGAGGCCCACCCTGTCCTGCGGTGCCAGGCCTGTGGAGGGGAGTCATTGTCCCCAGGAATTTGCACAGATGTCCTGCTTGGCCCCATCTGAGGGTCCAGGGCAGCCCCCCATCTTCAGCACAGAAAAAGGGGAGGGTGGGTCCACACCTCGCCGGTGCCCCTGGCTGCAGAGCAGCCCCCGATGGCTGTTACCCGGCTGCCCAGGACACCGACATGGCAGGAAGGAGTTTAGAAGGGATGCTGTGAAGTGGCTTCACTCCCAGGAGGGACAGACTTGGAGACAACGAGGCGCCCGCTGCCCTGCGGGCCGCCGTGCCCCACCCCCGCAAGTGACCACTGCCAACACTGGCTGCACCGTAGCCCCTGGACTGTGCCTTTGTGTCAGAAGAACATGCTGCGGTGACTGGCGTCTCGCCGATTCTCACACCCCTCCTCGCCGAGCCACCTGCCCTGGATCGCACACCTGCTTCTCAAGGGTCTGCTGAGAGCTCCATCACACCTCCCTCCTCCGTCTGCCATTGACTCCTGCTTCCTGAGCCCTTCCTCCTCTTGTAAGAGACCAAGAGAGGTCCTCTCTGGTCCTGCTGAGCAACGTCCAGGGACGCTCCCTGTGACCAAGTGCCCAGACCTCAGTGTAGTTTGACAAACTCTTAATGAGCACCTGCTGTGTGCCAGCCTCAGGGCCAGGGCCCACAGATCCAGACTGAGTGGATGGATGCTCCTCAGGGGCATGCCCGGTCTCCCAGGGAGGCAGATGCCCTGGGCAGAAAGAGACACAGACGACTCACCTGTGTGTTTCCTGGGGCTGCTGCCCCAAAGGACCACAGACTTGGACGTCTGTTCGCTCATGGTCTGTCTCCTCTCCTGTGTCCTATAAAGACACAGGTGCTTGGATTTAAGGCTCTATCAAATCCAGGATGCTCTTAGTACAAGACCCCTCCCTGAAAGGCATCTGCAAAGACCATGGTTCCAAATAAGATTGCACTCCAGACAGTGATACCTACCTTTTGGAGCCACAATTGAACCCACTACAGGTGTCAGACTGTGAGGAGGTGTGCTGAGCACAGAGTTAATGGGAGGGCAGCAGCCTCCTGTGTCCCAGGGCAAGGAGGAGCCAGCGGTAGACTCTGGTCAAGCTGAGATCAACGCCCTGCCGCCTTCACTTCTGGGCCAGCATCCAGTGTGGCCCAGGTTTGGAGCTGGACCACACAGGGCTTTGCTCTGGTCTTCTTATCTCCCAGGATGAGGATGTGTCCCTTAGACACAGCCCTACACTGCTGGATGGCAAATTCCTCATTTCCTGTGGAGCTATTGGCTTAGAAGAGAAACAAAGTCCTACCAGCCTAGTAGGACCTTACAGTGCGATGGGTCCCCAGGATGGGCCTGACAGGAATATGAATCGGGTGAGAGGCAGTGGGCCTCAGCTCCTGATCTGTGATCAAGCAGAGCTGTTGGAAGCTGCGGGGGCCTACTCTTCTTGAGGTTCTTACAGTGGAGGTGACAAATAGACTCAAGGGATTGGATCTGTAGGCAGAGTACCTGAAAAACTATTGACAGAGTTTCATAATGTTACACAAAACCATCCCCGAGAAAAGAAATGCAAGAAAGCAAAGTGCTTGTCTGAGGAGCCTTTACAAGTAGCAGAGAAAAGAGAAGTGAAAGGCAGAGGAGAAAAGGAAAGATGTACCAAACTGAATGCAGAGTTCCAGAGAATAGGAAGGAGAGATAAGAAAGCTTTCTTAAGTGAACAATGTGCAGAAATAAAGGGGAAAAAAAAAAAAACAGAATGGGGAAAGACTAGAGATCTCTTCAAGAAAATTAGAGCTACCAAGGGAACATATCATACAAGAATGGACACAATAAAGGATGGAAATTGTAAGGACCTAACAGAAGCAGAAGATATTAAGAAGGGATCTCAAGAATATGGATGTGAGAGTTGGACTATAGAGAAAGCTGAGTGCAGAATTGATACTTCTGAACTGTGGTGTTGGAGAAGACTCTGAGAGTCCCTTGCATTGCAAGGAGATCCAACCAGTCCATCCTAAAGGAAATCAGTCCTGAATATTCATTGGAAGGACTGATGCTGAAGTGGGAAACTCCAATACTTTGGCCACCTTATGCGAAGAGCTGACTCATTTGAAAAGACCCCGATGCTGGGAAAGATTGAAGGCAGGAGGAGAAGGGGACGACAGAGGATGAGATGGTTGGATGGCATCACCGACTCAATGGGCATAGGTTTGAGTGGACTCCAGGAGTTGGTGATGGACAGGGAGGCCTGGTATGCTTCAGTCCATGGGGTCGCAAAGACTTGGACAAACTTGAGCGACTGGATTGAACTGAACTGGGAAGAATCCACAGAAGAATTATACAAAAAGTCTTACAGACCCAGATAGCGATGATGGTGTGATCACTCACCTAGAGACAGACATCCTGGAATGTGAAGTCCAGTGGGCCTTTGCAAGTATCACTACGAACAAAGCTAGTGGAGATGATGGAATTCCAGTTGAGCTATTTCAAACCTTAAAAGATGATGCTGTGAAAGTTCTGCATCAATATGCCAGCAAATTTGGAAAGCTCAGCAGTAGCCACAGGACTGGAAAAGGTCAGTTTTCATTCCAATCCCAAAGAAAGGCAATGCCAAAGAATGCTCCAACTATGGCACAGTTGCACTCATTTCACATGATAATAAGGTTATGCTCAAAATCCTTAAAGCTAGGCTTCAGCAACATGTGAACTGAAAACTTCCAGACATACAAGCTGGGTTTAGAGAAGGCAGAGGAACCAGAGATCAAATTGCCAACATTCGTTGCATCATAGAGGAAGCAAACGAATTCATTCTGCTTCATTGACTACACTAAAGCTTTTGATTGTGTGGATCACAGTAAACTGTGGGAAATTCTTAAAGCGGTGGGAATATCAGACCAGCCTATCTGTCTCCTGAGAAACCTGATTGCGGGTCAAGAGGCAACAGTTAGAACCAGACATGGAACAACTGTTTCAAAATTGGGAAAGCAGTATGACAAAGTGTATATTGTCACCCTGTTTATTTAACTTCTATGCAGAGTACATCATGTGGGATGCCATGCTGGATAAATCAAAAGCTGGAATCAAGATTTCTGGGAGAAATATCAATAACCTCAGATATGCAGATGATATTGTCCTAATGGCAGAAAGTGAAGAGGAACTAAGGAGCCTCTTGATGAGGTGAAGGAGGAGAGTAAAAATGCTGGCTTAAAAGTCAACATTCAGAAACACTAAGATCATGATATCTGTCACTTCATGGAAAATACAAGGTGAAAAAGTGAAAGTAGTGACAGATTTTTTTTTTTTGGTCTCCAAAGTCACTGCAGATGGTGCCTGCAGCCAGGAAATTAAAAGATGCTTGCTCCTTGGATAGAGTGAGATGAGAGGATGAGATGGTTGGGTGGCATCATCGACTAGATGGACATGAGTTTGAGCAAACTCCGGGAGTTTGTGATGAACAGTGAAGCCTGGCGTTCTGCAGTCCATGGAGTCACAGAAAGTCAGACACGACTGAGAGACTGAACTGAACTGTTCCTTGGAAGAAAAGTATGACACAGCTAGACAGCATATTAAAAAGCAAAGACATCACTTTGCCAACAAAGGTCTGTACAGTCAATGCTATGGTTTTTCCAGTAGTCATGTACAGATGTGAGAGTTGGACCTTCAAGGCTAGGCAGCAAAGAATTGATAATTTTGAACTGTGGTTCAAACTTGGAGACTTGACATTCCCTTGAACCACAAGGAGATCAAATCAGTCAATCCTAAAGGAAAACAACCTTGAATGGGAAGGACTGATGCTGAAGCTCCAATACTTTGGCCACCTGATGCAAAGAGCCAACTCATTGGAAATGACTCTGATGGGAAAGATTAAGGGCTGGAGGAGAAGAGGGAAACAGAGAATGAGATGATTAGATAACATCACTGACCCAGTAGACACAAACTCTGGGAGATAGTGAAGGACAGGGAGGCCTGGCGTGCTGCAGTCCATGGGGTTGCAAAGGGTCAGACATGACCGAACGACTGAACAACGACAGGGTGGAGATATGCTGTCCAGGACTCTGCCAGGATGGTCCCCTCAGGCCGTGGAAGGATGTGTGGAGAAATGCTGGTCATTGGAAGTGAAGCTGAATCCATTCTCTGTGCTCCGTTACCATGCCAGATGTTCAGTTGAGTCTGACTCTTTGTGACCCCATGGACTCACCAGGCTCCCCCGTCCATGGGCTTCTCCAAGCAAGAATACTGGAGTGGGTTGCCATTCTCTTCTCCAGGGGATCTTCCCGACCCAGGGACTGAACACACATCTCCTGTGTCTCCTGCATTGGTCGGCGGGTTCTTTGCCACTGGGTCACTGGGGAAGCCTCTGTGCCCAGCATTGAATGAAATCTTGGAAACAGAGTTTGAGCTGAGTTAGAAACGGACAGCTCTACTTCTTTGCCAGGCAGAGGGGGCCAAAGCTGGCTGGTGCCCTCAAACGTGTGTGTCCTGACCTAGAAAGGGGAGTGAGAAAGTCATGGTTCAAAGAGGGTGTGGTCAGCTCAGGGACTTTCTTCTGATTCGTTGGTGGTGAGGCAGCGGGAGTCAGCATCACCAGCCTCCTGGTTCCCCCAGGTCTGGAGTCCACATGCTGGTGG
The DNA here is from genome assembly GCA_006408695.1 of Aepyceros melampus. Taxonomy (NCBI): domain Eukaryota; kingdom Metazoa; phylum Chordata; class Mammalia; order Artiodactyla; family Bovidae; genus Aepyceros; species Aepyceros melampus. The sequence goes on along the minus strand of SJXQ01007384.1, from coordinate 244,947 downwards.
GCAGCAGACTGTCCACTTCTCCGCCTGGTAGCAGTTTCAGTATCTGCAGAAAAGCTCAGCGGATTGTTCTGTGTGTCCCTTGAGGAGGAACCAGGACCTGTCCCCAGGCTGCACCATTATTGCCTGACTGCCCCTGACTGTTTCTTCAGGCCCTCCCTTCCGTGATCAGCTCCTGTTTGAACCTGCTGCTGGAACTCAGGGAAGGTCAAGGGGGCTGAAGGAACCTATTTCCTGTAATGCAGGTGACACAGAAAGACTTGTGCGCCCAGGACTCCCCCAGCATTGTGCTCGGTTTCAAAAGTGCTGTGTAAATGCCAAGCACTGATGCAGACATGCAGCTCAAAAAGAAGGAGCTCAGAATAGGGCCGTACCGTGGGGGCTGTGGGTCCCAGGTCTGAAGGAGGGGTGGGAGGAGGGCTGTCCCTGAGGGCGGGGGAGGCCATTGGCCTGGGTGGAGCACAGGGAATTGGGCGCCCCTGCCCTGCACCCCGACCCTGGCCACGTGCTCTGACCCTCGAATGGCCTTGCTCATCGCCTCACCCTCTCTCCCGGGGACCCCCTTCTCCTCCCCTGGCTCAGGGGGTGGTTCAGGTGGCCTGTCTCTGCCTCCTCAGCCCGCAGAGCTGGTTTCTTGGATATTTCCCTGTTGATTCCCATCCTGGACGTGGGGCCTGTCTGTCTCGCCACAAAGGTCCTGGCACAGCAGACACTCAGCAAGTATTTGCAGGGTGAAGGGCACAGGTCCCTTGTCTTGGCACCATTGAACCACCTTTCATAAGACAAGCTTGAGTTTTCCAGGGCTGCATGTGGAGGGCTGGGCAGGGTGATGGCCGTTCAGGGTCTTGAGTGTCCCCTCCTGTGGTCCAAGAGGGAAGGGTGCCAACCCCAGGGCAGGCCCCAGCTCCCTGAGCTCTCAGCCAAGAGGGTGGCTGCCCCACTGATGTCCCCAGGACTGCCGCTACACTCTGCCCCGGTGATCCCCTCAGGCCCTGAGAGGCCCTGGGGCAGGAAGCATCCACAGGGGCCCCGGCTGGGCCTTTGGGGACCTGGAAGGGGCAGAGGTGATGTGACCGAGCAGGACACTGCTGGGCCTCCCCAGGACAGACCTTCCGCCTCATCCTCTGCTTTAACTCCACCCTGAAGCATCTAGCTAGCAGTAGTTGGGGCAGTTATTTTGCTTTGCAGATGTGAAATACTCCCTCCCCCAGTGGAAGACATTAACTTTTTCAGGACCGTGAGCACATAGCCCCAGGCCTCCGGGAGCCCCGAGGCTGATAAGGTTAACCCAACGTGAATGACCTGATCACAGACCTTGCGATGCCCTCCCCGTCATCAACCCTTCTGAGAGCTAGAGGCTTTTTAGGACATAAGCCACCCCGTCCCCTTGCAGGGCTCTGCATTAAACCTTTCTCTACTCCAAATTCCGACGTTTCAGTTTGTTTGGCCCCACTGTGCCATGGACACACGAACTTGATGTTAACAGTAAGCTGTGTCCTCCCGGCTCTCGTGGGCGAAACCAGTAGCCCTTGGTCATCGGGAGGGCTTAGCTGGAGCCCTGAGCAAAGTAACACTTCTGTGCTCAGGGGCGCCGTGGGCCCTGCTCAGCCAGGGAAGCCTGAAGGCAGATCAGGGCATCCGGCCACCCTGCCTCGGAGGAGGCGAGGCCAGTGAGGTCTCTGTTGCCCAAACTGTCCACTTCCAGCTTCCATCCTTTCCAGCCTGGGCTGACAGTGGGGTGGATTCTAACGCAGGAGAGGAGCCACCCCCAGCGCGCCAAGTCCTGAGCATTTTCTTTTACATTTTGTCTGGTTCACTCATGGGACGTGGTCATCGTTGTCCTTCATTTGAGACAGGAGCAGACCAGAGTTTAGAGGAGTGGAAGTCCGGGGTTTGTCCAGGGTCTGCACGGTCTGCTGCCCCTCCAGAGCTAGCTCCCCCGTCCCTGCACCTGGCTTCATGCCCCGCCTTCTTCTCTGATCCCCTGGCAGGTGACCTTGTCGGTCCTTCAGGTGGGGTGTGTGGGCCTGGATGGGGATCCATGTCTCCAGCAGGCTCCCCATGAGGGCTGGTGCTCTAGGTGGCAGGGGGCTTGCTCACCCCCACCCCCCTGGGTTCACAGCTGAGCGGAGAGCCTGCCATGGCTGCAAATTTGGGTTTTGTCTATGCTGCCTTTTTATATTAGCAAAAACTTGTCACATCTCTCACACGTTGTCACCGAAGCCTCATTACTCTGAAATGTCACTTCACTTAGGAGCATCATTATGCAGGAACATATGTTGCCCATGACAGGGATTGCAGGAAATTTGAAAAGATGTGATTTTTTTTTTTTTTTTTCCGAAAGCCGCATTTTAGCAGGGACCGAGTCAACATTTTGACATCTAGGAGAGACTCAGAAGTGGATGGATGTCTTGCTAATCTCCTCGCAGGTTTCAAGAGTGCATTTTAGGCCTAGAGAAGGCATTGCTCTACAGAAAGATGGGGTTGGGTCTGTGGATCGCCAGGCAGGAGAAGGGGGCTGGGCCAGCCAAGAGGGTTCCTTCCTGCCCCGCAGGGCCCTCAGCCCAGCCTGGTTCCTGGACTCTATGGAGGAAACACAGCTTTCTGCAGTGGCATTTGGCTGCCTTGTTTTCTCGGCCAGGCAATCTTCTGGAATTGCGCTTTTCATTTCAGGAGCAGAGTTGAGGGGCAGGGGAAGGGCATGGAGGGGGTCTTTGATCACTTTGGTTTGGAAAAGAGCTGATGGAGTTATCTCATCCCTAATTCATTCCGTGGACCACTCGTCCACCGTGTGGGAAGCGTGGCTGGCAAGTAACTGAAAGGTGCCATGGTCCAGGGCTGCCCATGGCAAGGGGGTCCCAGGGCCCAGGGGCACCAGGGAGACTACAGCGGGTCACCCTGTGGGAGCCCCCGGAGGCGACGTCCCCACCCCAACCTGGGAAGCGGGGTGCAGATCACTCGGTCCCCAGCAAGGGCGCCCGGAGTCCGCGTGAGTGCGGCTGGCGTGAGCGGACAGCCGTCCGTGCAGGGCTGCTCTGGGTCAGCGGGAGCAGAGGCCGGCGCTGCCCTGGGACACCTAGGCTCTAGCACCTGCCCCCGCGGCCCGCTCTCTCTAACGGCCCCATTCACCCCTCCTCCACCTCCGAGCCATCCTTAGCAGGCCCAGCCCCCGGGGTACCTTGTCTATCTCTGGAGCTGGCAGAGCAGAGCAGTGCCCAGGACACAATGATTAGTTAACATTTGTTAGATACGTGCTGAGGGATCTTAAGCATTAGAAAAACCCTCATTCAACGCGTGTAAATGAACAAAGAATAAAAATGACAAAAAATTAATGACTGTTTAAAAGAAAAAGCTAGGGGCAAGGAAAGATACCGGAGGAAGCCTGTGGGTGGGTGGGTGCAGCCAGGGCCCCCGCATGTCTGGCTGGGCCTGACTGCCGAGGGGGCTCTGGGCCGATGCATGCTTCTTCTGCAAAGCTTCCCAGCCACCCTTCACCAGCTTCATGCAATCCAGCTTTAAGACAATCTCTTTTTTTCTAAGCCAATATTAAACTATAGCTAAATTCAAAGTTGCATTCAAGAAGAAAATGTCTCTTTTCATATATAAAATTTATAGAGTCAATTAACAGCTACTTCATTTGTGATCTTAATCATCCAAAATGGCCGTGGAGTGTAGACCAGCGTCTCCGGCGCTCTCTGAACCATGGCGGTCATCGTCCTCTGCTCTGCCTCTTAGCTGGCCGCAGCTCCCCCTGTTTTGTGGGGAGACGCGAGAAATCCCCATGCTCATTTATACATGTAATAGCCGCTTTTTAGTACTTTCTGTAAGAAGTTCGTGTGTATTTACATTCTGGCTGCTCCAAAACTCAAAAAAAAAAAAAAAAAATTTTTTTTTAAATTAAGCTTGTTTGTAGGACATCCCAGATCAGAGAAATATGTTTTACTTTCTGGAATTGGCTTTGCTTCAGGGATCATGAAGGGAAGAGGATGAAACCTTGTTTTTTTTTTAATTAATTAATTTATTTATTTTCTTTACAACATTGTATTGGTTTTGCCATACATTGACATGAACCAGCCATGAGTGTACACGTGTTGCCCATCCTGAAGCCCCCTCCCACCTCCCTCCCTATCCCATCCCTCTGGGTCATCCCAGTGCACCAGCCCCAAGCACCCTGTCTCATGCATGGAACCTGGACTGGTGATCCGTTTCACATATGATATACATGTTTCAATGCCATTCTCCCTAATCATCCCACCCTCGCCCTCTCCCACAGAGTACAAAACACTGTTCTATACATCTGTGTCTTTTTCGCTGTCTCGCATACAGGGTCATCATTACCATCTCTCTAAATTCCATATATATGCATTAGTATACTGTATTGGTATTTTTCTTTCTGGCTTACTTCACCCTGTAAACTGAAGCCTATTATACAGAATGAAGTAAGCCAGAAAGAAAAACACCAATACAGTATACTAACGCATATATATGGAATTTAGAAAGAAGGTGACGAAACCTTCTTTTTAGAGACGTCATTCATTAATCCAGGGCTCCCCCGGTGGCTCAGATGGTGAAGAATCTGCCTGCAAAGTAGGACAGTTCAATCCCTGGGTTGGAAAGATCCCCTGGAGAACAGAAAGGCTGCCCACCCCAGTGTTCTTGCCTGGAGAATCCCACGGCCAGAGGAACCTGGTGGGCTCCAGTCTGTGGGGTCACGTGGAGTTGGACATGACTAAGCGGTTCACACTTTTCCTTCTCCACTTTCATTAATCCTGAGAGCGTTTGTAGAGGACAGTGTGTGTTCAGCCTAGGGAGCGTGAGGAAAGGAGGAAGGGTCTCCTTGTGGCAGGAAGGGTGGGTGGAGTCTGGGAGGTAGGGGGCTCAGGGCGGGTCCCAGTGGGGGCCCTGGAAGCTGACAGCACCACTTCCTCAGTGTTTACATGGACCAGACACCATCTAAGGCCTTCATGGGCATGTTCTCACAGAAGCCTCATCATGGCACTCTGGGTCATTTCTAAATTCTATGTCCATTTTGAAAATGAGAAAACCAAGGCCAGAGATGTTCAGAGCTCGCCAGTGGGAGCCACGTAGCTGGGGACGGGCGGGCTCTGGGTTAGAAGCGGGGCAGGTTGTTTGAGTGACGGCTCATGCTACCTGCCAACCCCACTGGCCATGGGGTGCCCAGATGTCGCACTAATTCCAGATGAGATTGGCATTCAAACCTGGACTCAGTAAAGCGGATTATCCTCCCCAGGGGGAAGGGAGGGCGCTAATCCAGTCTATCGGAGGCCCGAATAAAGCAGAAAGCATATGAAGTGCTTAATAGCAACAGACAGATGAAAATCAAAGCCAGCGAGCCCCGCCCGCCCAGCTCAGGCTCATCAGGGACGCTGACTTGCAGCCCGCAGCCGCTACTCCACCTGCACGAAGTCAGTCAGGCTCCACCCTTTCCCAGGCCTCCCCGCGGGGCTTCTCTCTTAAGCAGTCTATACACTTATTTATCCAAAGAAGCCAAGGAAAGCGTTCGGTGTCTCATTTTTAGTTCACAAGCTGTCTTCTGCTGTATTTGGGGTCAAACAACACATTTTCTTATTCCATGTCATGTGAAAATAAGGTAATTTTTTATGTCCCAACTGTTCTCTGTTCCACCCTGAGATATAGATATCTCAGTGAGGTTGGCAACAGGGCAGCCGAACCGTGAGCTTATCTTCATTTTAGGAAGATGTGATGATGTCGAAAAGACATGGGGGGCGCGCCCAGAGGAGGCTGTCGTCTTCCCTTGTTGTGAGATGAAGGGGTGGACGTGCCCGACAGAGAGATGCAGGTCGGCTGCATTATATACAATAAAAACGGGTGCTAACCCAATCTCTTGGAGGCCTGAATAAAACAAAAAGCATATGAAATGTTTAATACTAATAGATGAAAAAGAGTAACTTTTAATCTTTGTAGGCTATTCAGAGACTCTATAGTCCTTTGTACAAACCTATGAAATTTATGTTTTTTTCAGAATAATACAGTCTGATTCTTTGACAAAGCATGGCAACCGCCCAAGCCAGAATCTCCCCTTAGGAGTTGACTTTCCGCAGGTGGAAGTCTCTGCACACAGCTTCTCTCCATGGTTAGGAAACGTTTGTGTGTTTGTTCTGGACGGGGTGCTGTTGTTATGCAATCTTCCTATGAACATCATGTTCCCCAACATTGTGCAATTCATATAACAGACAAGGGTTTATTTCTTAATATATCAGGAGTTCCCTGCAAATAAATGAGGACCAACCCATAATAGAAGAAAAAATGGCCAGAAAAGTATGCATATTTCCCAGAAAAGTTAATCTGAATAGATGTTATACAAATTAAAAGATGTCTGAACTTATTTACAAAACAGAAACAGATCTGCAGATATAGGAAAAAAAATACCTTACAGTTACCAAAGGGGCTGGAAGAGAGATGAATTAAGAGTTTGGCTTTAACATATACACACAATTAATACTATATATAAAATAGGTAAACAGCTGGGGCCTACTGTGTAGTACAAGGACCTATATTCAATATTTACAATAATCTATAGTGGAAAATAATCTGAAAGTGAATATATAAATCAATAATATATAATATATATATATGTATCTGAATCACTTTGCTGTACACTTGAAGCTAGCACAAACTGTAAATTAACTTACTTTGAGAAAAAAATTAAAAATAAAAAGATATCCAGAAAGAGTGAATTTGCTCAGTCATGTCTGACTTTTTGTGACCCCATGGACTGTAGCCCACCAGGCTCCTCCATCCATGGAATTTTCCAGGCAAGAAGACTGGAGTGGGTTGCCATTTCCTTCTCCAGGGGATCTTCCCAACCCAGGGATCGAACCCAGGTCTCCAGCATTGCAGGCAGACGCTTTACCCTGGAAGCCCCTAAAAGGTGCCCGACCTCATCCTAATAAGAGAAATGAATTTTAAATGATAGTGTAATACCACTTTCAAATATAGATTGATAAAGATCAATACATCTGATGATATATCTGAACTGATAAAAATGTAGAAGAGTAGGGGCTCATAAAAAAAAGAGAGAAAAACAAAAAGGTATAGCAAGAGGGAATTCAGCTCCCTGCCTGACTGGTTTTGAGCTAAGAAGCTGGTCTTCTCCTGCCTTTACTGGAACTTACACCATTGGCTGTCCTGGATGTCCAGCAGGCAGACTGCAGATATGGGACTGTCAGCTTCTAGAATCATGGGAGCCAATTCTCTTTAAGACCTCCTGTTGTTTCTGTTTCTCTGGAGAACCCTATTAATACATCTCTGGATTCTGCACTCTTTCCTTGACACAGGAAGTCCCTGATGTGTGACAAGTATCCAGGATGCACTGGCCAATGGATGGCACGTCTGATCAGTGGGCATGGACAGCCATCACGCCACAGCAATGACCAAGAGACAATATCAGGCTCAACCCAAGAATCCGACGCTCCTTTGCAGACAGCTGACCTCTGTTTGGTGGGACCACACAAGTTGACCGCATCCTTGATATTTTAACATTTAACACTTGTTCCTCTCCTAGCCATTGCTCTCTCTGCTACACACAGTGTCAAGGGTAGTTCAATGGAGCAATGAAAACAAAACAGGAAGTTCATGCTGCCAGTGAAGGTCAACATGGAGACAGGTCCCAGGAGTCTTGACAGAAGTCTTGAAGTGCTTCCCAATAGCAGAGGCAGTAAGTGTGGCTTCAGTGTGGATGGAGCCCCACACAACTGCAGCAGCTTGGATCCTCACAACAGCCTAAACCACGAGGAGGACTGGCCAGGCCTCTCCCTGTTGCTGTTGGCCAGTCCCTTAGCCATGTCTGACTCTTTGCAGCCCCACAGATTGCAGCACGGCAGGCTTCCTTGTCCTTCACCATCTCCCGGAGCTTGCTCAGACTCATGGCCATTGAGTCAGTGATGCCATCCAACCATCTCATCCTCTGTCATCCCTTCTCCTCCTGCCTTCAATCTTTCCCAGCATCAGGGTCTTTTGCAATGAGTCAATTCTTCACATCAGGTGGCCAAAGTATTGGAACTTCAGCATTAGTCCTTTTAATGAATATTCAAGACTAATTTCCTTTAGGATGGACTGGTTGGATCTCCTTGCAGCCAAGGGACTCTCAAGAGTCTTCTCCAGCACCACAGTTCAAAAGCATCCACTCCCTTGTCCTGCTCCAAAGAGGAATGTTTTCACTAAGATCCACACAGTCGCTGGAAGTCTCTTCCTTTCTATGTCCTGCCCCTTCCTTCCATAATGTGCATCTCAGGACTTGGCGGGGGTGGGTGACATCCCCATACCCTGCCCCCTGGCCCTCAACCCGGGACGCTCAGGTCACAGGTCACGGTACTTGGGGACATTCCTCTTGGCCTTGGGGAGGTAACTGCCCTCCCAGCCACGCTGCAGTGCTGCTAAATCAGGGCTCACCTGTAGCCCCAAGTGCCTCAGCGCTTAACCAGCGTGAGAGCGGGGGCTCTGCCCCGTGAACGAGCCGCGCGGAGATGCTGACTGGAACAGATGCTCCCCTGTCATCTGACAAGAGCTGCCAGCGGCCTCCTGGCGTAATTCTTCACAAACAAAAGCCTTCCCCTCAGATGAAAGCACACAGCAGCTTGCAATTCTGCTTTCCTCTGTGAAAGTTCATGGTTAAAGTGTGTTCAAGGATTAGAGTGTGGGAGCCCAGGCGTCCAGTAGACAAGCCCTGAATTCTGGGGCATGTGTGGTTCCACGTGCTGAATGTGAAAACGGCAGGAACTGCCAGTACTGTGAGGCCAAGCTCGGGGACAGAGGCCTTGTTTAAATTCCCATCAGTGGACACCCGGAAGCCAGCTCGTATCGAGATGCCATATGGTGATATGAAAAGAACACAGATCCTATTCCCCGCCATCCTACTAAATGCCTTGTCATCTCAGGCCAGTTAACCTCAGAGAGGTCTAATTCTCCTCATACAAAGTGGTCAAAAAATCTTGTGCCAAAGAGAGCATCTACCTTAGGTGACAAGGTCAGTCAATTGCATGTGACTCAAAACAAAGCAATGTTTGTGAAAGTATTTTGAATACCGTGAAATACCACACAGCTCTCAGATGCTGTCACGGTTACTCATCACTGTATGAGCGCAGGTGAGGCCCATAACAGCGCGAGGCATCACGCTGAGGATCCGAAGGCAGCAAGTCACCAACTTTCCTATTCCAAGTGCAGGACCAAGAGGGCAGTGCAGACAAGTTGCTGGTGGGCACAGTGTGGAGGCTGCCCCGGCAGATTTGAGCACAAAGGTTATGAGGGGTTAGCGAGTGGAGGGTGGGTTAAGGAGTCCACATGAGCTTTTTTGGAACTGAATCTTGAACCGTGTTTAGGAGTTCACCAGTCAGAAAATGGTTGCGATGGTTGAAACCTGCTTCTGGCTGTACCAGCCAATGATCTCATGGCAACAGCCTCATCTGAGAGGTGTTTGCAAATCCAAGGATGGAAAGATAACAAGAGCTCTTTATGGAGAAAAGCACTGTCCCAGGCAGTGAATCCCACAGCCTGCGTAGCACAGCACCCAGAAGTTGTTTGATTTTTACTCAAAGGTTGGCAGGTTAAGTGTGTTGGTGGAGAGCAGTTTGGCTGATTGGGGCTGGCCTCGGCTGCTCCTGGCTTTGCCTGGGTGTTGGATTTTTAAGTGGAAACTGGGATTGAGAAGTTGAACAGAGCTTTGGGAACTTTTCTGTGGCCAGGAGATGTAAATATTTTTTAAAAACCCTTCAAGAGAAAAGCCCTAGAAAATAATCCAAATTTTAATTTAGGATTTCTGGAGGGGCTACAGAGGAGTGAGAGCAAGCCAAAACTAGACCAGAATTTGCAAACATTGAAACTCAGCTCCAAATGAATGAATTCATAGCTTGGAACTAGACCCAGCATCAAAGCCTGCCAGAAGCAATACGAAATGCCTTTTTAAGGGAAAATGGTAGCATCAAATCATCTATACAATTTTCATTTATAATTGCTGACACTAAATTTAAAAACATTATCAGGCATTTCAACCTGGGAAAGAAAGCAGAGGTAATAGAAAAATGAGAAAAAACAAACATTAGAAAAAGAGTCACAGATTTCTATATATAGAAGCTAGTTTATATAAACTTCAAATTTTAAAAATGTAGATGATAATCAGAGGAGACTTAGATTTTTTAAAATGAAACAATTTAACTATAGTAATAGTAGAAATCAAGATCTCGATAGTGTTTTAAGGAAAAGAAAGTTTGAGAGAAGATTAATAGAATGATCAAGTTGACAGAAATGACAAACACCCATAGTTAAATAAAGGAAAAGCAAAACTTGAAAAATTGAAAGAAGAAATAGACAATTCAATAGCAATAACTGGAGATGTCAATGTCCCCTTTTCAATACTGAATAGAATAACTAGAGAGAAGATTAGCAAGGAAGTAGGATAAACCAACTAGACATAAATACGTCTGCAGGGCACTCTACCCAGCAGCAGTAGACCCAGGATTCCATCTGCAGTAGCATCAAATGTGTACACAAAACGTTCTCCAAGATAGGCCACATGTTAAGCCATGAAACAAGTCTCAATAGATTTAAAAGGACTGCAATCAGACAAAGCATGTTCTCTGACTGCCACGAAATTAGAAGTCAGTAAGATGAAGAAATTTGAAAAATTGATATATATGTGGAAATCAAACAATATACTCCTAATTAACCAATGGGTCAAAGGAGAAATAACAAGAAAAATTAGAAGAAAAGCTTTGGCATGGATAGGAACACAACCACCGACATGTACAAATGCAGCGAAAGCGGTGCTCAGAAGCCAGTTTCTAGCTGTGACGCTCGCAATGGCAAGACCTCAAATCATCTGCCTAAACTGCCGCCTTGAGAAACTAGAAATGAAAGAGCAAATAAACTCAAAACAGATGACATGAGGAAATAACAAAGATGAAATTATAAATAAACAACATAAAGACTAGAGAAACAATAGAGAAAATTATTAAATTAAAAAAATTAATCATACAATTTGCAAAGCTTCACTTGGACTGAGCAATTAAAAGAAAGAGAAGACTCAAATTACTAAAATCAGGGATAAAAGTTTTAGAGATTGTAAAAGAAGGAAAACTGTCTCTAGATGCACATTGCATAATCTTATTTATGAAAAACATCCTAAGAATCTACTTTCCAAAAAAGCATTAGAACTAACATATGAGTTCATAAAGTTTCAGGATATAAAATCAATATACAAAAATCATACTGCAAAAAGGCATCTGAAAATATAATTAAGAAAACAATTCTGTTTATAATACTATTAAAAAGAACAAAATGCTTAAGGATATATTTAATAAAATAAGTGCAAGATTTGTACACTGAAAACTACAAACAATTGTTGAAAAAAATTAAAGAAGAACTAAACAAATGGAAAAATATCCTATGTTAATGAATTAGAAGATCTAATATTGATAAGAAGATAACATTCTCCAAAATGATTAACAGATTCAACATAATTCCTATAAAAATTTGAACTTACTTAAAAAAATAAATAAATAGATAAGATGATTCTAAAATTCACATGAAATTGCAAGGGAACCAGAACAGCCAAAACAATCCTGAAAAAGGAGAACAAAATTGGAAGACTTGCCCTTCCCAATTTCAAAACCTGCTACAAAGTCACAGTAATAAAGGCAATGTGATTGATGAAAGTGAAAGAGGAGAGTGAAAAAGTTGGCTTAAAGCTCAACATTCAGAAAACAAAGATCATGGCATCTGGTCCCATCACTTCATGGGAAATAGATGGGGAAACAGTTAGAAACAGTGTCAGACTTTATTTTTTGGGGCTCCAAAATCACTGCAGATGGTGATTGCAGCCATGAGATTAAAAGACACTTACTCCGTGGAAGAAAAGTTATGACCAACCTAGATAGTATATTCAAAAGCAGAGACATTACTTTGCCGACTAAGGTCAGTCTAGTCAAGGCTATGGTTTTTCCTGTGGTCATGTATGGATGAGAGGGTTGGACTGTGAAGAAGGCTGAGCACCAAAGAATTGATGCTTTTGAACTGTGGTGTTGGAGAAGACTCTTGAGAGTCCCTTGGACTGCAAGGAGATCCAACCAGTCCATTCTGAAGGAGATCGGCCCTGTGATTTCTTTGGAAGGAATGATGCTGAAGCTGAAGTTCCAGTACTTTGGCCACCTGATGCGAAGAGTTGACTCATGGAAAAGACCTTGATGCTGGGAGGGATTGGGGGCAGGAGGAGAAGGGGACGACCAAGGATGAGATGGCTGGATGGCATCACTGACTCGATGGACATGAGTTTGAGTGAACTCCGGGAGTTGGTGATGGACAGGGAGGCCTAGCGTGCTGCAATTCATGGGGTCACAAAGAGTCGGACACGACTGAGCGACTGAACTGAAATGAAATATATCATTAAAAAAATAATTAGACAAAATGAGCTTTACTGAAATTTAAGAATTTTTGTGCATCAAAGGACATTGCCGAGAGAGTCAAGAGACCAGCCCTAGAATGGGAAGAAATATTCACAACTCATAGATTTTATGAGGCTTTAGCATTGAGAATATGTAAAGAGCTACAACAACTCAATGACAAAAAGATAAATAACCCAGTTCAAAGATGCACAAGGACTTGTGTAGACCTTTCTCCAAAGAAACTACATAAACGGGCAAGAAGCACATGAGAAGGTGTACACCATTAGACATTAGGGAAATGCAAACCAAAATCACGGTGATCATTCCATCACACTCCCCAGGATGGCTGCGATCAAATAATGGGAAATAAGTGCTGCCAAGAATGTGGAGAAATTGAAACATGGGTCCAATGTTCTGATGTAAAATGGTGCCACTGCAGCTGCACTTTCTCAAAGAGTTAAACACAGAGTTGTAATATGATCCAGCAATTCCATTCCTAAGTATATACCCAAGAGGATTTATACCAGATGTTTAAACAAGAACTGTTTCATTAATGTTCCTACTGGCACTGTTTCCAATTACCAAAAGGTGAAAACAACCCAAATGCTCATTCAACAGGTGAATGGATAATCAAAATGCCACACATCCATAAAGTATGGAATATGTGTAATACTCAGCCATTACAAGTAATGAAGTACTGACATGTATGTAGTACAACATGGATGGACGTTGAAAACGTATGAAAGAACCCAGTCATAAAAGATCACGTATCATATATTTTTTACATGAAATGTCCAGAATAGAGACATAAGCAGAAGATGGGTTGCTGAAGGCTGGAAGTGAAGCGTGGGTTGTGATGAGTGATGGTAAATGTGTTTGAAGATTCGTTGGGGGTGATGAAAAGCATTTTGGAATTAGAAAATGGGACAGAGGAGCCTGGTGGGCCACAGTCCAGGGGGTCACAAAGAGCTGGACACAACTGAGCAACTAAGCACACACCCAATGGTTACACAACGTGGAGGATATACTAAAGCCACTGAAGTATGTGTTTTAAAATACTGAATTTTAGTATGTAAATTGTATCTTAGTTACAAAAAGAAAAAACACTAACAAAAAGCAATGATCATGGAGGTATTTTGTAGCAATCACAAATATACATCTTGATGTTTAATAAGCAAGTTTACTAAATGCTATTGAATTTAATAAATATAATACTAAGTAAATATTAGAAGGAGGAAGAGGGGGCAACAGAGGATGAGATGGTTGGATGGCATCACTGACTTGATAGACATGAGTCTGAGCAGTCTCCGGGGGTTGGTGATGGACAGGGGAGCCTAGCGTGCTGCAGTCCATGGGGTCGCCAAGAGCCGGACAGGACTGAGTGACTGAACTGAATACTATGCAAGTGGCTATATGAGGTTTAGAGTAAATCATCACTAATAGTTTATGAAACAATTCAAGAAAAATCTGAAAGTAATGTATTTGGAAATAAAGGCAAAGTCCTTTGGAAGACAGTCTTCCTTGATTCAAATGTTACTTGAGTTATGGCACAGATAGTGATGCTGGGGGGACATGAGTTTAAATGAAATCATTCTGTTGGGTGGAGAGTGCTGGAAAGCAGCATGTGTGAGTTACTAGACATTTCATATGTGATCACAAACATATCCAGATAACCAATTCATTAACATTATAATTAGAGAGGATGACTAAATGAAAGGATAGTTTAGGAGAAAATGTCTGAACTTAAGCAACAGACAGAAAAGGATGAAAAGAACCTTAGAAGGGCACAGGAGACATCCAAGTCACGATGAAAATCCAGCATGTAAGTGATGAAGAACCAGCTAAAGAAAAAGAAAGTAATGGAGCAGAGCAATATTCATCTAATATTTCCCCCAAAATCAAACTCATGCAGACACTTAGCTGAGGGTCTGCTTTCATTCTTCAAGTAAAAAAGGCAAGGAGAAAATCTTAAAAGTAATCAGAGAAAATAAGACACACTACTTTAAAAAGACCAATGATAAGAAAGAGGGTTCAACAAAATTATCAGAATCCAAAACACAGTGGTATCTCATGGCTTAGGGCTGAGAGAAAGCAGCTGCCAACTTGGAATTCTAAATGCTGAAAAATTATTCTTTGAAACCAAAGGTAAAGACATAATTAGACAACTTTCACCACTGAAACTACAGAAGTTATTCAAGTGACAAGAAGTGATTCCCAGTGTGTGTACGTTGTGTCCGATTCTACTACTGCGGGTAGGAATCCCTTAGAAGAAATGGAGCAGCCATCATAGTCAACAAAAGACTCTGAAATGCAGTACTTGGATGCAATCTCAAAAACAACAGAATGATCTCTGTTCGTTTCCAAGGCAAACCATTCAATATCACAGTAATCCAAGCCTATGCTCCAACCAGTAACGCTGAAGAAGCTGAAGTTGAACGGTTCTATGAAGACCTACACATCTTCTAGAATTAACACCCAAAAAAGACGTCCTTTTCATTATAGGGGACTGGAATGCAACAGTAGGAAGCCAAGAAACACCTGGAGTAACAGGCAAATTTGGCCTTGGAGTACAGAATGAAGCAGAGCAAAGGCTCATAGAGTTTTGCCAAGAGAACGCACTGGTCATAGCAAACACCCTCTTCCAACAACACAAGAGAAGACTCTACACATGGACATCACCAGATGGTCAACACCGAAATCAGATTGATTATATTCTTTGCAACCAAAGATGGAGAAGCTCTATACAGTCAGCAAAAACAAGACTGGGAGCGGACTGTGCCTCACATCATGAAACTCCTTATTGCCAGATTCAGACTGTAATTGAAGAAAGTGTAGAAAACCACTACTCCATTCAATATGACCTAAATCAAATCCCTTATAACTATACAGTGGAAGTGAGAAATAGATTTAAGGGACTAGATCTGATAGACAAAGTGCCTGATGAACTATGGATGGAGGTTCGTGACATTGTACAGGAGACAGGAATCAAGACCATCTCCAAGAAAAAGAAATGCAAGAAAGCAAAATTGATGTCCGAGGAGGCCTTACAAATAGCCGTGAAAAAAGGGAAGTGAAAAGCAAAGGAGAAAAGGAAGTTCAGTTCAGTTCAGTCGCGCAGTCGTGTCCGACTCTTTGCGACCCCATGAATCGCAGCACGCCAGGCCTCCCTGTCCATCACCAACTCCCGGAGTTCACTCAGACTCACGTCCATTGAGTCTGTGATGCCATCCAGCCATCTCATCCTCGGTCGTCCCTTTCTCCTCCTGCCCCCAATCCCTCCCAGCATCAGGGTCTTTTCCAATGAGTCAACTCTTCTACTCATTTGAATGCAGAGTTCCAAAGAATAGCAGGGAGAGATAAGAAAGCCTTCCTCAGTGATCAATGCAAAGAAATAGAGGAAAAGAACAGAATGGGAAAGACTAGAGATCTCTTCAAGAAAATTAGAGATACCAAGGGAACATTTCATGCAAAGATGGGCTCGATAAAGGACAGAAACAGTAAGGACCTAACAGAAGCAGAAGATATTAAGAAGAGGTGGCAAGAATACAGTACACGGAAGAACTGTACAAAAAAGATCTTCACGAACAAGATAATCGTGATGGTGTGATCACTCACCTAGAGCTAGACATCCTGGAATGTAAAGTCAAGTGGGCCTTAGGAAAGCATCACTACGAACAAAGATAGTGGAGGTGATGGAATTCCAGTTGAGCTGTTTCAAATCTTGAAAGATGATGCTATGAAGGTGCTGCACTCAATATGCCAACAAATTTGGAAAACTCAGCAGTGGCCATAGGACTGGAAAAATCAGTTTTCATTCCAATCCCAAAGAAAGGCAATGCCAAAGAATGCTCAAACTACCGCACAATTGCACTCATCTACACACTGGTAAAGTAATGCTTAAAATTCTCCAAGTGAGGCTTCAACAATACGTGAACCGTGAACTTCCAGATGTTCAAGTTGATTTTAGAAAAGGCAGAGGAACCAGACATCAAATTGCCAACATCCACTGGATCATTGAAAAAGCAAGAAAGTTCCAGAAAAACATTTCTTTCTTTCTTTCTTTCTTTCTTTTTTGACTATGCCAAAGCCTTTGACTGTGTGGATCACAATAAACTGTGGAAAATTCTGAAAGAGATGGGAATACCAGACCACCTGACCTGCCTCTTGAGAAATCTGTATGCAGGTCAGGAAGCAACAGTTGGAACTGGACATAGAACAGACTGGTTCCAAATAGAAAAAGGAGTATGTCAAGGCTGTATATTGTCACCCTGCTTATTTAACTTATATGCAGAGTAAGTACATCATGAGAAACGCTGGGCTGGAGGAAGCACAACCTGGAATCAAGATTGCCAGGAGAAATATCAGTAACCCCAGATATGCAGATGACATCACCCTTATGGCAGAAAGTAAAGAAGAACTAAAAAGCCTCTTGATGAAAGTGAAAGAGAAAAGTGAAAAAGTTGGCTTAAAACTCAACATTCAGAAAACAAAGATCATGGCATCTGGTCCCATCACTTCATGGGAAATAGATGGGGAAACAGTGGACTTTATTTTTCTGGGCTCCAAAATCACTGCAGATGGTGATTGCAGCCATGAAATTAAAAGACGCTTACTCCTTGGAAGGAAAGTTATAACCATCCTTGATAATATATTGAAAAGCAGAGACATTACTTTGCCAGCAAAGGTCTATCTAGTCAAGGCTATGGTTTTTCCAGTGGTCATGTATGGATGTGAGAGTTGGACTGTGAAGAAAGCTGAGCGCAGAAGAATGGATGCTTTTGAACTGTGGTGCTGGAGAACACTCTTGAGAGTCCCTTGGACTGCAAGGAGATCCAACCAGTCCATCCTAAAGGAGATCAGTCCTGAGTGTTCATTGGAAGGACTGATGTTGAAGCTGAACTCCAATACTTTGGCCACCTGATGCAAAGAGCTGACTCATTTGAAAAGACCCTCATGCTCGGAAAGATTGAGGGCAGGAGAAGGGGATGACAGAGGATGAGATGGTTGGATGGCATCACCGACTCAATGGACATGGGTTTGGGTGGACTCCAGGAGTTGGTGATAGACAGGGAGGCCTGGCGTGCTGCAGTTCATGGGGTTGCAAAGAGTCAGACACGACTGAGCAACTGAACTGCACTGAACTGTGTCCGACTTCTCCGACCCCACAGACAGCAGCCCACCAGCCTCCTCCATTCATGGGATTCTCCAGGCAAGAACCCTGGAAGGGTTGCCATTTCCTTCTCCTGATTCCCAGTGGAAACCTATAAATGCAGGAAGGATATATATATGTACATTTTATATGTAATTATTGTCATATGTAAATTTGCATAATCACCTATATACTAATAATTATAACTACATATTTATGTAATAATTATGGGAGTTTTCAATATGTGCAATCAAAATATAAGGCAATAATGGTGGAAAAGTAAGGAAGGTGATTAAAGTATTACACAGCTTTTATGTTCAAGAGATGATAAAATATTCTAGACCTCAACAAGTTAAGGATTGAAGAACTCCATGGAAGTTAAATATATAGTAAAAGGAGGCGGAAATAATGAGAGAGGAAAGCAAGAAAAAGAACAATAAAAATATTGGAATCAACCAAAAAGGCAAGAAAAAAATAATAGAAGTAGATCAGATATGGTATGTCAAAATATTAAGGCAGGAAATTTCAATGCAAAAATATCAGTGATTACATATAAACAGACTACATACACTGATCAATTTACAAAGTACTAGTTTCACAGTAAAGGAAAAAACACACTATATACTGTTTACAAACGTCATGCAGCTAAAGATACAAGAAAGTTGGCATGAAAAGACGGAGATATAAATAACAAGCAGAACTTAGCTAATCACAACAGTTACATCACTTGTCATACTAATGACAAAGTGCTGCCGCTATGAAATATCAGACAGGTAGACGTTAAAGCAGAAAGGATCTGTAGTGAAGAGAGAAACATTTCATAGCAATTAAAGGCTCACTCTGGGGAAATAAAACACTCCCAGAAATACTATAACTTATGAACATAGTCTGCAAGTACATATGACTAAAGCTGATAGAATGTAGAGTATAAATGGACAAAGAGGCAGTCATAATGAAACAGTCCAACATATCATCTCTTGTAACTAAAGTCAAAAGCAAGCAAAAAGATCATTTATCATACAGAAAGTCTTTGCAACATGATTAAGAAATTTAGCATAATTGAAAATGTGGACCACTGCACCCATTGAATGTAGGCCACTCGTTTTTCACGTGTAAATGGGTCATTTACCAAGGTTACCCTTACACCAAATCATAAAGCAAGTCTCCAGAGATGGCTGAAGTTACGCATGGCGTGTATTCTGACTGCAGGAGAGCTGATATTCTCAAATCACTGGGAAAGAAGCAACATATTTCCAAATACATCATGGATCCAAGAAAACAAATCATAAATGGAATTGGAAACTATTTTGCCACATAACAGTTTGGAGGCTTAAACATAGTAAAGCATCTGCCTGCAATGTGGGAGACCCGGGTTCAATTCCTGGGTCGGGCAGATCCCCTGGAGAAGGAAATGGCAATCCACTCCAGCACTCTTGCCTGGAAAATCCCATGGATGGAGGAGCCTGATAGGCTACAGTCCATTGGGGTCGCAAAGAGTCGGACATGACTGAGCGACTTCATTTTCACTTTCACTTTGCCACATATGGTTATAAAACTACAGTTAAAATGTGTGAGATACAGCTGTGTTTATATGGAAATGTATGGACTTATTAATCAACGAGATTAAAGGCTCAAAATCAATCTAAATATACTTTTCAGATAGTTGGGTAAAACAATAGGAAGTTAAATTTAAAATGATAGTTAAGTATAAAATCAAGCTAAAATTAGAAATTAAAGAGGGCAGCAAACTATTATAATGAAATAAATTAACAAAAGCAAATGCTGGTTTTATCAAAAAAAATGATACATTAGACAGACACTAGATGGTACTGAATAAGTACTCTTAAAAACGAGAGCAAGAAATAGAGAAGGAGAGAGATAGAAAGGTAAAATTTAACGTTTATCAAAACCACAATTGACTAAAACTCATTCAAGAGGACATAGAAAATTCTAAAAAGCTGCCTATTTACTAAAGTAATAATGAAATCTGTAATTAAAATTTCTCCATGACCATCCCCACCCCCGCATATCTGTTGAGCCTATATGCCTTTAAATTCTGCTAAACATTTACAGATGACAAAATATACAAAACTCTTATGTACAAAATATTCTTCCAGAGAACAGAAAGAGAGCAAACCCTTCCAGTTGTCTTGGTGTGGTCAGAACCATCTTGATAACAAGACCTTCTGTGCACTTTACAAACAAATACTGTTTAGGGGTTATGTAGACCGAATCGTATCCCACTCCACAACCAAGAATGTCCACATCTTAATCCCTGGACCTGTGACTATCATATGGTAAAAGGGATGTAGCAGAGGTGATTAGGTTAAGCAACTGAGCAAAATTATCCTGCACTATCCTGGGGAATTTCATGTAATTACAAGTGCCCTTATCAGGGAAGAGAAAATCAGAGTTCATAGAAGGAGTTGTGATCTGAAGCAAGAAACTGGGATGGTGAGAGGAAGGGACTATGAGTCAAAGAGAGCAGGTGGCCTCTAGAAGCTAAACAAAAAGTAAGTAGGTTCTCTTCTGAGGAATCAGAAAAGACCCAGCTCTGATGACGTCTTGAGTTTAAAATTCTGATCTTCAGAACTGAAAGACAATAAATTCGTGTTTTTTAAAGCAATGAGTTTGTGGAAAGTCAGTACAAAGACTAATATCTCTAATAAATGTGGACACAAAATTCCCAAAATAAGTATTAGAAAATCAAATCCATGATGTCTAGAAATAGATAACAGGTTATAGTCAAGTTAAGTTTATTGCAGGAGTGCCAGTGTGCAGGAATACAAGGGAACATTTGAATATCAGTCATTCTAATCACCATTATAACCAACTAAAGTAGAGAAATTATATTATCATCTAAATAGATATACACACAAAATTGATGAAATTCAACACTAATTCATGGTTAAAAAATAAACAAAAATCTTGCTTGGCAAAGTTGTCATAGATGAGAGTCTAATGGAAATCATCTAAGAAATTAATACAAGTATAAGATTAAAAGACACTTACTACTTGGAAGAAAAGTTATGATCAACCTAGATAGCATATTCAAAAGCAGAGACATTACTTTGCCAACAAAAGTACATCTAGTCAAGGCTATGGTTTTCCTGTGGTCATGTATGGATGTGAGAGTTGGACTGTGAAGAAGGCTGAGAGTCGAAGAATTGATGCTTTTGAACTGTGGTGATGGAGAAGACTCTTGAGAGTCCCTTGGACTGCAAGGAGATCCAACCAGTCCATTCTGAAGGAGATCAACCCTGGGATTTCTTTGGAAGGAATGATGCTAACACTGAAGCTCCAGTCCTTTGGCCACCTCATGCAAAGAGTTGACTCATTGGAAAAGACTCTGATGCTGGGAGGGATTGGGGGCAGGGGGAGAAGGGGACGACCGAGGATGAGATGGCTGGATGGCATCACTGACTTGATGCACTTGAGTCTGAGTGAACTCCAGGAGTTGGTGATGGACAGGGAGGCCTGGCGTGCTGCAATTCATGGGGTCGCAGAGTCAGACATGACTGAGTGACTGAACTGAACTGAAGATTAATAGATAATGACAAAGCATTAGTGGTATGCCACCTGATACATATTAAGGGAAAGGCAAGCTACCTTCACTTCTATTCAGAAATGTACTGGAGGACCAAGCCAGTGAAATAAGGCAGCAAAAGAAATTATAGTGTTAACATTAGTAAAAATCATAAAACTGTTATTATCAAAAGATGATAAGATTTTTAAGTTGAGATTTCTAAGGCATTTGCAGATACACCAGGATAATTAATCAGTAAATTTAACAAGACCTCTGGGACAGGGTCATTATACACAGCCCAATTGTATTTCTTTTATGAAAACAAATAAAAAATAAAATACAGTTTAAAAGGATACCATTAACCATTATTTGAAAAATCCAAATTCCTAAGAATAAATATGGGCAAAGAGAGCTACACAGGAAACTATAAAAAATTCTTTGGGGAAATTAGCAAGACTAATGGATTGGAATATATGAGAATTAAATATCAGTCATCCAGGTGGTGCTACTGGTGAGAAACTGCCTGCCAGTGCAGGAGGTGTAGGAGTTGTGGGTTTGACCCTGGGTGGGGAAGATCCCTGGAGAAGGCAATGGCAACTCACTCCAGTGTTCTTGCCCGGGAAATCCCGTGGACAGAGGAGCCCGGCTGGCTACAGTCCGTGGGGTCACAAAGTTGGACAGAACTGGTTGACTGAGCGTGCACGCACGCACAGGCTTAATGTAAACCTAGATGACATCTGGGCTGGTTTTTTTTTTTTTTTTTTCAAAATGGTGATTCTACAAACCATTCTAAGCTGATTCTAAAATCTATATGACAGTGCAAAAGACCAATAATAGTTAAGACAATCTTAAAGGAGAAGGCAGTTGGAGGAATTACCCTAGCAGAAATAAAGATTTATTTTAAAGCTGCAGTGATTAAGACAATATTGTAATGCAAGGGTAGACAAAGAGACCAGTGGAAGAGAATAGAATCTGGAGGCAGACATACACTTTACAGACAAATGATTTATTATAACGGTGCTTCAGAGCAGTGGGAAAATGTCTTTTCAGTAAATGATGCTGAGTCAATGGCAATGCAGATGGAAAAAATAAATCTTGTCCTATTCGCATCACACTCAAAATTTGTTTCCAGAGATTGCTGTAAATCTGAATGTGAAAAGAGGCCACCTTTGGAGAATACCCATAGATTTCTTAAGCAGGACACAAAATGTGTGCACTGTGATAAAGGGTGATAAATTTCTACACTGAAGTCAGGAAACCGAGTTCATCCAAAGACACCAAAAAGAGGAGAGTCCCAAACCACTGAGTGAGAGAAGACATCCACGATACCTGCGCAAAGGTCTCCAAAGCCAGCAAGGAAAAAGCAGGCAGGAATACTCAACCAAACATTGGCAAGAGGCCTGAACAGGCAGTTCTCAAAAGAGGACGATTGGTAGGCCGAAAGTATGCGAAACAGTTTCTACCTTCATTGCTAGGCAAAAAAATGCAAATAAGAAGTCACAGTGAGATACCACGGCTCACGTTCTGAAAGAGTGAAATTTAAGCAATCAGACAGCTCCCTGGTCACTGCCAGAAGTGTGAGGCGACTGAACACTTCAGCTCCGCCAGGGCACACTTCACAGGCGGCTTTGGAGGGACAGCGCTATGGGAGGCAAACATCCGCGGAAAGGGAGGCAGGAAGGAGGTGCAAGAGGGAGGGGCACACGCACACCTGTGGCCGACTCGTCGATACACCGCGGCAACCCGCGTAACAGTGTAAAGCAGGTGTCCTCCAACTAAAAATAAACCAAAAAAAGGGTGGACTCCAGCAATTTCACTGTTAGATATACCACCTACAGAGCTCCATGCATCCAGGCACCGAGTTCACGTGTAGAATAGCCACACGGCATCACACGAGATAGCCTGTCCCTCCCTGGAGAAGGATCCCGTGTCCATCAGCAGCAGAATGTTTAAGTAACACTGGTGGACTCTACACGGAAAAAGAGGAACTCATTGTTAATCAACAGGGAAGAATTCCACAAACATAATACTGAGTTGAAAAACAGACACAAAATAACATACACTCTGTGACTCCATCTCCGTAAATTCCAAACAGGTAAAATTAACGTGTGAGCAGTCAGAATGAGGTTAAGTTTGCAAAGACGGAGGTGGTCATGGCTGGAAAAGGGCATGGGGTGTCTGGCACAGGTGATGTGGAAGCCCTGGCCTGGGTGCTGGGTTCATGAGTGCGCTTGCCTGGTCAAAATTCACCAAGCTCTACACGGAGTAAGCTTATGACTTAGGCACTTTCCTGTTTGTCTATTTGATGTTATAATTAAAGGCGAGTCAAGCAATTTAGCAAAGGAACGTGGGAGAACTCTGCGGGCATGTGAGCTTGTTTCATGATGAACACGATGAGGCTGTGGTAACTGCGACCCTCCAAGCTGCCATGGCCAGCTGGCTGTTGGGTCTTTTGACTGTGCAGTCAGGAGAGAGAGTCAGGGTGTGGGTAGAAATCTGGATGTTTTCAGCACATCTATGTAGCTGAAGCTGCGTGTCAATGAGCCCCACCGACACTGTGCCCCGGGTAAACTGAGGCAGGCACCCAGTTTCAGACCTTGTGCTAGCATCAAGCATAGTTCAACAGAGAAATAGAGCAAGTAGGATATTTTATGTGGGTTTTTTATACAATAACATAAAAATAAACAGATTTAATAGAAATAGAAATTAAAAGAAATGAAAGAGATGCATTGCAAGATCACAAGGTGGCTCACAAGGTGGTGGGAGCCAGCAAGTTCAGCACCCACAGACAGCTCTCAGACGAAGCTGCGTCCTTGAGGCAGAGTTTCTGCTTCCTCAGGAAGCCCCAGTTTATGTGCTGAGAGCCTCCAGCAGATTGGATGACCACTCCCACACACAGCATCCAGGGTCATCTGCTTTACTTAGAATGAACTGAGATGGCAGTCGTTGGCCACATCTACACAGTGCCTTCCCAGAAACAACTAGATTGGGATTACACTGAAAGCTGTGTGCCATAGCCCAGCCACGTGGACGCACACGGGCAACCGCTGCAGCCCCCTGGCGATCAGCCCTACGGCCGTCCTCCCAGAGAGGACGTCTCTGAACGATGGCTGTCTCTCCTTAACCCCCTCCTGTCACTCTATCAGAGCCCGATTTATTTTCTTTAATTAGAAAGCAGTGAAATCGCATTTGTTTATCTGTTTTATTATCTCCCTGGGCTGCTGGTATCTCCTCCCCACCAGGAGGACAGGGGCACGACCCGCAGCAGGTCCCCCTCCCCGTGCAAGCCCCCTGGCGTGTGAGACCACCCTGGCTGAGTTTCCTTCTACCCAGTGCCCTCCATTTCCCACCACCAGAACCACACGAGCCCCTGACTGTCTGGGTGCCATCTCTGGTAAAACTGAAGGGCAGCTAAAGGTGGAACCAGCTTATCCAAGCTGACCACACACGGCTCCTTCTCCGGTTGTTGGGTTTTCCAACTCCTCTGCCCTCTGCTCTACAAAAGTCACCTTGCAAATCAGAGATCTGAAGCAAGAGCCTTCTAACTACAGTTCTTAGATAAATTGCAAATTTGGAAATTAAATAAAAAACATCCACCACATTTTTCTTAGCAATCATGACTGTTTGAAGAATTAGCTATAAATGAGTCTCTGCTCTGTGTCTTTCTCCCCATCAGTCATTTTCTGAGATGAAGCTAGAGAAACAAGGAACAGATCACAACTCCCTGACATCTGCCTCCAACACTGCGTTAGGAAGCACTCAAGAGCAGAGGCAGGTGCACCGGGACACCAGCGCCTAAGCAGAAGAGGCTTATGTAATAACACTCGGGCTCCAGCTTCCCCAGGGGGATGAAGCTGTCCTGCAAGGAGCCTTGTTGTTTGGCAGTTAGGTCCCTGAGGCCACTCCATGGTAGGAACGCCAGTGTGTGTTTTCCCTGGTAGGGGCAGGGAAGACAGCATCCAAGACAGCTGTGTCCCTCTGGGAGCATCGCCCTTGCACTTGACTCAGGAGACAGTACCACCCACCTCTACGCTAACTCTCCAACCAACAAACTTGCACCACAAGACAGGCTGTTGCTTTGCAAACTTGCATCTCACAGAGCAGACCCCCCCACCCCCCATGCCCCACAGGTAGCCCCTCACCCTGCACACACCGGGAGCCAGGGCAGAACAAGTCTGTGCATATGGGGTCCACGGTGCAGCAGTGTCTTCACGGTCCCTGGGCTAAAAACTTTCAAAGCTATTTCTGGAGTCACAGCACGTGCCATCCCTGGGCTAGAGCCTGCGATGCACGGCTGAGCAGCAGAGCGGCAGCCACCTTCCTGCCGGCGGTGCTCCAGCATCACAGTGCCATGGCAACCCAGGATGCGGGTCCTGCAGGAGGGCCAGGTAGGTCTGGGGGGCAGGGACTGATGTCTGAGCTGGCAAAGTAAAGCAGCACTGGACACTTGTGAAAGGGTGCAAGCCAGATCTTACTGAGACTGCTGACACTTGCTCCTGGGAAGAAGAGCTGCGACCAACCTAGACAGCGTATTCAAAAGCAGAGACATTGCTTTGCAGGCAAAGGTCCGTCTAGCCAAGGCTATGGTTTTTGCAGTAGTCATGTATGGATGTGAGAGTTGGACTATAAAGAAGGCTGAGGGCCAAAGAATTGATGTTTTTGAACTGTGGTGTTGGAGAAGACTCCTGAGAGTCCCTTGGACTGCAAGGAGACCCAACCAGTCCATCCTAAAGGGAATCAGTCCTGAATATTCATTGGAGGGACTGATACTAACGCTGTTGCTCCAATACTTTGGCCACCTGAGGCAAAGTGTGGACTCATTGGAAAAGACCCCGATGCTGAGAAAGACTGAGGGCAAGAGGAGAAGGGGCTGCAGAGGATGAGATGGCTGGATGGAATCATCAACTCGATGGGCATGAGTTTGAGCAAGCTCCGGGAGTTGGTGACGGACAGGGAGGCCTGGCGTGCTGCAGTCCCTGGGGTGGCAAAGAGTCAGACTCAACTTGGTGACTGAACACCAGCTGCAGTAGGAGAGAGACTCTAGTTTCAACTGCACTGGATTCCAATGAACACAGAGATGACAGAGGTTTGCAAAGGGAGAAAAGAGAGGGAAGAAAGTGGGGTCATGAGAAGGTGGAAAGTGGGAACAGGGATGGGGAGCTGTGTGGGAGGTGACAGCGAGGGGCGAGTGGAGATTGATGGAGGCTGGCTTGGCAGTGGAGCGGCGCCGTCTCCTGTGGTTTGGCAGCGTGTGCTTTCTTGGGCAAAGATTCAGCATAGGGGCTGGGGTGCCTCTGGATACAGCCTAGTGCAGGTGGAAGTGGGCTACAGTCTTGTCGAGGGGCTTAGCATGGGGTCCAGAGAAGTCTGTCCTTTGGCCTGGGGTGGAGCTCAGTCCAGAACAGTGATTAAGATTTGCGTGAGCACAGACCTGCAGAGACTGGGATGGGAGGCGGTGGTCTCAGACTGACCAATGGGGAGCCAAAGGATCAATGTGGGATGCTTGCAGGTTTAGGGACCCTGGTCTCTCCCAGCAAGTGACAAGGGAGGAGGGCCCACCTGGGGGCTGCTGGGCGGTAGAGTCTGGCACTGCCGCAGGGTCTCAGGAAAAACCTGATGTTACTGAAAGGGCCATGTTGTCCCCTATGGTTGCTGAGATAAAAAGTAGAATCCCCCGGCCGTTGGGTGTCTGCTCTGAGCCAGGAAGCCCTCTGGGGTCCCATCTCACAACTATTCTGAACAGGGACATGCTCTTAGCATTTAAGGGACAGCGCCACCCAAGGAACCTACTGCAGCAGCGGGCATGGTCTCCAGTCCCTGCCATCCAACCTGGAGGACATCATCACAGACGCCTAGCTTCTCTGGAACCGTGTGCTCCTGGGAAACAAAGAAGGTTAGGAAATGCCTCCCACTCTCGTGTTCTGGGAAACAGTTTCCTGCAAAAACCCCCTTTCCCCTTATGATTCATACAAGACTGGCAGATGTCCCGCAGAAACCGCAGGACACAGCCAGACATGGCCCTCCAAGGCCCATTCTGCGCCTGGTAAATGACCAGCTGATGGCCTGGTCCCCACTGATCCATCAGAGCAAGAGGCTTTTCACCAGACTTCGGTTTAAGACTGTCCCCTCCAGGGCTCTGACCTCTGGCCCACCCCCAGCCCAGCCTCCTTTAGACCCGCTGGCCTCCTGACACAATCTCTGCTCTGTGACTCGACCATGCCACCCTTTCACCCCACTTCCTACACTGGCTCTTTGGAGAAGGAAATGGCAACGTACTCCAGTATTCTTGCCTAGAGAATCCTGTGGACAGAGGAGCCTGGGGGCTGCTGTCCATAGGGTCGCAGAGAGTCGGACACGACTAAAGCAACTTGGCATGCATGCATTACGCCCTTTAATAAAGACTGACCCTCCAGCAGAGTATCAGGGCATTACCGCTTCTGTGATAAGTCCCCCTCCCCCGCCCTTTGCGATGGTCCCGACCCAACACCAGCAGCAATCCTCGGGAGTGAAGTGCCTCCCTACTAGACCTGCGTTCATTTCTCGCTCAATGGCCACTCTTGAAGTGTGACTAGAGGCGCTGTGGTTTTATTTCAAAACAATTAATAGAAATTTAAATAGTCATATGTGGGAAGCAAACAGGAAAAAACAAGCTGAGTTG